>MU593954.1:51073-65688 GCA_024362625.1 Silurus asotus | reverse complement strand
CCCCCCTCTCTCTCTCTCTCTCTCTCTCTCTCTCTCTCTCTCTCTCTCTCTCTCTGTCTCTCTCTCTCTCTCTCTCTCTCTCTTAATGTTTACATCTGTAGATGTCATATCTGTCTATCTTTCTGTATATTTCTGTGTATATTTCTGTATATTTTTGTCAAATTATGACTAGGCCAAAATTCAGGCCCTGCCCATCTTGCCAGACTCCCAATCAGGCAAACAGAAAAACTTGTCATGTCTGCTTTGAAAGTCTGTCCACTATAGGCAGTGTTGAAAAGCAGAAATGCTGGGCGTATAATTGATTCTGCCCGTATTGCGGTAAGTAAAAATGCTAGTTTTTCACTTGTTATTTAAAGTGCCTAACTTTGTCATACAGTGAATATTATAGTCTAGTACCAGTATGATGTGGCCTTCATAAACCCATTTAACTTAGTCTTCTTTGTATGAAATAAAACTTATCTTTATGTTTAAGTTGTGTTAAAGAGAAACAATAAGTTGTGTTCTCTGTTAAATAATGAATCTGTCATGTTGGCAATGGTAAAAGATTTTCTCAAGTCAAATGTTCTCTTTTCTCAAATAATAAACTTTATGAAACTGATTAAGGCTCATTTTCTTGCATTGTACTCCATTGAATGACCTTAAAATACAATTGCTTTATACAGAATGAATCCAATTGATAATGCAGTGGGTTTAACTAATGTGTAACTAATGCTTAACTGCTTTTGTTGATTTCAGGTGCGGAAACTTGAGGCAGTGGGTTACAAAACTATTTTATTTATTGGCAAACAAGCTAAAAAGAATTCAAATAGGTGGGTTGCAGACATCATCACCCATCTGCCCCCCACTCCTGTCACAAGAAATTTTTTAAATAGGATGAGGACAGCGTATGAATTTATCTTGACTAAGAGTAGGAGCAAGATTTTTGTTCAGAAATAATAATTAGTATTTAAAATGTTTTTTTTTGTTTGTTAATATGTACAGATATGAAATTAATGTAAACTTGTATTAAAGCAACCTCCACAGAACAGCAGCTGGACAATGACATTCCCATAACAAATCAGCACAAAAGCCCCAGTCAGAAGCAGGAGAGCCTCACGTTGGAGCAGTCGGAGAGCATCACGGTGGAGCAGTTGGAGAGCCTCACGGTGGAGCAGTTGGAGAGCCTCACGGTGGAGCAGTCGGAGAGCCTCACGGTGGAGCAGCCGGTGAGCCTCAACGTGACGCAGTCAGAGAGCCTCACCATGGAGCAGTCGGAGAGCCTCACTGGGGAGCCGCCGGAGAGCCTCACCGTGGAGCAGCCGGAAAGCCTTACAAAGAAGTCTGAGACTGTATATACACTTGACCTTGTTTCTCTCTCTTTCCCAAGTTCTCCAAATTCACTCTCTCCTAGCTCCTCTACTACTTCCTCAGCTGTTCTAACTTCACACTGTTCTTCTCCTCCACCTTCACTGCCATGTTCTAGGTCTTTGCAACAAAGGAGGAAAAGGACAAAAACCCTAATCGGTTCACTGCCACCTTCTGCCACCACTGTCTCTCCTCCATCTTTTATCGCCACAGATCTCTCCGTTTCACAGTCTTGTTCTCCAACTTCCATCTTCCACCTCCCAGTCCTTGAGTCAGGAGGGGCCATATGTGAAGAAGGGAAGAAAAAATAAGTTTTTCTACACTATTAATAAATTTGCTCTCAGACAAAGCTGACTACATGCAAATTAGATTTATTCGGGTCATCAGGTTATTGGTAGCCAATAAACAGTATTCTGTTCTTTTTTTTATTTATTTGGCTGTATTTACATGTCCAATGTCCAAGGGGTGTGGTTATTGTCAATGGCTGATTTAAGCTAAGAGGGCTTTGGAAAACCCAGCCCAGTACATTTTGCTCGATTGACAAAAAGCAGGGGCATAGTCATTTGGACACAAATGGACAAGACCATAGACCACCTCAAAAGTGAAATGATAACTATTAACTTGAATTCAACTGCAAACTTGACATTTATTGCTTAATAAACGTTCCTTGTGTTTTGATTATTAAGGTTGCCGAAAATGTAGTAGGCAGAAGAACTTCCTATTTGATAAAATAACCGGGAAAAGAATAAATGAGGTAAAATGTCTTTTATTAGGCTGCTTGTAAAACAATATGTTATATGTTCAATATGTCCAGTGCCCTATCCAGTGACTGCTTAAACAGCTTCAATAATTATTACTTTGTGTGTGTGTGTGTGGGGATTTTGTGTGTGTGTGTGTGTGTGTGTGTGTGTGTGTGTGTGTGTGTGTGTGTGTGTGTGTGTGTGTGTGTAGGGAAAAGCAGACTTGAAAGCCCACTGGTTACCTTGCACTGTGTGGTAAGTCGTGTTTCATTAAAAATGTAACTCCATTGCAATGCTAAGTAGTCCATTTCATGACCAATATGATGTTGGCAAAGTTAAAATGGTGTCTTACAAGCAGCATGAAAGTTTCTTTTATTTATGTCTGTGGCAAGAGAAAGCTCCCTGGTCGTATAGTTGATCATGGCAGAAATAAAAGCTTCAATAAAAGCTTCTTGACTTGACTTGACTTCTAATCATCCTCTGAGGGAGAGAGAAAACTGATGCAAGTTTTTGCTAGGACATGGGCGATGGTCAGTAGTCTGTACTAAAACTCGAAGACTGAGACTGAAAATTCTTAAAATATTATTCAATTATTTTGGATACAAATGGGAAAATGATCTACCCCCTGGTGTGGATTAATATATGTAGTTATTAGCAAGAGCCCAAAATTTTGTGATTGAAGTGGACACAATGGATTATACACAATTAGCTGAAGCGTATTTATTGAGCAGGACATTGACCTTCAACATTTACCCAGTAATGCATTACAGTAGTAGTAGTAGTGAGTCATGCACGTATAAAATTATTTTTCAGCATTTAAAACACTAAACTTGTCATAATTTAGCAATATTTGTAGGATGGAGAATGCAGTTCTACATGATTAAGAAAGGACCGATTGCAGTCAAACAATACCTCTGTTCTAAACTGTACAAGATGATATAATAAAACATACATCAAGACTCAAATTAATAAACTTGCATCTTATTATATAGGTTTGGACCAGAGTGTCTTGGAATGAAGACCAGAACATTGACGGTAGTGGTGCTAAAATGGATGAGGAAGATTAGAGCAGTGAGAAGGATAAGAGAACTATTAAATATGAAGAACAGAAAAACAATGACAAATAGAAGTGGAGCAAGATGCAGTCACTATCCTTATTTCTGTCTCTGTACAACTTATAGATCTGCATGGAATGCAACATGAAAACATGCTGAAATCTAAATTTCTTCAGTATTCTGCAAGTCATAGTCCTTTTTCAGCTAAACCAAGAGTGTTACTTTAACAATTATAAAAAATATAATTGAACTCGATCTTAATAATCTTGATTTTTGTTCTGTGTTCCAATAACATGTGCACTTATGATACTTTGCAGTGGCAAAACTTCGGATGACACCTGGGAGCCTGCCAGCAAGTTCCAGCATTTTTTACACGAGTCTCCAAATACCAACCAGCGATCAGAATGTCAATTTTGAGGGTTTAGTTGTTGTTGTTGTTGTTGTTGTTTGTTATTGCTGTAGTTCATTTTTTTACAGTGCATACACTCTTTTAGTACTTTTTACTTTTTTGTCATTCTAAACACCTTTTGCATGTTTTCTGCACTGCGTAACAGCCATGTGGTGTAACATGGAGAGGACATGCTACAAACATGCTGTTATAATGGTTTTCCCAAAGGCATGTTTTTAATGATTTTTGCAGAGCAGTTTTATAATGGGTAAGTTTACATGAACTGTCTCTTATGCCATGCATGAATAAAAACCAAAAAATCAATTTAAAATCATATTTAGTGTTACATATTTCCCATTTATATATTTCTTTTCATTTAGCCTAAAATAAAATGTTTATTAATAAGAATGGTTTTACATATTTTTTAAAATTTACATATTTTACTAAAACTGATTTTACTGCCTTATTTGCTTAAAATTTTATTGTGAATTTAAGTATGTAGTTGAGAGAGGATTGTTGTAATAAAAAAATGTGAATATATGTATAGTATATTATTAATATAGTATATATATATATATATATATATATACAGTGGAACCCGGTTATGTCGATGTCGTAGGGGGTCGCCAAAAAGCATCGAGGTAACCGATGATCGAGATAAACAAAAATCAAAATGGTGGCAGTATATTAACATGCTTGAAATTTTTTTATGTACATGATGTGCGTTAATAAATGAGAATGTGCATGCACGTGTTTTTGAAGGGTTTTTTACACAACAGCGTTGCTGTGATTTGTTTGATGAAGGCATGCTATAAAAATTTACATGTTTGTTAACAACAAAAGGCATAAGTGCACCTACTAACAGCAGAGATTCACCAGTATACAATACAAACCACCGTCCATTCTCCATACAAACCTTTATTTATATACTCCAACATTATAAACACACAAAAAAAAACAGCGGCTGCACAGTGGCGTCTCACATTTAGTCCACATGTGGGAAAAAAAACACACACACACACACACACACACACACACACACACACACACACACACACACACACACACACTCACACACACACACTCGTCTGCCTTTTCACAAGGTTTAAGAGTTTGTTCGTAAGAATTTTTTACTATTTCTCCAGAAGCGCATTTGTGAGGTCAGATACTGATGTTGGACAAGAAGGCCTGGATTACAGTCTCTGATCTATTTCATTCAAATTGTGTTCTATTGGGTTGAAGTCAGGACTCTTGTCCATGAACATTTCTGTGCCCTGTTCTTCAACTAATCTGAAGGGCACATGAAGTTTGGAGGACTGTAGCTACTGACCCGGCAGAAAGTTGATGACTAATGTGTTTTAGCATCCTCCTACCCGCTCTGTGGTTTTACATGTCCTATCAGTTCGTAGCAGAGTTGCTGTCGTTCCCAATCGCTTCCACTTTGTTATAACACCTTTAACAGTTTACTGTGGAATATTTATTAGTGAGTACATTTCATGACTGAACTTATTGCACAGGTGGAATCCTGTCACAGAACCATGCTGGAATTTACTGAGCTCCTGAGAGCAACCAATTCTTTCACAATTGTTCGTAAAAGCAGTCTGCATAATTGGAACACCTTAATAGCAAAACAGCAATAAATGAACTTGCATTTAGTGTTGGGAAATAAGGATTCCTCCTTATCATCAAATCAAATCAAATCAAATCAAATCAAATCAAATCAAATCAAATCAAATCAAATCAAATCAAATCAAATTTTATTTGTCACATACACATACATACAGGGTACGACATGCAGTGAAATGCTTTTAACGACGGTCCGGGGAATGAGGGAATAAAATAGAGTAAAAAGGAAAATAAAAATATAAATATAATAAAATGTAAAAGAAAAATATAATAACAAGAAAAAGAAGGCAGATAAATAAAGATATAAAGATATATAAATATATATGTATATATACATACATATACATATATACCAGTGGCAGCTACTGGTCTGTCAGAGAGGGGAAGCTCATTTTCGGCCTACATCATAAAATTGTCTATTTATTTAAAAGTAAATTCTGCCCTACGTTCCTTTTCAAGTAAATGGTCTGTGACCCTGTCGTACCAACTAGGAGTCTTTTCAAGTGACTTGACCAGTGTCCTCTCAATGGCCAGCAGAGCTAGGCTGCTTAAACGGCCTTGGCCCATTGTGTTTCGGGTGTAGGTCTTGAGTCGCTTTAAACAGGAGAAGCTCCTTTCTACACCTGCAGATGTAGCTCCAATTGTTGCCACTAATGAGAACAGTTTGTAAAGCTGAGGCATTGCACTGTCCAACTCCATGTCTTTAAGGAACACTAAGTAATCACACAGCTTTCCCCTGTTTCCCTGCAAGTCCTGATCTGAATACAGGACTTGAAGTTCTGACCTCAGTCTTCCTGAATCAAAGTGATGGCCATAACTTTTCAGGACACTTTGGAAGGCCTCCTCTGGAAATACTTGTCTCATGTCATCAAATTTCCCTGGATTGACTAATTCTAAGAAGAGCATGCTTTCCAAATTTGAAAAACGTCGAGGAATCTGCTCCAAGATGTTATCAAGGATGGCCATGTACAGATTTCTGTATCGCACTTGGGGATCCTGCAATTGGGTCAGACGGCGCTTTCTCATGGGCTCATCTCGTGGGTCTGATGTGAGATCTGCTGTTTTGGCATAAATGGCTTGGAAAGCCCCCTCTGACCTCTTCTCTTTGACAAATGCAAGAAGAGATTCAATTCTGTTCTTGCAGTAAAGAACATCCATCACCCTCTGCTGGACAATATCAAAGACCACATCAGTCTCAGAGAAGATTTGTTCATATGTGTACAACATGAACACAAACTCAAAATCCTCCAGTTTCCTCACAAAGCCTTTGGAACAATCCAGTATATCATCATCCATTGTTGTATCCGCAATGATGTTCTCAAATGTCTGCAGGAGGCCATCATAATTGTTTGCCACAGTGCTCACTATCCGTGATGTGAAATTCCATCGAGTAGGAGCATTTCTGGGCAACCTTGAACAGCCTGCAGACTCCATAAAAGATGTCCTCTTTGTGGATTTTGAAAAAAATGTGGCAAATCCAGAGAGTGATGCAAAAAAAATTCTGCACTCAGGCAAGCATTTAGCCCCCTGTGACAGCACCAGATTCAGTCGGTGTGCATAGCAATGCACAAACATTGCACTGGGGGCTATTGCTTTCACTTTGGCCTGCAGACTATTGAGATCTAAAGCCATGACAGCAGCCCCATCATAGGTCTGTGCCACAAGCTTGTCCTAAAAATTGTAGCCCTGCATGTTCTCATTTAATATTTCAAAAACGAACTGGGCATCCCCCCCCCGAAACATCAAAAATTCCAATAAAGCGCTCCTGAATTTTACCTGCACTATCCACATAGCGAACAATGACAGAGAGTTGGGCACGGCAGGATATATCAGTTGTTTCATCCACCTGCCATCCAAAAAAGGGAGCATCCTGAATTTCATCTCTGATCTGATCAGAAACGGTGGCTGCAAGAGCAGAGATCAAATCATTTTGAATAGTATGGGACATACCAGAAAACACAGTTGAGGACTCGAATTGTGTGGACAGGACAGAGTCATATTTAGCTAATGTTTCTGTGAACTCCCTGTAATTTCCCTTGTTGGATGATTCACTACTCTCATCATGTCCCCTAAATGACAGCTCCTGCCGGCCAAGCAAGGATGTCACATCAATAAGGCGGTTTAGAAAGGCCCTGTTTTGTTTGACTATTTCATTATGTTTAGCCACTTGAATGTGAGCACCTTCATTTATTGCATGCTCAACCCTGATCCTGCCCATGCAACTTAATCTTGCACATGCACTCACATGTTCATTGCTCTTTTCATGTCTTTTATATGCCCTGTCAAAGTTAGACAGATCTCCAAACCCCACCTTTGACCAAACAACACATCCATGAGATGGTTTCATCAAGAGGCATGGCCAGCAGTACATTTTATTTGTCACAGCACTTCCAGTCAGCCAGCTAACTTTGTCATACCAGGAGAGCTGAAAAGACCTGTTATTTTTCCCTATATTTTGCACTAAATCAATCTTAGGTGTTGATCTGCCCTGCTGTTTAATTCTAAGTTTTTCCTCGTAAGGAACACTTTCAAATGGCTTCGCCAAAATCAGGTCGACGATATTAGCACTGTCTGCCATCGTGCACAGTTTCACCCACGACGCTAGCCTAGCCTACTAACGTTATATGAATGAATGAATGAAGGAAGGAATGAATGAATGAATGAACGATCAAAAAAAAAACTCTGTAAACTCTGTAAAACTGAAACAAGGAATGTGGTGTATAATTGTGTGAAATGTATGATGAAAATCAAGCAATTTCGCCAAGCAAATATCAAAGAAATAGGTTGCAGCAGTTTTTATTTCGACTGAACTTGAGGAATCCGCGATGGGACTGAGCGCGAATAGCTTCAGTGATTCCTTATAGTACAGAATCGCTGTCAGTCAAAAGGAGATGCAGTCTTTCGACAGACCCTCCAATCATCACGCAGAAGCTCGGAGTCCGGGCCAGCCCACTCCCCATTCACCCCCAGAGACGCTGAGCGTCTGTGGGCGGGACATAATCGCAGCGTTTATCCAATGACCGTCTAGTTTCGAAGCGCTGAAAAAAAACGTTCAAAGCAGCCCCATTGAAGCCAATGGACGCTGGGCTTCAATAGGGAAATGCACTGTGACGCTGCGGGAATGTATGAGAAGGAAATCGAGTCAGCCGACCTGCTATATGTAACTGATTCTGAACGAACTTGTCTTTGAGATAAACGTTTTCTAACGCATTTTTAGTCAATAAAATGTTAATAAAATAGTACATATTTGACCATTAATTTTGTGACATTATAAGCGTAGCCGAGCTTCCCTTGCAGTCTTAAAGAAATCGCCTCTGATATATACATACAGGGAGTGCAGAATTAGGCAAGTTGTATTTTTGAGGATTAATTTTATTTGAGGATTTAATTTGAACAACAACCATGTTCTCAATGAACACAAAAAACTCATTAATATCAAAGCTGAATATTTTTGGAAGTAGTTTTTAGTTTTAGCTATTTTAGGGGGATATCTGTGTGTGCAGGTGACTATTACTGTGCATAATTATTAGGCAACTTAACAAAAAACAAATTTATACCCATTTCAATTATTTATTTTTACCAGTGAAACCAATATAACATCTCAACATTCACAAATATACATTTCTGACATTCAAAAACCAAACAAAAACAAATCAGTGACCAATATAGCCACCTTTCTTTGCAAGGACACTCAAAAGCCTGCCATCCATGGATTCTGTCAGTGTTTTGATCTGTTCACCATCAACATTGCGTGCAGCAGCAACCACAGCCTCCCAGACACTGTTCAGAGAGGTGTACTGTTTTCCCTCCTTGTAAATCGCACATTTGATGATGGACCACAGGTTCTCAATGGGGTTCAGATCAGGTGAACAAGGAGGCCATATCATTAGATTTTCTTCTTTTATACCCTTTCTTGCCAGCCACGCTGTGGAGTACTTGGACGTGTGTGATGGAGCATTGTCCTGCATGAAAATCATGTTTTTCTTGAAGGATGCAGACTTCTTCCTGTACCACTGCTTGAAAAAGGTGTCTTCCAGAAACTGGCAGTAGGACTGGTAGTTCAGCTTGACTCCATCCTCAACCCGAAAAGGCCCCACAAGCTCATCTTTGATGATACCAGCCCAAACCAGTACTCCACCTCCACCTTGCTGGCGTCTGAGTCGGACTGGAGCTCTCTGCCCTTTACCAATCCAGCCACGGGCCCATCCATCTGGCCCATCAAGACTCACTCTCATTTCATCAGTCCATAAAACCTTAGAAAAATCAGTCTTGAGATATTTCTTGGCCCAGTCTTGACGTTTCAGCTTGTGTGTCTTGTTCAGTGGTGGTCGACTTTCTGCCTTTCTTACCTTGGCCATGTCTCTGAGTATTGCACACCTTGTGCTTTTGGGCACTCCAGTGATGTTGCAGCTCTGAAATATGGCCAAACTGGTGGCAAGTGGCATCTTGGCAGCTGCACGCTTGACTTTTCTCAGTTCACGGGCAGTTATTTTGCGCCTTGGTTTTTCCACACGCTTCTATTTTGACTATTTTGAATGAAACGCTTGATTGTTCGATGATCACGCTTCAGAAGCTTGGCTATTTTAAGACTGCTGCATCCCTCTGCAATATATCTCACTATTTTTGACTTTTCTGAGCCTGTCAAGTCCTTCTTTTGACCCATTTTGCCAAAGGAAAGGAAGTTGCCTAATAATTATGCACACCTGATATAGGGTGTTGATGTCATTAGACCACACCCCTTCTCATTACAGAGATGCACATCACCTAATATGCTTAATTGGTAGTAGGCTTTCCAGCCTATACAGCTTGGAGTAAGACAACATGCATAACGAGGATGATGTGGTCAAAATACTCATTTGCCTAATAATTCTGCACTCCCTGTATATATATATATACACATACACAGAAAATGTTATGGCAGTGTGCAGTTAAACAGTAAACAACAGTAAACAAGTTAGGCATGGTTTTTGATTGTCCATGAGTGTCCGTGTGCAGTAAGGTGTGGTGTAAAGTGTCCTTGTGGAATGGTGTGGTATAAAAATAAGAATATAAAAAATATGAAATGAATATGAAAAAGAAAATATGAAATGTAAAGTGCACTGTGCTGTGCAAGTCCAGTGTATAATGTGCCGTAGCACGAAAAGTGTGGTTGTGCAGGGGAAAAAGGGTGATGATGGAGAGAGTGGGCCAGTTTTTAGATCCTGGGTGTTTCCTGGTTTAAACACCGAATGGCCTGCGGTAAGAAGCTCCTCCTCATTCTCTCTGTGTTTGCCTTTAGGAAGCGGAAGCGTTTCCCCGAACGCAACAGAGAAAAGAGACCATTGTTGGGATGGCTGAGGTCCTTCACAATCTTCCTGGCTCTGGTCCTGCACCGCGTGCCGTAGATGTCCTGCAGGTCAGGGAGCTCGGTGTGGATGGTACGTTCAGCTAAACGCACCACCCTCTGGAGGGCTCGTCTGTCCTGCATGGTGCTGTTCCCAGGAAGTGACCAGGAAGTGATGCTACCCGTCAGAACACTCTCAATGGTGCAAGTGTAAAAAGTCTTAAGCACCTGAGAGGGTAGTTTAAAGTCCCTTAAGCGTCTCAGATGGTACAGACGCTGCCGGGCCTTCTTCACCAGGGTGTTGATGTGACAGGACCAAGACTCTTTCCACTGGAGTCCCGCAGATGTTTAGCGGTTGGTATGACCGCTCCTGCTTCGTGCTGAAGTCTACGATCAACTCCTTAGTCTTGCTGACGTTCAGGAGAAGGTTGTTCTCCTGGCACCATCTCTCCAGGTTTTTAACCTCCTGTAGGTCGGCCGTCTCGTCGTTGTTGGAGATCCGGCCCACCACAACGGTGTCGTCAGCAAACTTGATGATGGTTGTTGAGTTGGAAGTGGCCACACAGACATATGTGTAACAGTGAGTACAGCAGGGGGCTCAGAACACAACCCTGGGGAGCACCAGTGCTGAGGGTGAGGGTGGATGAGGTGTTTTCCCACCCGTACAGCTTGTGGTCTCTCCGTCAGGAAGTTTGAGATCCATTGACACAGTCCCATGAACTCCAACTTAGAGGTGAGTGTGGAGGGAATTATGGTGTTAAACGCTGAACTGTAGTCCACGAACAAAATCTTTGTGTAATTCCCATTTCTTTGGTCCAGGTGGCTGATTGTAGTGTGGAGAAGATGTGCAATTGCGTCCTCAGTCGAACGGTTCTGACGGTACGCAAACTGTAGTGGGTCCAGTGTGTCCGGTAGTGAGGCAGTGATGAAGTCTCTGACCGGTCTCTCAAAGCACTTCATCACTACTGAGGTCAGAGCTACAGGGCGGTAGTCATTGAGGCAGGCGGGCTGGGGTTTCTTTGGGACAGGGACAATGGTGGACTGTTTGAAGCATGAGGGGACAACAGACTGTTCCAGAGAGAGGTTGAATATCTCAGTGAACACCGGTGCTGGCTGGTCAGCGCAGGCTTTCAGAACCCAACCTGTGATTCCATCTGGTCCTGCTGCCTTACTGGTATTCACTCTCTTGAATGCCCTCCTCACGTCATGCTCCGAGATGGTGAATGTGTTTACCTTTCTGGCTCTCTCAGTGTGCGTGGTTGTGCCACTATCAGAGCTGCGCCGAAACATGTCCCAGTCTGCGTCATCCAAAGCGTCATGCAGAGCGGCCACCGATTGGTCAGTCCAGCGTGCGACCTCCCTCTGAACCGGAGCTTCCTGTTTCAGCCTTTGTTGGCAGCATGGTCCGATTTCCCAAACGGTGGACGTGATTGTGCCTTGTAGCTGTTCTTAAATGTTGTGTAGCAGTGGTCCAGTGTTCTTTTGCCCCTGGTGGGGAAGGTGATGTGCTGATAAAAGTTCGGGAGTGCGCGCTTGAGGTTGGCACTGTTGAAATCTCCGACCGCAATGAGCGCAGCGTCCCGATTCTGTGTTTGGTGTTGCGTTAGTGACTCATGTAAGTCCCATACTGCAGTGTCCGTGTCCGCTTGAGGTGGAATATAAACGGCACTGACTATGACCGAGCTGAATTCCTGAGGTAGATAGAAGGGCCGACATTTGATGGTTCCCCGACTCCAGTGTTCTGTCCATACGGTAAACCGAGGAAAAACTTGGCCGGCTGTATGGCGTGGTCCGGTACCGCTGGGTTCAGCCATGTCTCGGTGAAGCAGAGAAGGTTGCAGTTCCGAATGTCTCTCTGGAACTTGACCCTTGCCCTGAGGTTGTCGAGCTTGTTCTCCAGTGACTGGACGTTGGCCAACAGGATACTATGTAAGGGAGCGTGGTGTGCACGTGCCCTCAGCCTGTTCCTGACGCCGGCTCGTTTCCCTTGCGGATGCCGGTACGGGTCGCGTCCTTTGTTCTCCCTCAGGATCTCGCTCGGCCAGCATGGGTCCGGGTTTAAAAGCGGCAAAAGGTGATACACCAATAGATATAATAGTGTCTCTGTCATATCTAATGATGTCCACCTTGTGTAGATGGAAATAAAACTAGTTAAATAAAAGTGTAAAATAAACAAAAAAAGATAAACCGTAGCCGGAGCAGTCATGACGGCAACTGATCTCACCGGCACCATCTTGGATCTTGTAGATTTCTTTGTCTTGCTTGTCTATGTCCTTATTATAATCTGCTTATTCCATGTCTATGAACAGGTTTCAACTGTTATACTGTACCCTAATCTAGAACACAGGCATGTGGCCAGTTGTTTTTCCTTAGCCCAGGGATGAAGACCTAAAATTTAATTTGAAGTGTTTAGATGCAAAAGCCTGTAAGTGGTTTTTAGAATTTTCTTCCGAAATGGACCTTTTCTCTGGCTTCTTTGTTCTCTCCATTAATTTCACTTTAATGCCATTAAATAGGTTATTTTTTATTGCCATTCAAGTGAATAAACTAAACATAAACATTGAAAAGATGCTCATTTTATAAAAAAAAATAATAATACTTTTTGCACCTGCTCTTTTCATATTTCCAATATGAATCAAATTTCCTTTGATTATTATTACTCATTAAACTCGTGATTATTTAGTGTTGTAGTTGGTGGAGGACATTTTCAACTATTTTGTATAGATAACTGTATCTAATTATTATTATTATTGTAACTAATTATTTTGTCTGGCTGTATTTATTCTATATGTGTAAACTACTGAGTAGTTTTATTCATACCAAAAGCTCAATAAAAAGTATTTTGCAGTCTAATACTTTACAACTACAAAGAGCCATAAGAAGTAACAAATCATCTAGAGTACAAGTATCTAAAATCTATACTTTAGTACAGTACAGTACTTATGTGAGAAAAAAAAAACTACACTTTGATTATATTTAAAAAATGACAAAAAGCAGATTTTATCACACACTTTATATTAAGGGTTAAGGACACTGGATCACTGTTAAGAAAAAAAAGGTTTTTACATTACAGTTCATCATCAGAATTTTCAAAGTCCCTTTCACTGTCATAGTCATCAGCTGATGATTTGTTTAAAAAGTTGATGTTCTTTGCTCCAGACAAAACATGCAGGTAACAGTCTCTTGCTTGCACCCTCATACATTTAACATAGCTTTCTGTAGATGATGCTCTCCAGACCTTTCAAACCTTCTTCGCCTAGGCCACATTGCAGATCTTAAAAACCTTATAAACAATCATCATTGTTGTGTATGTTTATTAGGGCTTTTTACTTTAATGTCCTATGTAGTTATAGGAATATGCACTAGTCAAAAAACATGCAGGTGGTTGGTTTGAAATAACTTAACTTATAACATTCTTTTTTAGCTATGGAACTGGAACTGTGTTCTGAGTTAATTTTCCAGAAAAAAAATGGGGCAGCCCTTTGTTTATGCTTATGTTTGTGCCATATATTACAAATTCTTACTTTTCAGACTCTCGCTGGCAAACAAGCAGGACAGTTCTCGGAGGGTCTCAGCACGAGTTGAAATATATTTTCAATGTTGATTCATCTCTGCAACAACAATTTTCTGCTTCTCCTGAAGTCGCCTTGGTGACATGATGATGTTGAATGCCTTTCTTTTTGTCCTTAAATCAACAGTGTCTGGAATGCATGTGAAAATACTCACGTCATATGGGGTTGCAGATGGACATTTGTGGCATTGTGGCTGATGTGTCATTATATAAAAGATTTGTCAGAAGACTAGTGTACATACCACTGTGTGGTAGCTGCCATGGCCAAGCTGTCTCACCAGACAAAATGGTTTCCAAGCACAGAGTTTTTGTTTTTGTTTTTGTTTTTGTTTTCTTCCCTGATCTTGCGGCGGATCCTGGCACGACCTTTGTTGCCATCTGTATCTTTATAGAGACGCTGGGAATGGCCCTTGATACTCACCACCAGCACTTTAATTCTGCTGGCCAAAGTATCCACATCATTTGTGGTGGTTGTTGTTGTTGCTAAGAAGAAATTACAAACATTAACAATTACAATTATTTACAACTAAATGTATTACTAGTAACATATATATATATATAGACAGTA
>MU593954.1:37450-49729 GCA_024362625.1 Silurus asotus | reverse complement strand
TATATATATATATAATGTAATTTACAGAATGAAGTACACACCAACTGTCTCTGGAGAAATGGTCACCTCACAGTTAGTGTCAGGAGCATTGATTCGTCATATTCCTTGTTTCATACATTCATAAGTGCCTAAACAATCCAGATATTTAATATATCTTGAATGAAAAATTATACTGACCCTCGTTTGACTGATTGCTGTTTCATCTCGGTCTTGCATAGACAATGTTTCCATCACTGTCTCTTTTTCACCAATGTACCCTTGGTTCAGGTGTTTTTACTGGTGCTGCTTCCTCCTCTCCCTGCAGCTCTTGAAGTAAGTCATCAAGACTTTGGAGCTCATCATTGATTTCTTGAATTTTTTGTTCACTTATTGACTATTGTAATGGTTATTCCTGAAATAATGCTAATTGATATAGACATTCATATTTTTGCAATATCTATAATTTTTTGTATGAAAATTTCATTATGCCAAGACAGGATTTATGAAACATTATTAATGTTTAATGTAATTTTTTTCCCTTTATTCCACCTTTTAACGGTTTCTAATGAAATTATGCTTATGAATATGAATATACATATTTTTCCAATAGATGAAAAAGATAAATATTTATGAAAAAGGTCATATTTTGGTCAAAACATGATTTAGCATGTAACATTTTTAGTTTTTTTGTTTAAACCTCGTACTTTGTAATTTTTTTCAGAAAACTTTGCTTATGAAAATGAAAATTCATATACTTATAATATATTTTTATGAACAAACGTTGTCAAAACTTTATTTAGGTTTTTTGTGTACGTAATGTACTTTGTAACGGTTTTTCATGAAATTTGCTAATGTAAATAAAAACTCATATTTTAGATATTTTTATGAAAAATACATTTTTGTCAAAACCTTATTCGTCATGTTGCCTTTTTGCACTTAAAAAAAAAAAATTCTGAAATGTTGCTTTTGAATGTGAAAATTTAAACCTTTATTATATCAGATTTTCATGAAAAAAGTTATTTTTGTCATAACTTGATTTTTCGTTCACTTTTTGCATCCTTTCACGCTTTTCATGAAATTATGATTCCGAAAACCATATTTTCACTATATCATACCTTTTATAAAAAAATTTATTTTTCAAAACAAATATCATGTCACCATCATTGTTCACTTGGCTGTTTTTTATGCCATTATATTTTTATGAAGAGTACAATTTTTGTCAGTATTTTTGTTGACATTCACTTTGTAATGGTTATTATTAATATAAAAACTATTATTTCCATAATTATAATTTTTTTATGAAACAATGTTGTTTTTGACAAAACTATTTTTTTTCATGTTTTTTTCCGTTATTCCACTTTTAAACTTTTTTTTTTTTTTTTATTAAATTATGCTTATAAAAATGTTAATTCATATTTTTGAAATAGATGATTGGGAAAAACATGAAAAAAAATAAATTATATTTCTGTCAAAACATGTCTCATGTCAATTTTTTTGTTATTTCGTTCATTCAGCTGTTTTGTAAATTAGGCTAATTAATACGACAATTCATATTTTTATAATTACTTTAATTTTGTATGCACAATGTCATGTTTTTCCCCTTATTCCATTTTTTTTAACGTTTTTTTTCGTTTAGGTTTTGTACTTTGTTTTTTTTCATGAAACTTTGTTTATGAAAATAAAAATTTATAAATAATTTAAATTTTGTTTTGTCATGAAATTCTCATTCTGATTATGAAAACATATTTTTACTATTTTTAAAATTATGCTTAAAATTTCATATTAACTATTATATTTTTATGAAAAGAGTAAAATTATCTCTTATTTTTTAAAATCGTTTCTGAATGAAATTTTTGCTTATAGTATGAACATTTATATTTTCATAAAACGGTCCTACTTTTTCTGAAACAAAATACATCAAATTCTTAAACCATGATTTCTCGCCAATTGTTTTTTTTTTTTTTTTCATTCACAATGTAACGGTTATTATTAATAGCATGAAATTATAACTATGAATATGAAAATTTACATTTTCATAATAAGTCATATTTTGTCTAACAAAAATGCTATTTTTGACCAAACAGTATTTATTATGTCCTATATTATCATAAACATTTAAAAACATTGTTGCCAAGAGCATGCGATATGTGCAAAAATGACGGTTCGAAAAAACGTTTTTTTTTCGTCCTGCGAGGCTGAGACTTGCACAATCGCTTTTTCAGCTCTGAGGAAGCTATTTCATTACAGCACATACACGGCTTGGCCAAACATGTGGAAGTTTTTGTTTTTTACTGAATTATGATTGTCTACACCCTATATGTTCACTTTATACAGTGTTTAATCAAATTATGATGATGAATATGAAAATTCATATTTTCATAAAATCTCATATTTTGTAGAAAAAAAAGGTATATTTATGAGAAAACATGATTTATTAACTCTTATTTCAACATCAACATTTAAAAACATTGTGGTCAAGAGCATGCGATATGTGCAAAAATGACAAAATGCGTTATCCTTTCGTCCTGCGAGGCTGAGACTTGCAGAATCGCTTTTTCAGCTGTTAGGAAGCTCTTTCATTACAACACATACACGGCTTGACAAAACATGTGGAAGTTTTTGTTTTTCACTGAATTATGACTTTCTACACCTGATATGTTCATTTTTTACAGTTTTCCATGAAATAAAAATTATGATAATGAAAATTCATATTTTCATAATAACTCATATTTTGTCTAACAAAAAATGCTATTTTTGACAAACTATTATTTATTGAGTCCTTTTTCATCATCAACATGTACAAACATTGTGGTCAAGAGCATGCGATATGTGAAAAAATGAGACTTGCACAATCGCGTTTTCAGCTCTTAGGAAGCTCTTTCATTACAGCACATACACGGCTTGGCCAAACATGTGGAAGTTTTTGTTTTTTACTGAATTATGACATTCTACACCAGATATGTTCACTTTTTACTTTTCTTAATCAAATTATGATGCTGAAGATGTAAATTCATATTTTCATAAAATCTCATATTTTGTAGAAAAAAGGTATATTTATGAGAAAACATGATTTATTAAGTACTATTTCATAATCAACATGTAAAAACGTTGTGGTCAAGAGCATGCAATATGTGCAAAAATGACATGATTCGAAAAACCGTTTTCCTTTCGTCCTGCGAGGCTGAGACTTGCAGAATCGCTTTTTCAGCTCCTAGAAAGCTCTTTCATTACAGCACAAACATGTGGAACTTTTTTGTTTTTTGATGAATTATGACTTTCAACACCCTATATGTTCACTTTATATAAGTTTTTCATGAAATTAAAATTATAAATATGAAAATTATTATTGTCTTAACTCATATTTTGTCTAACAAAAAGTGCTATTTTTGATAAAACATAATTTCCTTTGTCCTATATTATCATAAACATGTTGTCAAGTGCATGCGATAAGAGCAAAAATGAAATGGTTCGAAAAACCGTTTTCCATTTGTCCTGTGATGCTGAGACTTGAGGAATCGCTTTATCAGCTGTTAGGAAGCTCTTTCATTACAGCACATACACGGCTTGGCATGTGAAAGTTTTTGTTTTTTAATGAATTAGGACTTTCTACAAGAGATTTGTTCACTTTTTACAGTTACAGTTACAATTACTTTTTACAGTTTTGTTCTCCTTTTTTCACTTTGAAATTATGCTTACAAATATGAAAATTAATTTTTGTCCACTAGATGATTGGGAAAACAGATGTAAATATTATGAAAAAAAGTCACATTTCTGTCAAAATATGATTTTGCAATTAAGTTTTAGTTCTTTTGTTCACTTACTCCCTTTTGTAACGTTTGTTAATGAAATTAGGCTAATTAATATCACTATTCATATTTTCATAATTACTTAAATTTTGTATGAAAAAAAAAAGTTTTTACACAAAACTTGATTTTTAATGTCGTTTTTGCCTTTGAATATGAATATGAAAATTCGTCTTTTCAAAATAGATGAAAAAAGTAATATTTCTGTCAAAACATGATTTGGGTTGTAACATTTGTAAGTTTTTCGTGTCACGTTTCATTGATTCTTGCATTTTAAAATTATTTTCCTGAAATGTACCCACAAAATAAGAAAATTCGTATCTTTACAACAATAATGTTTGTCAAAAGGTTTTTATATCGTGTCTGTATTTTCATCATTTTATTGCACCGTTTTTCATGAAATTATCCTTATGAATATAAAAAATCCTATATTTACAACTCTATCTTAAATACATAATACGTAATTTATCTCAAAACAAATGTCACCATTATCATTCAAATTTTGCATGTTTAACTGTTTTTTAATGAAATTATATGTTTAAAAAAAAAAAAAAAAAAAAAAATCCCCATAGTGGTCTAGAGGTTAAGATGCAGCGGTCTCACCGCTGCGACCCGGTTTCGATCACCGGTCAGGGGGATAAATTGGGGAGGGTTGCGTTAGGAAGGGCATCCAGCGTAAAACGTGCCAAATCAAATGTGCGGAGGATCCGCTGTGGCGACCCCTAACGGGAGAAAGCCAAAAGAAAGTTTTTATGTTTAAAAAATCACATTTCATATGAACTATATTTTTATGAAAATGTTCACATTTTGTACAAAAATTAATGTCATGTTACTGTTTTTGTTCACTTGTTCCACTTTTAATGGTTTGTAATACATTTTTGCTTATGAGCATCAAAAATTCATACTATTCAACTTTTTCTGGAAAAAAACAATCTTTTTGTCCAAAAATGTCAATTTGTAGTTTTTTTGGTTCACTTATTAACTTTTGTAATGGTTATTCCTGAAATCATGCTAATTGATATTTAAAAAAAAAACAATCATATTTTCGCAATAACTATAATTTTTTGTATGAAAATTTCATAATGCCAAGACATGATTTATGAAAAGTAATGTTTTTGATAAAGCTTGATTTTTAATGTAACCCCCCCCCCTTATTTCACCTTTTAACGGTTTCTAATGAAATTATGCTTATGCTTATGAATATAAATTTTTCCCAGTAGATGACAATTATGAAAAATGTTATATTTCGGTCAAAACATGATTTAGCATGTACTATTTTTTTGTTTTTGTCGTTTAAGCATCGTACATTGTAATGTTTTTCATGAAACTTTGCTTATAAAAATGAAAATTCATATATTATTTATATTTAGTTATGTCATTAAATTATCATTCTGATTATGAAAGCATATATTTTTACTAGTTTTGAAATCATGCTTAAAATTTCATATTAACTATTACATTTTTATGAAAAGAGTAAAATTCTTGACAAAACTTGATTTGTCATCACTTTTTCATTCCCTTCTTATTATTTTTTAATCGTTTTTTAAAAACATTTTGCTAAGGAGTATGAACGTTTATATTTTCATAAAAACTGTCCTATTTTTTCTAAAACAAAATACATCCATTTCTTAAACCATGATTTCTCTTGTCATTTTTTTTTTTTTTTTTTTTANTTTTTTATTTTTTTTTTTTTTTTTTTTAATTCACAAAGTAATGGTTATTAATAATATAAAAATTATTTTAATAATTGTAATTTTTTATGAAACAATATGTTTTTGACAAAACTTTATTTTTTGATTTCATGTTTATGCACTTGTAAACGTTTTGTAAATTAAATTATATTCATATTTCTGTCAAAACATGATTTTTCATGTCAATTGTTTAGATCCTTCGTTCACTTATTGCTTTTTGTTACAGCTACTAATGAGGTTAAGCTAATTAAAATAAAAATCCATATTTTTATAATTACTTTTATTTTGTATGAAAAAAGTCTTGGTTTAACAAAACTTGAATTTTAATTTCATGTTTTTTCCCCTTATTCAATTTTTGGAATAAGGGGAAAAAGAGATGAAAAAGATGAAAAATCATGAAAAAAAAGTCATATTTCTTTCAAAACATTATTTGGCATGTAACATTTTTTAATTTTTTGTTTACATATTGCACTTTGTAACTTTTTTTCATGAAAGTTTGCTTATGGAAATAGAAATTACTATATTTATGATATATAAAACTTTAGTCGTCATGTAATGTTGACTTTTTAAAAACAATTTCTGAAATGTTGCTTCTAAATAGGAAAATGTATATTATCATCTTATATCGTATTTTCATAACAATAGACATTTTTGTAAAAAAATTTATATTTCTTGTCAGTATTTTTGTCAATTTATTAAAAAAAATTTTAATGACATTTTGCCTTTGAACATATTTATATTTTCACAGTAACTCTAACCTTTAAAGTTTTTAATTTTTCTCAAAACAAATCTGTTGTCACCATCATTCACTTTTTGCAATTTAAACAGTTCTTTAATGAAATAATGCTTAAAAATCTATACTTTCATTTTAACAATTTTTTTTTTATGAAAAAAGTCTTTAAAAAAAAAAAAAAAATTTTTTTTACATTTTTTGTTTACTTATTTGACTTTTACTAATACATTTTTACTTATGAGCATGAAAATTCGTACTATCATACGTTTTCTGGTAAATGTCAACTTTTTGTCAAAACATGGTCATGTGTGTAGTTTTGTTTTGTTCACAAAGCCTTTCTAATGGTTATTCATAAAATTATGCTAATTATATACATTCAATTTTTTTAATAACTCCTTATTATACGTGAAAAATGAGTCAAAACATTATTTTTAAAAAGTCATGTTTTTGACAAAACTTTTTTAAATGTTTTTTTATGTAGTTATTTCTTCCTTATTCCACTTTTTAATGGTTTCTAATTAAATTATGCTTATGAATATAAAAATCCATATTTTCCAAACATAAAAAATGAAAAAATGATGAAAAATATTTTTCTGTCAAAAAAAGTTTTATTTTTTTTGTTTATTTTTTTGCATTGTACTTTGTAACAGATTTTCATAAATATTTCTTATAAAAATGCAAATTCATATATTTATAATAACATTTAAAAAAACTCATATTTTTGTTAAAACCTTATTTGTCATGTGTTTCACTGACTTCTTGCATTTTTAAAACTTTTTCCTGAAATGTACCCTTGGAATACAAAAATTCATATTTTCATAACAATAATAATTTTTGTCAAAAGGTGATATATGTCAGTATTTTTGTTCACTTACTGCACCCATTTACGTTTTTTTTCATGACATTATGATTTTGAATATGAAAACTTTGAATGGTGAAATATTTTCACCATAACTATCATACCCTTTATAAAAAATGCCATTTTTTCCCAAACAAATTTATAATGTTACCATCATCGTTAACTTTCTGTCATTATTAACTTTTTTTAAATTAAATTAAGCTGACTATAATATTTGTATAAAAATAGTAAAATTCATGACTAAGGTTATTTTTGTCAAAACGTGATGTCAGTATTTACGTTTACTGACTGCAGTCTTTTATGTTTTGTCATGAAAATATGATTCTGAATATGAAAACATAATTTTACTATAACAATCATACCTTTTATGAAAAACATAATTTTCCACTCGGTAAGTAGAACAGTTCATTAATATATTTGGGAACAATCCTTACAATTTACTGAACAAAAACTGTTCAATCAGGTCAAGAAGTTGTGTTTAGAAGCTGTAGAAGTGAAAGGAAGCAGTTTTTTGATGCAGTAAATCACAGCAGACATTATAAAAATATAACTTGCTGCACCAAATTTGTAGTAGGCAGGCTTAGATAGATAATTACATTCAAGTTTGTTTATTTGTTTTTCCACATTTAATCATGCAAGGAAATAGAGGAGATTGTATGATATTTGGAAATTGTGTGTTTTAAGTTACCAAAATGACAGTAGGAACAGTTTTGCCCTATTGGTGTGTTTTCCAGTAATTGTTCACAAATCCACACAAAAAATTATAGTAAATACAAAAATCTTAGCAATAACAATACAAATTAATTTTGACAATTAATTAATTAAAAAAACAACAACAATACTGTGAAGCATCACATATTTACAATATAATAAAGCAAATGTGTTCTTGTCTAAAGAAGGTTAGGTTAGGGTTAGTCATCTAGGGTTAGGGCTAGGGTGTTTAGGGGTAGTCCGCAAGGACCACATGAGTAGCCCGCTTTTCTAAAAATAACTGTTTCCTACTTTGTTTAATCATTGTTGATAATTATTGTAAGAAATCATTAACATGATCAGTGTCTTCACATAGATGAATATCATTAATTATTAATAATAACATATAATAAAAGGTAAATTGAGCAAATTTGTTATTTCAGATCAAACTGAAAACTGTGTGTATCAAACTGGTAGCCCTTCACATTATTTGGTACCCAAGAAGCAGCTCTCTGTTTCAAAAAGATTGGTGACCCCTGGTGTAGGTCATCTAGGGTTAGGGTGTAGGTCATCTGCCAACACTGAAGAAAAAATTGGTAAAAATGTAAGGTGTTCAATTCTGAATTGTAAATCTTTATTTTTCTCATCAGGTCCTTCAGATTTGCCAGCTTCCAAAAATCCTCTTTTATTTTAATCCCCTCACCACACACACACACACACACACACACACACACACACAGACACACACACACACACACACACACACACACAAACACACAATAGCAAAAGGCACTTTTAGGAGCCATGTCTGTCTTGCTAACCTGCTCTCTCTCTCTCACTCTCTCTCTCTCTCTCTCTCTCTCTCTCTCTCTCTCTCTCTCTCTCTCTCTCTCTCTCTCGCTCTCTCTCAATGTTTACATCTGTAAATGTCATATCTGTCTATCTTTCTGTATATTTCTGTGTATATTTCTGTATATTTTTGTCAAATTATGACTAGGCCAAAATTCAGGCCCTGCCCATCTTGCCAGACTCCCAATCAGGCAAACAGAAAAACTTGTCATGTCTGCTTTGAAAGTCTGTCCACTATAGGCAGTGGGGAATAGCAGAAATTCTGGGCGTGTAATTGATTCTGCCCGTATTGCGGAAAGAAAAATGCTAGTTTTATCACTTGTTATTTAAAGTGCCTAAGTTTGTCATACAGTAAATATTATAGTCTAGTACCAGTATGATGTGGCCTTCATAAACCCATTTAACTTAGTCTTCTTTGTATAACATAAAACTTATCTTTATGTTTAAGTTGTGTTAAAGAGAAACAATAAGTTGTGTTCTATGTTAAATATTGAATCTGTCATGTTGGCAATGGTAAAAGATTTTCTCAAGTCAAATGTTCTCTTTTCTCAAATAATAAACTTTATGAAACTGATTAAGGCTCATTTTCTTGCATTGTACTCCATTGAATGACCTTAAAATAAAATTGCTTTATACAGAATGAATCCAATTGATAATGCAGTGGGTTTAACTAATGTGTAACTAATGCTTAACTGCTTTTGTTGATTTCAGGTGCGGAAACTTGAGGCAGTGGGTTACAAGACTATTTTATTTATTGGCAAACAAGCTAAAAAGAATTCAAATAGGTGGGTTGCAGACATCATCACCCATCTTCCCCCCACTCCTGTCACAAGAAATTTTTTAAATAGGATGAGGACAGCGTATAATTTTATCTTGACTAAGAGTAGGAGCAAGATTTTTGTTCAGAAATAATAATTAGTATTTAAAATGTTTTTTTTTTGTTTGTTAATATGTACAGATATGAAATTAATGTAAACTTGTATTAAAGCAACCTCCACAGCACAGCAGCTGGACAATGACATTCCCATAACAAGGCAGCACAAAAGCCCCAGTCAGAAGCAGTGCAAAAGTTCCATTTTGGAGTCGGAGAGCGTCACGGTGGAGCAGTCGGAAAGCCTCACGGTGGAGCAGCCGGTGAGCCTCAACGTAGAGCAGTCGAAGAGCCTCACCGTGGAGCAGTCGGAGAGCCTCACTTATGAGCCGCCAGAGAGCCTCACCGTGGAGCAGCCGGAAAGCCTTACAAAGAAGTCTGAGACTGTATATACACTTGACCTTGTTTCTCTCTCTTCCCCAAGTTCTCCAAATTCACTCTCTCCTACTTCCTCAGCTGTTCTAACTTCACACTGTTCTTCTCCTCCACCTTTACTGCCATGTTCTAGGTCTTTGAAACAGAGGAGGAAAAGGACATAAACCCTAATTGGTTCACTGCCACCTTCTGCCACCACTGTCTCTTCTCCATCTTTTATCGCCACAGATCTCTCCGTTTCACAGTCTTGTTCTCCAACTTCCATCTTCCACCTCCCAGTCCTTGAGTCAGGAGGGGCCATATGTGAAGAAGGGAAGAAAAGGTAAGTTTTTCCACACTATTAATAAATTTGCTCTCAGACAAAGCTGACTACATGCAAATTAGATTTATTTCGGGTCATCAGGTTATTGGTAGCCAATAAACAGTATTCTGTTCTTTTTAGTTATTCGGCTGTATTTACATGTCCAATGTCCAAGGGGTGTGGTTATTGTCAATGGCTGATTTAAGCTAAGAGGGCTTTGGAAAACCCAGCCCAGTACATTTTGCTCGATTGACAAAAAGCAGGGGCATAGTCATTTGGACACAAATGGACAAGACCATAGACCACCTCAAAAGTGAAATGATAACTATTAACTTGAATTCAACTGCAAACTTGACATTTATTGCTTAATAAACGTTCCTTGTGTTTTGATCATTAAGGTTGCCGAAAATGTAGTAGGCAGAAGAACTTCCAATTTTATAAAATAACCGGGAAAAGAACAAATGAAGTAAAATGTCTTTTATTAGGCTGCTTGTTTGTCTTAGTGACTGATTCTGGCTTTTAAAGATAATAAAACAATATACAATACAATGTTATATGTTCAATATGTCCAGTGCCCTATCCAGTGACTGCTTAAACAGCTTTCAAAGTAATTATTACTTTGTGTGTGTGTGTGTGTGTGTGTGTGTGTGTGTGTCGGGATGAGTATTTCTCTATGCATGATAGATTAGATTATCAGATAAGCCTACAGCAATATTTTTCTTTTTGTGTGTGTGTGTGTGTGTGTGTGTGTGTGTGTGTGTGTGTGTGTGTGTGTGTGTGTGTGTGTGTGTAGGGAAAAGCAGACTTGAAAGCCCACTGGTTACCTTGCACTGTGTGGTAAGTCGTGTTTTATTAAAAATGTAACTCCATTGCAATGCTAAGTAGTCCATTTCATGACCAATATGATGTTGGCAAAGTTAAAATGGTGTCTTATATGAAAGACACCATTTCAGCATGAAAGTTTCTTTTATTTATGTCTGTGGCAAGAGAAAGCTCCCTGGTTGTATAGTTGATCATGGCAGAAATAAAAGCTTCAATAAAAGCTTCTTGACTTGACTTGACTTCTAATCATCCTCTGAGGTAGAGAGAAAATTGATGTTTTTGCTAGGACAAGTTTTTGCTAGGACATGGGCGATGGTCAGTAGTCTGTACTAAAACTCGAAGACTGAGACTGAAAATTCTTAAAATATTATTCAATTATTTTGGATACAAATGGGAGAATGATCTACCCCCTGGTGTGGATTAATATATGTAGTTAATCGCAAGAGCTGAAAATTTTGTGATTGAAGTGGACACAATGGATTATACACAATTAGCTGAAGCGTATTTATTGAGCAGGACATTGACCTTCAACATTTACCCAGTAATGCATTACAGTAGTAGTAGTAGTGAGTCATGCACGTGTAAAATTATTTTTTAGCATTTGAAACACTAAACTTGTCATAATTTAGCAATATTTGTAGGATGGAGAATGCAGTTCTACATGATTAAGAAAGGACCGATTGCAGTCAAACAATACCTCTGTTCTAAACTGTACTAGATGATGTAATAAAACATACATCAAGACTCTAATTAATAAACTTGCATCTTTTTATATAGGTTTGGACCAGTAGTGTCTTGCAATGAAGACCAGAACATTGACGGTAGTGGTGCTAAAATGGATGAGGAAGATTAGAGCAGTGAGAAGGATAAGAGAACTATTAAATATGAAGAACAGAAAAACAATGACAAATAGAAGTGGAGCAAGATGCAGTCACTATCCTTATTTCTGTCTCTGTACAACTTATAGATCTGCATGGAATGCAACATGAAAACATGCTGAAATCTAAATTTCTTCAGTATTCTGCAAGTCATAGTCCTTTTTCAGCTAAACCAAGAGTGTTACTTTAACAATTATAAAAAAATATATTTGAACTCGATCTTGATAATCTTGATTTTTGTTATTGGAACACAGAACAAAAATCAAGATTATCAAGATTGAGTTCAAATATATTTTTTTATAATTGTTAAAGTAACACTCTTGGTTTAGCTGAAAAAGGACTATGACTTGCAGAATACTGAAGAAATTTAGATTTCAGCATGTTTTCATGTTGCATTCCATGCAGATCTATAAGTTGTACAGAGACAG
>MU593954.1:0-35595 GCA_024362625.1 Silurus asotus | reverse complement strand
TATATATATATATATGTATATATACAAATATAAATATATATATATATTGTTGAGATGGCTGAGGTCCTTCACAATCTTCCTGGCTCTGGTCCTGCACCGCGTGCCATAGATGTCCTGCAGGTCAGGGAGCTCAGTGTGGATGGTACGTTCAGCTGAATGCACCACCCTCTGGAGGGCTCATCTGTCCTGCATGGTGCTGTGCTCAAACCAGGAAGTGATGCTACCCGTCAGAACACTCTCAATGGTGCAAGTGTAAAAAGTCTTAAGCACCTGAGAGGGTAGTTTAAAGTCCCTTAAGCGTCTCAGATGGTACAGACGCTGCCGGGCCTTCTTCACCAGGGTGTTGATGTGACAGGACCAAGACAGGTCCTGTGTGATGTGAACACCCAGGTACCGGAAACTGTCCACTCTTTCCACTGGAGTCCCGCAGATGTTTAGCGGTTGGTATGACCGCTCCTGCTTCGTGCTGAAGTCTACGATCAACTCCTTAGTCTTGCTGACGTTCAGGAGAAGGTTGTTCTTCTGGCACCATCTCTCCAGGTTTTTAACCTCCTGTAGGTCGGCCGTCTCGTGAACAAATCTCTTGTAGAAAGCCAAGTCCCTGCATTGACTTCCGGCAGCTGAACGCCCAGATTGCTTCTCTCCCTTACCCCCTCCCGCTTGCTCCATCAGCTCTGGGTTTTTTTTAAACTCGATCTCCAGAGTGCATACAACCTGGTGCGCATTAGAAAGGGAGACGAGTGGAAGAACGACTTCATTACACCCTCAGGACACTACAAGTACCCGGTCATGCGGTACGGCCTCTCCATCGCTCCGGCCGTTCTCCAGGGGCCAAGTTCCATGCTTGGGTGGCCCGTGCCCGGTCCCTCGGGCGGGAAGTGGACTGTCCAGCTTGTTCAGGCACGATACTGGTGGCCAAGGATGGCGGAGGAGGTTACCCATTTTGTCCAAGAGTGTCACACCTGCACCATGTCGAAGGTACCATGCAACCTGCCCATTGGCAAGCTGGTGCTTCATAACTTAAATAACTTAACTTATAACATTATTTTTCAGCTATGGAACTGAAACTGTGTTCTGAGTTCATTTTCCAGAAAAAAAATGGGGCAGCCCTTTGTTTATGCTTATGTTTATATTACAAATTCTTACTTTTCAGACTCTCGCTGACAAACAAGCAGGACAGTTCTCGGAGGGTCTCAGCACTAATTGAAAGATATTTCCAATGTTGATTCATCTCTGCAACAACAATTTTCTGCTTAAATCAACAGTGTCCAGAATGAATGTGAAAATACTTACGTCATATGGGGTTGCAGATGGACATTTGTGGCATTGTGGCTGATGTGTCATTATATAAAAGATTTGTCAGAAGACTAGTGTACATACCACTGTGTGGTAGCTGCCATGGCCAAGCTGTCTCACCAGACAAAATGGTTTCCAAGCACAGAGTTTTTGTTTTTGGAACCATTATGTTGTATTTCTCCACAACTGATGTCAGGATCCCCTTTTCTTCCCTGATCTTGCGGCGGATCCTGGCACGACCTTTGTTGCCATCTGTATCCTTATAGAGACGCTGGGAATGCCCCTTGATACTCACCACCAGCACCTCAATTCTGCTGGCCAAAGCATCAACATCATTTGTGGTGGTTGTTGTTGCTGAGAAGAAATTACAAACAGTAACAATTACAATTATTTACAACTAAATGTATTACTAGTAATATATATATATATGTGTGTGTGTGTGTGTGTGTATATGTATTACTAGTAACAGTCCTGGTGCTGCCATCTTCATTTCTTCAAATAAAATAAAAAAAGACATGTGTGGCATAAATTGTGGCAAAGTTAAGGGTCACAGGCCAGTAGTCACTTCGATTTTGCTCGACCACTCCAGCAGCCAGAGTGGCTTGGCATGCCTCACAACTCAGTTCAGGCATGCTTAGATCAAATCATCCTAAAAAAAATCAAAAACATTTCCACTTTAATGTAAACCTTAAGTGAATAATCAGGTTTTGGATTATTTCAACCTTTTTTTTTACTTGACTTTCTATACTTGTTAAACATTACTCAAAAGTCATGTGTAGATCTTACATACAGACCTGTACCAAACTTATGGAGGTAGAGCATGTATAGATTTTTAATCTTCACACACTTACAATTCATTGTGATCACAGCAACAGTCTTTCCAGGGCTGACCTTCAATGTCTCTGTCAGGAACCTCCACAGGCACATGGCGCACTGAACAAGATCAAATGTGAATTAAGATCATTTGGATTGACGGAGTAATATAACATTGGAACGATTCTATGGTATTGAAGTACATTGCTGTAAAAATATACAGAGATGCTCAAAAAGCTAACTGACACGAAGTATCCACATAAATTTAATATCAAACAACAAGAGACAAAAAGGCATATTTAAATAGTAAAGCTTATGAGGACTAACAATAATAACGTTTTTTCCTCAAATTTGCTAATGTAAATAAAAACTCATATCTTAGATATTTTTATGAAAAAAACATTTTTGTCAAAACCTTATTCGTCATGTTGCCTTTTTGCACTTAAAAAAAAAACAATTCTGAAATGTTGCTTTTGAATGTGAAAATTTAAACATTTTATAATATCAGATTTTCATGAAAAAAAAGTTATTTTTGTCATAATGTGATTTTTCCTTCCCTTTTGCCTCCTTTCACGCTTTTCATGAAATTATGATTCACTATATCATACCTTTTATGACATTTTTTTTTTTCATGTTTTTTCCCGTTATTCCACTTTTAAATTTTTTTTTTTTATTAAATTATGCTTATAAAAATGTTAATTCATATTTTTGAAATATATGATTGGGAAAAACATGAAAAAATTAATTATATTTCTGTCCAAACATGTCTCATGTCAATTTTTTTGTTATTTCGTTCATTCAGCTGTTTTATAAATTAGGCTAATTAATACAAAAATTTATATTTTTATAATTACTTACATTTTTGTATGCAAAATGTCATGTTTTTCCTTTTTTTTCCATTTTTTTTCTTTTTTTCGTTTAAGTTTTGTACTTTGAAAATAAAAATGTATATATAATTTATATTTAGTTTTGTTTTACTATTTTTACAATTATGCTTAGAATTTCATATTAACTATTATATTTTTATGAAAAGAGTAAAATTCTCTCTTATTTTTTAAAATCGTTTCTTAATGAAAATTTGCTTATAGTATGAACATTTATATTTTCATAAAACTGTCCCACTTTTTCTGAAACAAAATACATCAAATTGTTTTTTGTTTTTTTTTTCATTCACAATGTAACGGTTATTATTAATAGCATGAAATAATAACTATGAATATGAAAATTTATATTTTCATAATAAGTCATATTTTGTCTAACAAAAAGTGCTATTTTTGACCAAACAGTATTTATTATGTCCTATATTATCATAAACATTTAAAAACATTGTTGTCAAGTGCATGCGATATGTGCAAAAATGACGATTTCCTTCCGTCCTGTGAGGCTGAGACTTGCGGAATCTCATATTGGACTTCAAAATGTCTTTTATTACAGCACATACACGGCTTGACCAATGAGGCTGAGACTTGGGGAATCTCATATTGGACTCTTCAAAAGGTCTTTTATTACAGCACATACACGGCTTGACCAAACATGTGGAATTGATGTGTATTTAATGACTTATGACTTTCTAAAACTGATTTGTACACTTTTTACAGCTATTAATCAAATTATTATTATGAAAATAAAAAAGTATATTGTCAGAATAACCATCATATTTTTACGAAAAGAGCGCAATTATTGTCAACACATGATTTATTAAGTCCTATTTTATCATCAACATGTACAAACATTGTGGTCAAGAGCATGCGATATGTGAAAAATGACATGGTTACACCCGATATGTTCATTTTTGACAGTTTTTAATGAAATTAAAATTATGGATATTTAAATTAATATTGTCATAATAACTCATATTTTGTCTTAGAAAAAGTGCTATTTTTGACAAAACATGATTTATTAAGTCCTACTTCATCATCAACATGTACAAACATTGTGGTCAAGAGCATGCGATATGTGAAAAATGACATGGTTACACCCGATATGTTCATTTTTGACAGTTTTTAATGAAATGGTTCGAAAATGCGTTTTCCTTTCACCCTGCGAGGCTGAGACTTGCGGAATCGCTTTTTCAGCTCTTAGGAAGCTCGTTCATTACAACACATACACGGCTTGGCCAAAAATGTGGAAGTTTAAGTTTTTTACTGAATTATGACCTTCTACACCTGATATGTTCACTTTATACATTTTTTAATCAAATTATGATTATGAATATGAAATTTCATATTTTCATAAAAACTCATATTTTGTATAAAAAAGTTATATTTTTGACAAAACATGATTGATTAGGTCCTATTTCATCATTGACATGTAGAAACATTGTGGTCAAGAGCATGAGATATGTGCAAAAATGACATGATTCGAAAAACCGTTTTTCTTTCGCCCTGCGAGGCTGAGACTTGCGGAATCGCTTTTTCAGCTCTGATGAAGCTCTCTTAAAACAACACATACACGGCTTGGCCAAACATGTGGAAGTTTTTGTTTTTTGATGAATTATGACTTTCTACACCCGATATGTTCATTTTTGACACTTTTTCATGAAATTAAAATTATGGATATTAAAATTAATATTGTCATAATAACTCATACTTTGTCTTAGAAAAAGTTATATTTTTGACAAAACATGATTTATTAAGTCCTTTTTCATCATCAACATGTACAAACATTGTGGTAAAGAGCATGCGATATGTGAAAAATGACATGGTTCGAAAATGCGTTTTCCTTTCGCCCTGCGAGGCTGAGACTTGCGGAATCGCTTTTTCAGCTCTTAGTGAGCTCTTTCATTACTGCACATACACGGCTTGGCCAAACATGTGGAAGTTTTTGTTTTTTACTGAATTATGACTTTCTACACCCTATATGTTCATTTTTCACAGTTTTTCATGAAATAAAAATTATGATTATGGAAATTCATATTTTCATAATAACTCATATTTTGTCTAACAAAAAGTGCTATTTTGACAAACCATTATTTATTAAGTCCTATTTCATCATCAACATGTACAAACATTGTGGTCAAGAGCATGCGATATGTGAAAAATTACATGGTTCGAAAATGCGTTTTCCTTTCGGCCTGCGAGGCTGAGACTTGCGGAATCGCTTTTTCAGCTCTGAGGAAGCTCGTTCATTACAACAGATACACGGCTTGGCCAAACATGTGGAAGTTTTTGTTTTTTTGATGAATTATGACTTTCTACACCCTGTATGTTTACCTTTTACAGTTTTAATCAATTTATGATTAGGAATATGAAAATTCATATTTTCATAAAAACTCATATTTTGTAGGAAAAAAGTTTAATTTTTTTGAGAAAACATGATTTATTAAGTCCTATTTCATCATCAACAGGCAAGAACATTGTGGTCAAGAGTATGCGATATGTGAAAAATGACATGGTTCCAAAATGCGTTTTCCTTTCATCCTGTGAGGCTAAGACTTGCGGAATCGCTTTTCAGATCTTAGGAAGCTCTTTCATCACAGCACATATATGGCTTGGCTTTCTACAAGAGATTTGTTCACTTTTTACAGTTACTGTTACAGTTACTTTTTACAGTTTTTCTCCTTTTTTCACTTTGAAATTATGCTTACAAATATGAAAATTAATTTTTGTCCACTAGATGATTGGGAAAACAGATTTAAATATTATGAAAAAAAAGTCACATTTCTGTCAAAATATGATTTCGCAAATAAATTTGTTTAGTTCTTTTGTTTACTTACTCCCTTTTGTAACGTTTGTTAATGAAATTGGGCTAATTAATATCACTATTCATATTTTCATAATTTTTTAATTTTGTATGAAAAAAGTAGTTTTTACACAAAACTTGATTTTTAATGTCGTTTTTGCCTTTGAATATGAATATGAAAATTCGTATTTTCAAAATAGATGAAAAAAGTAAGATTTCTGTCAAAACATGATTTGGGATGTAACATTTTAAAGTTTTTCGTGTCATGTTTCATTGATTCTTGCATTTTAAAATTATTTTCCTGAAATGTACCCACAAAATAAGAAAATTCGTATCTTTACAACTATCGTGTCTGTATTTTCATCAATTTATTGCACCGTTTTTCATGAAATTATCCGTATGTATATAAAAATTCCAATATTTACAACTCTATCTCAAATAAATAATACGTAATTTATCTCAAAACAAATGTCACCATTATCATTCACATTTTGCATGTTTAACTGCTTTTTAATGAAATTATATGTTTAAAAAATAAATAAATAAATAAATAAAATCAAGGTCCCCATAGTGGTCTAGAGGTTAAGATGCAGCGCTCTCACCGTTGCGACCCGGTTTCGATCACCGGTCAGGGAACCATCCCCAGCCACTCTCAGTGCCGGTTCCAAGCCCGGATAAATTGGGGAGGGTTGCGTTAGGAAGGGCATCCAGCGTAAAACGTGCCAAATCAAACGTTCGGAGTATCCGCTGTGGCGACCCCTAACGGGAGAAGCCAAAAGAAAGTTTATATGTTTAAAAAAATCACATTTCATATGAACTATATTTTTATGAAAATGTTCACATTTTGTACAAAAATTAATGTCATGTTACTGTTTTTGTTCACTTGTTCCACTTTTAATGGTTTGTAACACATTTTTGCTTATGAGCATCAAAAATTCATACTATCCAACTTTTTCTGGAAAAAAATAATCTTTTTGTCCAAAAATTTCAATTTGTAGTTTTTTTTGTTCACTTATTAACTTTTGTAATGGTTATTCCTGAAATCATGCTAATTGATATATAAAAAAAAAATCATATTTTCGCAATAACTATAATTTTTGAAAACTTCATAATGCCAATACATGATTTATGAAAAGTAATGTTTTTGATAAAGCTTGATTTTTAATGTAATTTTCCCCCCTTATTTTACCTTTTAACGGTTTCTAATGAAATTATGCTTATGCATATTAATTTTTTCCCAGTAGATGACAATTATGAAAAAGGTCATATTTCGGTCAAAACATGATTTAGCATGTACCATTTTTAGTTTTTGTCGTTTAAGCATCGTACATTGTAATTTTCTTCTTGAAACTTTGCCTATGAAAATGAAAATTCATATATTATTTATATTTAGTTTTGTCTTTAAATTCTGATTCTGATTATGAAAGCATATATTTTTACTAGTTTTAAAATCATGCTTAAAATTTCATATTAACTATTATATTTTTATGAAAAGAGTAAAATTCTTGGCAAAACTTGATTTGTCATCACTTTTTCATTCCCTTCTTATTGTTTTTTAATCGTTTTTTAATAACATTTTGCTAAGGAGTATGAACGTTTATTTTCATAATAACTGTTTTCTGAAACAAAATACATCCATTTCTTAAACCATGATTTCTCTTGTCAATTTTTTTTGTTGTTTTTTTAATTCACAATGTAATGGTTATGTTAGGCGTGGCACGGAGGCAGAAGCCGGAGTAACGGCAAACAGAAACTTTATTGGAACAAAGGCAGAGCCAACACAAAACACCCGTGTAGTTCGGGACAATCCGGCAAACGGCAGTTCCAATAGGTGCGGTTAATAGGTGCAGTTCCCACGGTGCGTTATGGAGGAAGCGCGGCACGGAGGGAAGCGACGGGGAAGCGTCAATAGTCCGGGGTGCGCCGGGGAAGCCAAACGCGGCCGTGGAGTGAGCGAGGAGTCCAGGTGAAGACGGCACGCAGCGGGAGAAGCACATACGTGAGCACACAGCATGAACCTGCACAACCACGCACGAACGTTCAATAACGGACCCGGAATGTGGGTGAGTGAGTGGTTTATATAGTGGCAGGAAATGAGAGGATGATGTGCTTCAGCTTTGTGCGATTTGCGCTGCGCGTTCGGTAGTGCGCAGCGACAAAGGCAGCCTCTGAAGGACACCACCCCCCCCCCCCAAAGGGGCAGCACCGGACACCCCCAAGCTGCCAACAGCCCGGTGGGCCCGGGCATTTGGAGGAGGGCCCCTCCAGTCCTCCAGGGTCGAAGGGGACCCGGCTGGAAGCGTCACGGAGCCAGGACGGAACACAGCCCCACGCGGAGGCCAGGAACAAGGTGAAGTCCACGGCGCAAACCCGGGGCGGCGAGACAGCCACCACGGCGACCTGGAGCAGAGCGGTGCGACGAAACCCCTGGAGACACGGGGCGTAACAACGTCCTCGGCGGAGACATGAGGCGGAGAGACGACCCCTGCGGAGACCCGGAGCGGAACGATGCCCTCGGCGGAGACAGGAGGCGGAGAGACGACCCCTGCAGAGACCCGGAGCGGAGCGACGTCCTCGGCGGAGACAGGAGGCGGAGAGGCGACCCCTGCGGAGACCTGGAGCGGAATGGCATCCTGGGCGGAGACTGGAGTCGGCTGTGGGTCCTCGGCGGAGACCTGGAGCTGGGAGACAGCCATAGCAGAGACCCGGAATGGAACGACGTCCTCGGCGGGGACTGGAGTCGGCTGTAGGTCCCCGGCGGAGACCTGGAGCTGGGAGACAGCCATAGCAGAGACCCGGAATGGGGTGACTCCTATGGTGGGGACCTGGAACCGAACAACGCCCTCAGCAGATACAGGAGGCGGAGAGATGACCCCCACGGAGCGGAGCGACGCCCTCTGCGAAGACCGAAGGCGGAGAGACTCCATCCAAGGAGCTCTGGAGCAGGCTGACACCCTCGGCGGAGACTGGAAGTGGAGAGATACCTACAGCGGAGACCGGAGGTGGAGTGCTGCCCTCAGCGGAGCCCAGGAGCGGAGCCATGCCCTCAGCGAAACCCGGCAGCTGAGCGACTTCCCCTGCGGTGGTCTGGAGCTTAGAGGCGGTAGCCCTGGAGACCTGACACGACCTGACGTCCCTGGCAGCAACCTGGAACGGACCGGCGTTACCCAGGAAGGACAGGAACGGGACCTCATCACCCACGGGGACCTGGAGTGGAGAGACAACCTTGGTGACTACTGGGAGCAAGGCAGAGCTCTCGACGGGGCTTACCAGCTGGACGCCCTTCTGGACGGAGCCCGGAGATGGTGCGATGTCCCTGACCAAGTACAATGGTTGAGTCGTGACCTCGTCAGGATCCGTCGGTGCGACGTCAACCTTCTCAGGAGTGACCTGCCTTCGTTCAGGGAGCTTGGAGGCAGGATGTCACCGTGAGAGAGGTCCTGCGGCGAGCCGTCACCCTTTGAGAGACTGTGGGGCAAGCCGTCGCCTTTGGATGAAGCCAGGAGTAGCGGTTCGACATCCCTTTCGCAGTCCAGGAACTGAGGTGAGAGCTCTGGGAATCCCTTGGGAAGATCGACGGTCCACAGCTCTCTGGCAAGGGAGAGAGATTCCTCGGGCAGGAGAGACATGTGGAGGGCGATCTTCGCCTCTTCGGTGGGATAACTGGTAGGGTGTAACTCCACATATCGATCCACGCTCCTTAAAAAATCCCTCCATTCGGCTCTGTTGCCGCAGAAGCGAGACTGGAGTCCTGTGACGTCATGAAGAAGCCGTGGCGCTACCGAGCGTGCCCGAGAAGCGGCTGCGAGCTTCCGGGTTTTCCCGGGGGCGGAGCTTGACTGATCGCGGCTGAACGAACCCGACCACCAAGGCACGGCCCGCGTCAGGACCACGGCGTTCACCCGATCATGTCTTTTTCCTTCTCTTTCTTTTCTTTCTTGGCCGGGGAAGCCAAACCGTGGAGTGAGCGAGGATTCTGGGTGAAGACGGCACGCAGCGGGAGAAGCACATACGTGAGCACACAGCACGAACCTGCACAACCACACATGAACGTTCAATAACGGACCCGGAATGTGGGTGAGTGAGTGGTTTATATGGTGGCAGGAAATGAGAGGATGATGTGCTTCAGCTGTGTGCGATTTGCAAAGGCAGCCTCTGAAGGAGGCGTGGCAGGCGGATTCCTGACAGGTTATTAATAACATACTTTTTTTTTAATAATTGTAATTTTTTATGAAACAATATGTTTTTGACAAAACTGTATTTTTTGATTTCATGTTTATGCACATGTAAATGTTTTATAAATTAAATTATGCTTATAAAAATTTAAATTCATATTTTCGAAATAGATGATTGGGAAAAAAAAGATGAAAAAAAAAGGTCATATTTCTGTCAAAACATGATTTTTCATGTCAATTGTTTAGATCTTTTGTTCACTTATTGCTTTTTGTTACAGCTAGGCTAATAAAATCCATATTGTTATAATTACTTTTATTTTGTAGAAAAAAAGTCTTGGTTTAACAAAACTTGAATTTTAATGTAATGTTTTTTTTCCCTTATTTCATTTTTTAAAATGGATTTAATTAAATTGTTTGTGAATATGAATATTCATATCTTCCCGAGAGATGAAAAAGATGAAAAATTATGAAAAAAAGTAATATTTCTGTCAAAAAAATTTTTGCCATTTAACATTTTTTAATTTTTTGTTTTTCATTTTGCACTTTGTAACTTTTTTTCATGAAAGTTTGCTTATGGAAATAGAAATTACTAGATTTATGATATATAAAACTTTAGTCGTCATGTAATGTTGACTTTTTAAAAACAATTTCTGAAATGTTGCTTCTAAATATGAAAATGTATATTTTCATCTTACAGTGCCCTCCACAATTATTGGCACCCCTGTTTAAGATGTGTTCATGGACTTCTAAAAATTCTCCTGTTTTTTAAAACAACATAGAACCCAAATGCAAAAAAAGATAAAAATCCAACCTTTTATTTAAGTACATTGCTTTGGTGGTAAAAAAATCACACATTTAGAAAAAAATAAAAATTTGAAATCATGTGTGCCACAATTATTGGCACCCCTAATGTGAATACTATGTACAACCCCCTTTTGCCAACAAGACAGCACTTAATCTCCTCCTATAGCATTTCACAAGATTGGAGAGCACAGAGAGAGGGATTTTTGACCATTCTTCTTTCTAGATCATCCAGTGTCCTGGGTCCTCTCTTATGCACTCTTCTCTTTAGCTCGCCCCACAGGTTTTCGATTGGGTTGAGGTCTGGGGACTGAGATGGCCATGGGAGGACCTTGAGTTTATGACTGCTGAACCACTTTTGTGTAGATTTTTCCACATGCACTCAAAAAAAAAAATAGACTTTGGATTAACTTAAAAAAATCTTGGAAAGTATTTCCACATGATTACATTTCTTATTTTAAACACAAAGCCATCATTTTCAGCCAACTTGTAATACTTAAGTTGGATCAACTTAATTTTTTAGTCTTCATTATACTTATTTGCAAAGTTTCCTTCCAACTTTATTTGCTTTAGCTGTGTTAACACAATTTATTGGTGTTGATTCAACTTTTATTTTCATGTTTAGTTATACTTAATTTATTTGTGATGATCTAACTGAATTGTATTAAGTAATTAAAACTTTTATTTTCATGTTTAGTTATACTTAATTTATTTGTGATGATCTAACTGAATTGTATTAAGTAATTAAAACTTAATACAAGTTGGCCAAACAAAATTAGGTAATGCTGAAAGAGAGCCATTGAATCACATGGAAATACTTTCCATGATTGATTTAAGTACATTCTAAGTAAAGTATTACATTTGAATTTACATTAAAAGCTTTACGCACAAAATCTTCTTGGTGTTAAGTGTAGAAATATGAACACAAATCCACTGGTCATCAAGTTTAATAAACAAAGGGCATTGAGTCACATAAGTGCACACCATTCTTTGCACAAAGTTGTTGGTTTTGTAACATTTTTACATTACAAATTTCTTGAAAACATGAAACATAGTACATAAAAAAAAAAAAAAAGAAATAATAAAAAAAACCTTTTATTTTTATTACTCTATGGATGAACTACAGAACTTGGTATTTTTAAACTTAAAATTGTTTTAAAGCAAACCACTATAAAATTATAAAATCTGAAAAAAGAAATAATGCATGTAAAAAAAAGTTACCTGGTACATTTAACTTTTCAAATGTTTTATAGCACCCCACCTCAAATAATTAGACCTGTCCCATGAAATGTCAGTAAACTTAAACCTTTAACAAAGGAATGATTCAATTATATTCACTTTACTTGAAGTGGACAATCTTCAACGCAACAGAATTGTTTTAGGAGCCTGTATTTTTGCAGAAAGCCTGTTCCCATTCAGCTCCAAGATTATTTTTTGCAAAGCTTCAAACGTATATTTATGTTCTGGAGGGTAGCATAGATTTAAAGAATATACTAAGGCAAGCAATATGGCCAATGCAAAAGGTACATTCCCCAGTTCACAGAGTACAGTCACTCCCTCCAGAATGACACCCACATCCTCTGGGGGATCAGTAAGCTCATCACCTTCATGTCGAACAACATAGATACCAAAGACGGTCTGTTTCATGGCTGTGTGTCTGCTTACATCATCTGCCTATAAAAAAATAAATAAATCAGTTCTTTTAAACCCCGATGTTAATTACATCCCACCTCATCTCTAAATTAAATCCCTTTTCATAACATGTTATAAACATATTAATATACAACAGGTAACAGTTAAATTTTCACAAAATATAACCAGATCTTTGAAATGCCTCTCTTATACATATTTAAAACTGATGTGAACCACAAGGAACACCCTTGAATTATCACAGAGACTATTCCCTTACTGAAGCTAAAGGTATAACAACAAACCATGTATTCCTTTACCAGCTTCTCCGGATCTTCATTTAAGTACACACAAAGTCCTTTTAGGATGCATTCACGTCCAATATCAATGCTATTGTTCTGCAAATTAGAAAATAATTGTAAATTGTAAATAAGTGCAAAATGAAATTATATAACTAGTTATAATATAACATGAAGAAATATGGCCTATCAAGGTAATAATTTCTGGAAAAATAACCATGCCGCTTGTTTCTAACCCATAAAAATAAAATTAAGATTTCACAATATGTTTAGACATACATGTTTTGTAAAAAGTTTTTTTTTTAAGTTTTTTGGACCCCCTTTTAAAATATTCTCATTCATTATTTCTTCTTAAATGTTTTGGACAACAATTAAATGAACCCAAATATGTTTAATAGATTTAGAGAGTCCACAAGACCTAAGATTCAATATCTTTTACACTAGTATATGAAACATAAAGATCCGGCTTGTGCTAGATGTTAAAACTTAATAGCACAAGCTGGCTTGTACAAGTATGACTTGAATTGAGACACAGACAGCATGTGTAGTTTATCTCTAAATTAAGAGATTTTGTGAAGGTCACATTTAGAGCTGCTTCTAAACTTTGAGCATGGCAACTCACACATGTGTGGCTTTTCCCCTAATACCATATAGGGCAATGTCAGTAAGTAAGAATGTCATCAAATCATCTCCCTAATCAAAGCAAAAAAGACATTTCTGTGAGCATGTGTCTTATTTTTAAAACTCAATACCTGGGTCATAGGTGTCATGATGCTCTTGAGTCTCCTTCCTATAAATCCACCCTTCTTACTATATGCCTTGATTAGATTTGCAGAGTGAACATCCAGCTGGGAGAAAAACTTAGACTGCAAATGGACTGTAGTAATCCTTTTGAATTCTGCACACACCTATGAATAAAAATGTTAATACATAACCCATCAAGTGATTGCACAATTACAACTGCTGAAGTGTGACCATCAGCAAATCATTCGTTCATGGGTCTTTTCATTGTATTCTAAATCCTCTAACAAAAAGTAGTATGTTGTTTCCCTTACCTCACGCACACTGAAGAGTGCTGGCCATCTTGTTTTGAAATCTGCTATCATGGGTGCATCTCGAACCACTTCTTGCCTTCTGTGAGCAAACGACCTCTCCATTAACATTGCCACCTTATTTTCATTGTTTCTTTTTTCCACTTCTGAAAGAATAGGCTACTCTTAGAAGTTCTTGAGTCTCCTTTGTTTCACCAGAGGATAAGCAGGGCAGTAATTGACTTCTGCTTTTTTGGGCTTTTTTACACCATAAGCAGGACTGCATCTATCATTCGGTTTGTTTACAAGAGCATTTACTGATACTTCTGGGCATCCAAGACGTCTCAGCTTTGTTCGATAGTTACCGAGTTTATACTTCAGGCTTGTCTTCCAGCCGTCATATCCAGTGGCTGAACCAGGCTCTTTCAAACAAGGATGGGATGACACAAGAGCTGCAGCTACATCCTTAAACTCTGCATCAGAGAGGTAGACTTTGTACTGAATAATTGTTTTAATTAAGCCATCAAGAATGGAAGACTTAAGTTTAGTATCGGGACTCAATAAAGTTCCATTTTCTTTAAATGCAGCATTGGCCCTTTCCAGCTGTACTTCAGCATCATAAGAAAACCTGGGCACCTTGAAGACCAACGGCCATGCAGAGAATCTTGAGGAGATCGACTCGGGAGAAGACAATATGTCTGTATCAAATGAGGTACAAGATGAAAGGGACACAGAGTCCGTTTTGGTTCCTGTACAGAATCTGCACATATACACACCAGAAAAATTCTCATTAAAACCAGCTATGCTGTGAGCACTCAAGTTATCTGCCACAACAACCTTAATTGTGCCTTTAAGACCTTCCAAGTGATGGAACAAAAATCCCATCTTGTTCCAGAGTTTTAACATCTTGGAGAAGTGGACATAAAATCCTGTCATAACCATACTAATGGTTTTGCATAAGACTGCCAAGTAAATGGAGTTCAGTGATGAATGTGAACCAAGAGGCAAATTACTTAAAGTCCAGTAGATACCACAAAGCTTATGTTTTTTGCGAGAAGTTCCCAGAGGATTGCAAACCTCAAAATCATCTATGTATAAGCTTAACAAAATTCTCAGCTCATTACCTGACAGAAAACTGTTTTCCTGAAAGTGTGACCCGTCATGAAATGATCTGTAAATATGCTGCTCACCAGTTGTCCTTTTAATCTGTTGTGCTTTATGGTTTTCAACTACTTTGTCTACAACATCTCTCCTATCAAAAAGCTGCTGCAAAGATTGTAGAATAGGCACATACTGAAAGCTTCTTTTTTCTTTGGAATCAAGAATGTATTCAATGGGTTCAACCACTTTGAGGCTTTCTTTGTAATACTGTTTGCGGAGATGACATGTGCTAAGCGGGCCGCCGTTCCCAATGGCTTTCACCAAGGGGTTAGATGCAATGAGAGCTTTGGCTACCTCTTTTATTATGGACTTATCTGATGTCTTACTATGTTTCTGAAAGAGGTCTTCAAGAATGTCAATTGAGAGGGGCAGTGTAGCAGAACTTAATAAGTAGTGCAGCTCGTCTAAAAAATCATAAATTTTTATGTGCAAAATGCTCTAACTTGAGCAATGATGCAGCAATTTTTTTAGACAAGTGTATAGGTCCATTTAAATCAATACTTGAACACCCACTATCTGATTCAACAACATTGACATCTTCATCATTTAAATCCTCCAGATTATCAGGTAAGTCTTGTGAAACTTGAGTGGTTGTAACTACTCCTGGCTTGAAATCTTCTAATGTATGTGGGTTGTGCTTTCTGTTTTTGTGAGAGTGAAATGTTCCATATATGTTTGTTTGAAAAAAGCAACCCCTAAACATACATGTAATAGTTTCATTATTCTTTAGATGACTGCCAATGTGAATAAAATAATCTCTCTCTGTATGAAGATCACAACAAGCACACAAATGGCAACTTAATGTTGACAGTTCCAGTAACTCCTGAGAGTTTTTTTGGGGATGGACTCTACTCAAATGAATGTGCAAAGCATTCCACGTCCTAAAGGAACACAGACAATTTGTGTGTAGGCAAGGGTAGCGTTGCCGGTGATAGTGCTCTAATCTAATATGTTTAAGTAGCTCATTTCTACTAGATAAAGTTACACTACATGCCTTACACTTCCACATCCTGATCCTGATGAATATTTCTTCCTCCTGTCCCCATACTTAAATCTCTTATACAGACATTAGTACAGTCAAAAATCAAATAAAAAGAAAGATTTCATTTATAAATCTAAATTTAGTAAATGATGCCTATAACCTGTAATGACTGATGCAGATGGACTTCAGAGTGCAGGGTGAAGGCACACTTGCAGCTGGACAGACGATCAGAACACTATGGCAGTAATTGCTGTGATAAACAAAGACAGGTGAATTAATATCAGTGATTACAATTATTATTATTATCAACATTACTATTATAATTATTAGTAATAATACATTATTATTATATTTTTCTTTTATTGTTGCATTTTTACAACCAATATAATTTTTTTAAGGAAGTGTACACACTCCTACCAGCTGTTAGACATGTCCTCTGATGGTACTGAACTTAATCTCATCTGGTGTTTATTTACAATGTACCAACTCAACTGCACTAATGCACAGCCCAGCACTACACTAACATAACCAACATAACTAGTATGCACTAACAAATTGACAAGGTATTTGGTGACTATTCTAATTATAGCTATTCTATTTCTCCTTAAATTATTAGATTTTTGTATATAGTTCAGCCTCTGTGTGGTGTTTCCTGCAGTAAAGTCCACCATGCTAATCGTGAACTGTACAGTAATTAGCTCGCTTTCTCTTAACCTGAATGAACGTTACATCTTGTCGATTGACAACAAAAAATTGTTGTTCTGTTGTTGTAATTGGTGTATTATCAACAAAAAAGACTAACACGTTTAGTTACAAGTTATTTAGTTTACATTTTAATTAATTTTAAAAGTGTATAACAAGATTTGCTCTTACCTTTTCACAAGAGCGCGAAAAACAGGTGAAATCCCGAAGCCAGGCGTTGCTTAAATCTCGCGATATCGGCGGTGAAGTTCTACGAAGCGCGTGAGAGTTTGATTGTGTTACGTTATTTTGACATGAGTAAATCTATTAAAATCTAAGTAGTTGACCTTATAGAAAATCCTACATGATTTATTTGCGTTCATTTAGTAAACATAAAATTATATTGTACAGAATGTATGTTACATTTAAGTAAATTTAACATGCAGCAGAATTCATTTTTTTGAGTGTGTTTTGGATCATTATCCTGCTGAAAGACCCAATGACAACCCATCTTCAGCTTTCTGGCAGAGGCCATCAGGTTTTTATTTAAAATATCCTGGTACTTCAAAGCGTTCATAATGCCATGCACCCTAACAAGGTTCCCAGGGCCTTTGGAAGAGAAACAGGCCCACAGCATCACAGATCCTCCACCATACTTCACGGTGGGCATGAGGTGCTTTTCGGCATACTCATTCGCCAAACCCACTTAAAGTGTTTGTTGCCAAAAAGCTCAATCTTAGTCTCATCTGACCAAAGCACACGATCCCAGTTGAAGTCCCAGTACCGCTTAGCAAACTCCAGACGTTTACGTTTGTGAGTGTTAGTGAGAAAAGGCTTTTTCATTGCATGCCTCCCAAACAGCTTGTTGGCATGTAGAGAGCGTCTGATGGTTGTTTTGGAGACTCTGTGACCCCAAGATACCACTCTTGGATGCAATTCTGTGACGGTGAGCTTGGGAAATTTTTTTACTTCTCTTACCATCCTCCTCACTGTGCGTTGTGGCAAGATAAACTTGGGACCTCTTCCAGCCTTGTTTGTCACTGTTCCAGTTGTTTTAAACTTCTTAATGATTCCTCTGACTGTAGATACCGGCAAGTTAAGGCGAGTGGCTATTTTCTTGTAGCCATTGCCTGACTTATGAAGGTCAACACACATCTGCCTTACTTGAATGGTGTGTTCTCTTGTCTTTGCCATGTTGACAAATGGGTAAGAGAATTAGGCCTCTGTGTCACGTCATATTTATACCCCAGGGAAACAGGAAATCATGAATTACTAATTAAAAGTGCCTAGATACCCTGACCAACATTAGCCACTACAGAAAAATATATATAAAACAAGAGGAATTGTTAGGGGTGCCAATAATTGTGGCACACATGATTTCAAGGGTTTTTTTTTTTTCTAAATGTGTGATTTTTTTACCACCAAAGTAATGTACTTAAATGAAAGGTTGGATTTTTCTCTTTTTTTGCATTTTGCATCTATGTTGTTTTAAAAAAAGGGAGAATTTTTAGAAGTCCACGACCACATCTTAAACAGGGGTGCCAATAATTGTGGAGGGCACTGTATATCTTAAATTCATAACAATAGACATTTTTGTCAAAAATTTATATTTCTTGTCAGTATTTTTGTCAATTTATTGAAAATTTTTTAATGACATTTTGCCTTTGAACATATTTATATTTTTACAGTAACTCTAACCTTTAAAATTTTTTATTTTTCTCAAAACAAATCTGTTGTCGCCATCATTCACTTTTTGCAATTTAAACAGTTCTTTAATGAAATTATGCATAAAAATCTATACTTTCATTTTAACTATTTTATTTTTATGAAAAAAGTCTTTTAAAAAAAACAAAAAAATGTTTTTTTTTTTTTTTTTACTTTTTTGACTTTTACTAATACATTTTTACTTATGAGCATGAAAATTCGTACTATCATACCTTTTCTTGTAAATGTCAACTTTTTGTTAAAACATGGTCATGTGTGAACTTTTGTTTTGTTCACAAAGCCTTTCTAATGGTTATTCATAAAATTATGCTAATTATATACATTCAGTTTTTTTTTAATAACTCCTTATTATACGTGAAAAATCAGTCAAAACATTATTTTTAAAAAGTCATGTTTTTGACAAAACTTTTTTAAATGTTTTTTATGTAGTTATTTCTTCCTTATACCACTTTTTAATGGTTTCTAATTAAATGATGCTTATGAATTTAAAAATCCATATTTTCCAAACATAAAAAAATGAAAAAATGATGAAAAATATATATTTCTGTCAAAACGTCATATAACATTTTCATTTTTTTTGTTTACGCATTGTACTTTGTAACAGATTTTCATAAATATTTCTTATAAAAATGCAAATTCATATATTTATAATAACATTTTTTAAAAAACTCATATTTTTGTTAAAACTTTATTTGTCATGTGTTTCACTGACTTCTTGCATTTTTAAAACTTTTTCCTGAAATGTACTTTCGCAATACAAAAATTCATATTTTCATAACAATAATAATTTTTGCCAAAAGGTGATATATGTCAGTATTTTTGTTCACTTTCTGCACCCATTTACATTTTTTTCATGTCATTATGATTTTGAATATGAAAACTTATATTTTCACCATAACTATCATACCCTTTATAAAAAATGTTACCATCATCGTTAACTTTCTGTCATTATTAATTTTTTTTTTTTTTTTTTAATTAAATTGACCTGCAAATTTCATATTAACTATAATATTTATATAAAAATAGTAAAATTCATGACTAAGGTTAAAACGTGATATTTCATGTCAGTATTTTCGTTTACTGACTGCAGTCTTTTATGTTTTGTCATGAAAATATGATTCTGAATATGAAAACATATTTTCACTATAACAATCATACCTTTTATGAAAAACATAATTTCTTTCAAAACAAATTTGTCATGTCATGCTCATTGTTCACTTTCTGCCATTTTTACCTTTTTAAAATTTTAATTACGAAATATTGATTAAAATTTCATATTAACTATTATATTTTTTATGAAAAGAGTAAAATTCTTGTCACAACTTGATTTGTCCTTACCATTTTCATTCGCTTATTCCTTTTTTAATGGTTTTTATAAAAGTTTTGCTCATGAGTATGAAAATTTATATGCTATCCTACCTTTTCTGAGACAAAAAACATCTATTTCTTAAAACATGATTTGTCATGTTAATGTCTTGTTTTTCATTCAATTTGTAACGATTATTATTAATAAAAAAAATGAACAATGTCGTTTTTGACCAAAAAATATTTTTTCCCTTTTTCCACTTTTAAACCTAAAATGTATATTTAAATTAAATTATGATGATAAATATAAAAATTTATTTTTTCCCAATAGACGATTAGGGAAAAAGATGAAAAAAAAGTCATATTTCAGTCAAAACTATTAATGTTATGCTATTCTATGCTAATGTAATGACATGTGAGGGCGATGGCACCCCATTGATCGCTAGGGCTGATTCGGCTGATCTGGCTGGCTAGGCGGGTGTCCCCTTCCTCCCTCAACCCTCCATGTGTGTCCCTCCCAAAGCTCCGCGCTCGGTGGAAGAGGACAGGTTCCTAGACGGAGGAGCATCGTTGGTATAGAAGTATTATACATTTTTATATTTTCTTTGTTAACTTTTAAACATTTTTCCAGAAATGTTGCTTTTAAATATAAAAATGTATATTTTCATCGTATATTGTATTTTAATAACAATAGACATTTTTGTCAAAAATTGATTTTTCATGTCAATATTTTTGTCAATTTATTGTACCTGTCAGGGAGCTCCCTGATCCTTCTCCTGTGCGTGCCCCGCCCGCACGGAGCTTCTTGCCAGCGTACTGTTCACACACACCTGAGACTCGTTTGGCACTCATCACCATGCCATATATAAACCCCTCACTTCCACATTCACACTGTCAGTTATTATCTATGGTTTTGCTGGTCATCCCAAGTATTTCCCGTTGTGCGATTCAGTGCCGCGCTTCTTCCTAGCGCACCTTGGGTTCTACACCGGCAGTCCCATGGCGCTCCCAGAAGCTTTTTTTGGGAAAAGCTTCAGAGTGCCGCGGCTCCTGCTCCAGGTAAACCTCTATATAGAGATTCAGCCACAGCGTTTTCCATCCGAGTGGTCCAAGGTAGCTTTCCTCATCTAACTCCTCTGCGAAAGCCTGCAAGCTTAGGCTCAATCGCTGTGGGATGCGGCTAGCCCGGTAATAAACGCCTACGCCCAGCTCACCGCGCACTTTCTAGAGGTCGTCAGCGCCGCTTCCGGGGTCCTAACCACGGCCGACTAGCTGCTCAGCTTGCATCAGGAAAGTGACGACATTACGGCTTACAGCCTGCGTTTCCGCACCTTGGCGGCATCTAGTGGCACGAACGAGTCGGCACTACTGGGTGTATATCGGCTTGGTCTTTCACCGGATATTAAAAGCCAGAACCCTCAGGGGCCCAACCTGGATTTACTACCGACTCCGACACCGAACCGATGCAGCAGGGCTCACAGAGGTTGTCCCGGAAAGAGAGAAACAGCCGCCTGGCCACCAGTTAATTCCTGTACTGTGGGAACCCAGGCCACTCCATCGCCAGATGCCCCACATGTCCTGCTGGCATGGCTGTGAGTACTGTTGAGTTTCCCACAGGCAGTATCTCCTTTGTCTAAGCTCACAATGACGCTTCTAACTCCCGATCTCTCTATCTCCGTACGTGGTCTGGTTGACTCTGGCTCGGCAGGAAACTTCTTCTCTCAAGCCTGCCTCGACTGCCTGTGGCTCCCCCGAGAAAGTGGCTCCCAGGACCTAGCCGTCCAGGGTTAGGGTTTGGGTTAGGGTTAGGGTTAGGGTTTTTCCCAAGAAATGGAGATTCCCAAGAAATACCAAGCATTCAAAGATGGGTCTCGTGCCAAAGCAGCCACTCGTCTCCCCACTCCCCGCCCCTGGGACTTATTGACCTGCTTCCTGGAGCTAAGCTGCCAAAGGGCCATGTTTAACCCCTGTCCGCTCCTGAACACTGGGCAATGGAGGAATACGTCCAACAGGCATGGGTTCATCGCCCAATCTCCCTTTTTTCTGGCGAGAAAAGGGAGACGAGTGGAAGAACGACTTTATTACACCCTCAGGACACTACAAGTACCCGGTCATGAGGTACGGCCTCTCCATCGCTCCGGCTGTCTTCCAGGGGCCAAGTTCCATGCTTGTTGGGTGGCACGGGCCACCCAAGAAAGAGGAGGACTGTCCAGCTTGTTCAGGCACGATACTGGTGGCCAAGAATGGCGGAGGAGGTTACCCGTTTTGTCCAAGAGTGTCCCACCTGCACCATGTCGAAGGTACCATGCCACCTGCCCATTGGCAAGCTGGTGCTTCATAACTTAAATAACTTAACTTATAACATTCTTTTTTCAGCTATGGAACTGGAACTGTGTTCTGAGTTAATTTTCCAGAAAAAAATGGGGCAGCCCTTTGTTTATGCTTGTTTGTGCCATATATTACAAATTCATACTTTTCAGACTCTCACTGGCAAACAAGCAGGACAGTTCTCGGAGGGTCTCAGCACGAATTGAAAGATATTTCCAATGTTGATTTATCTCTGCAACAACAATTTTCTGCATTAATCAACAGTGTCCGGAAGTCATATGGGGTTGCAGATGGGCATTTGTGGCATTGTGGCTGATGTGTCATTATATAAAAGATTTGTCAGAAGACTAGTGTACATACCATTGTGTGGTAGCTGCCATGGCCAACTGTCTCACCAGACAAAATGGTTTCCAAGCTCGAGTTCTTGTTTTTGGAACCATTATGTTGTATTTCTCCACAACTGATGTCAGGATCCCCTTTTCTTCCCTGATCTTGCGGCGGATCCTGGCACGACCTTTGTAGCCATCTGTGTCTTTATTGAGACGCTGGGAACGCCCCTTGATACTCACCACCAGCACCTTAATTCTGCTGGCCAAAGCATCAACATCATTTGTGGTGGTTGTTGTTGCTGAGAAGAAATTACAAACAGTAACAATTACAATAATTTACAACTAAGGGTATTACTAGTTATATATATGTGTGTGTGTATATGTATTACTAGTAACAGTCCTGGTTCTGCCATTTTCATTTCTTCAAATAAAAAAAAAAAGACATCTGTGGCATAAATTGTGGCAAAGTTAAGGGTCACAGGCCAGTAGTCACTTCGATTTTGCTCGACCACTCCAGCAGCCAGAGTGGCTTGGCATGCCTCACAACTCAACTCAGGCATGCTTAGATTAAATCATCCTAAAAAAAATCAAAAACATTTCCACTTTAATGTAAACCTAAAGTGATTAATCAGGTTTTGGATTATTTCAACCTTTTTTTTTACATGACTTTGTATACTTGTTAAACATTACTCAAAAGTCATGTGTAGATCTTACATACAGACCTGTGCCAAACTTATGGAGGTAGAGCATGTATAGATTTTTATCTTCACACACTTACAATTCATTGTGATCACAGCAACAGTCTTTCCTGGGCTGACCTTCAATGACTCTGGTGAACAACCGCAAATTTTGTCAGGAACCTCCACAGGCACATGGCGCACTGATCAAGATCAGATGTGAATTAAGATCATTTGGATTGACGGAGTAATATAACATTGGAACGATTCTATGGTATTGAAGTACATTGCTGTAAAAATATACAGCGATGCTCAAAAAGCTAACTGACACGAAGTATCCACATAAATTTAATATTAAACAACAAGAGACAAAAAGGCATATTTAAATAGTAAAGCTTATGAGGACTAACAATAATAACGTTTTTTCCTGAAATTTGCTAATGTAAATAAAAACTCATATTTTAGATATTTTTATGAAAAAAACATTTTTGTCAAAACCTTATTCGTCATGTTGCCTTTTTGCACTTAAAAAAAAAAACCAATTCTGAAATGTTGCTTTTGAATGTGAAAATGTAAACATTTTATAATATCAGATTTTCATGAAAAAAAAAGTTTTTTTTTGTCATAACGTGATTTTTCCTTCACTTTTTGCCTCCTTTCACGCTTTTCATGAAATTATGATTCACTATATCATACCTTTTATTAATTTTTTTTTTTTCAAAACAAATATCATCTCACCGTCATTGTTCACTTGGCTGTTTTTTATGCCATTATATTTTTATGAAGAGTACAATTTTTGTCAGTATTTTTGTTGACATTCCCTTTGTAATGGTTATTATTAATATAAAAACTATTAATTTTTTTATAAATTTAATTTTTTTATGAAACAATGTTGTTTTTGGCAAAATTATTTTTTTTCATGTTTTTTCCCGTTATTCCACTTTTAAAATTTTTTTTAAAATTAATTTATGCTTATAAAAATGTTAATTCATATTTTTGAAATATATGAGTGGGAAAAACATGAAAAAAATTAATTATATTTCTGTCAAAACATGTCTCATGTCAATTTTTTTGTTATTCCGTTCATTCAGCTGTTTTGTAAATTAGGCTAATTAATACAAAAATTTATATTTTACTTAAATTACTTAAATTTTTGTATGCAAAATGTCATGTTTTTCCATTTTTTTACGTTTTTTTCTTTTTTTCGTTTAAGTTTTGTACTTTGAAAATAAAAATGTATATATAATTTATATTTAGTTTTGTTTTACTATTTTTAAAATTATGCTTAGAATTTCATATTAACTATTATATTTTCATGAAAAGAGTAAAATTCTCTCTTATTTTTTAAAATCGTTTCTTAATGAAAATTTGTTTATAGTATGAACATTTATATTTTCATAAAACTGTCCTACTTTTTCTGAAACAAAATACAACAAATTCTTAAACCATGATTTCTCGCCAATTGTTTTTTTTTTTTTTTTTTTTTTTTTTTTTTTTCAACTCGCCAATTGTTGGTTTATTTTTTTCCATTCACAATGTAACGGTTATTATTAATAGCATGAAATTATAACTATGAATATGAAAATTTATATTTTCATAATAAGTCATATTTTGTCTAACAAAAAGTGCTATTTTTGACCAAACAGTATTTATTATGTCCTATATTATCATAAACATTTAAAAATATTGTTGTCAAGTGCATGCGATATGTGCAAAAATGACGATTTCCTTCCGTCCTGTGAGGCTGAGACTTGCGGAATCTCATATTTGACTCTTCAAAAGGTCTTTTATTACAGCACATACACGGCTTGACCAAACATGTGGAATTGATGTGTATTTAATGACTTATGACTTTCTAAAACTGATTTGTACACTTTTTACAGCAATTAATCAAATTATTATTATGAAAAAAAAAAAGTATATGGTCAGAATAACCATCATATTTTTACGGAAAGAGCGCAATTATTGTCAACACATGATTTATTAAGTCCTATTTTATCATCAACATGTACAAACATTGTGGTCAAGAGCATGCGATATGTGAAAAATGACATGGTTCGAAAATGCGTTTTCCTTTCACCCTGCGAAGCTGAGACTTGCAAAATCGCTTTTTCAGCTCTTAGGGAGCTCTTTCATTACAGCACATACACGGCTTGGCCAAACATGTGGAAGTTTTTGTTTTTTGATGAATTATGACTTTCTACACCCGATATGTTTACTTTTTACAGTTTTTCATGAAAATAAAATTATGGATATTAAAATTAATATTGTCATAATAACTCATATTTTATCTTAGAAAAAGTGCTATTTTTGACAAAACATGATTTATTAAGTCCTATTTCATCATCAACATGTACAAACATTGTGGTAAAGAGCATGCGATATGTGAAAAATGACATGTTTCGAAAATGCGTTTTCCTTTCATCCTGCTAGGCTGAGACTTGCGGAATCGCTTTTTCAGCTCTTAGGAATCTCTTTTAAAACAACACATACACGGCTTGGCCAAAAATGTGGAAGTTTTTGTTTTTTAATGAATTATGACTTTCTACACCTGATATGTTCATTTTTTACAGTTATTCATGAAATAAAAATTATGATTATGAAAATTCATATTTTCATAATAACTCATATTTTGTCTAACAAAAAGTGCTATTTTGACAAACCATTATTTATTAAGTCCTATTTTATCATCAACATGTACAAACATTGTGGTCAAGAGCATGCGATATGTGAAAAATGACATGGTTCGAAAATGCGTTTTCCTTTCGTCCTGCGAGGCTGAGACTTGCGGAATCGCTTTTTCAGCTCTGAGGAAGCTCGTTCATTACAACACATACACGGCTTGGGCAAACATGTGGAAGTTTTTGTTTTTTTGATGAATTATGACTTTCTACACCCTGTATGTTCACCTTTTACAGTTTTAATCAATTTATGATTAGGAATATGAAAATTCATATTTTCATAAAAACTCATATTTTGTTGGAAAAAAGTTAAATCTTTTTGAGAAAACGATTTATTAAGTCCTATTTCATCATCAACAGGCAAGAACATTGTGGTCAAGAGTATGCGATATGTGAAAAATGACATGGTTCCAAAATGCGTTTTCCTTTCATCCTGTGAGGCTAAGACTTGCGGAATCGCTTTTCAGATCTTAGGAAGCTCTTTCATCACAGCACATATATAGCTTGGCTTTCTACAAGAGATTTGTTCACTTTTTACAGTTACTGTTACAGTTACTTTTTACAGTTTTTCTCCTTTTTTCACTTTAAAATTATGCTTACAAATATGAAAAATTAATTTTTGTCCACTAGATGACTGGGAAAACATATTTAAATATTATGAAAAAAAAGTCACATTTCTGTCAAAATATGATTTCGCAATTAAATTTGTTTAGTTCTTTTGTTCACTTACTCCCTTTTGTAACGTTTGTTAATGAAAATAGGCTAATTAAAATCACTATTCATATTTTCATAATTCTTAAATTTTGTATGAAAAAAGGAGTTTTTACACAAAACTTGATTTTTAATGTCGTTTTTGTCTTTGAATATGAATATGAAAATTCGTATTTTCAAAATAGATGAAAAAAGTAATATTTCTGTCAAAACATGATTTGGGATGTAACATTTTAAAGTTTTTCGTGTCACGTTTCATTGATTCTTGCATTTTAAAATTATTTTCCTGAAATGTACCCACAAAATAAGAAAATTTGTATCTTTACATCTATCGTGTCTGTATTTTCATCAATTTATTGCACCGTTTTTCATGAAATTATCCTTATGAAAATAAAAATTCCTATATTTACAACTCTATCTTAAATACATAATACATAATTTATCTCAAAACAAATGTCACCATTATCATTCACATTTTGCATGTTTAACTGCTTTTTAATGAAATTATATGTAAAAAAAAAATTTAAAAAAAAATAAACAAAATCAAGGTCCCCATAGTGGTCTAGAGGTTAAGATGCAGCGCTCTCACCGCTGCGACCCGGTTTCAATCACCGGTCAGGGAACCATCCCCAGCCACTCTCAGTGCCTGTTCCAAGCCCGGATAAATTGGGGAGGGTTGCGTTAGGAAGGGCATCCAGCGTAAAACGTGCCAAATCAAACGTGCGGAGGATCCGCTGTGGCGACCCCTAACGGGAGAAGCCAAAAGAAAGTTTATATGTTTAAAAAATCACATTTCATATAAACTATATTTTTATGAAAATGTTCACATTTTGTACAAAAATTAATGTCATGTTACTGTTTTTGTTCACTTGTTCCACTTTTGATGGTTTGTAATACATTTTTGCTTATGAGCATCAAAAATTCATACTATCCAACTTTTTCTGGAAAAAAATAATCTTTTTGTCCAAAAATGTCAATTTGTATTTTTTTTTGTTCACTTATTAACTTTTGTAATGGTTATTCCTGAAATCATGCTAATTGATATAAAAAAAAATCATATTTTCGCAATAACTATAATTTTTGAAAACTTCATAATGCCAATACATGATTTATAAAAAGTAATGTTTTTGATAAAGCTTGATTTTTGATGGATTTTCCCCCCTTATTTTACCTTTTAACGGTTTCTAATGAAATTATGCTTATGCTTATGAATATTCATTTTTTCCCAGTAGATGACAATTATGAAAAAGGTCATATTTCGGTCAAAAGATGATTTAGCATGTACCATTTTTAGTTTTTGTCGTTTAAGCATCGTACATTGTAATTTTTTTCTTGAAACTTTGCCTATGAAAATGAAAATTAATATATTATTTATATTTAGTTTTGTCATTAAATTATGATTCTGATTATGAAAGCATATATTTTTACTAGTTTTGAAGTCATGCTAAAAATTTCATATTAACTATTATATTTTTATGAAAAGAGTAGAAATTCTTGGCAAAACTTGATTTGTCATCACTTTTTCATTCCCTTCTTATTATTTTTCAATCGTTTTTTAATAACATTTTGCTAAGGAGTATGAACGTTTATTTTCATAATACCTGTCCTATTTTTTCTGAAACAAAATACATCCATTTCTTAAACCATGATTTCTCTTGTCAATTTTTTTGTTGTTTTTTTAATTCACAATGTAATGGTTATTAATAATATACATTTTTTTTAATAATTGTAATTTTTTATGAAACAATATGTTTTTGACAAAACTTTATTTTTTGATTTCATGTTTATGCACTTGTAAACGTTTTGTAAATTAAATTATGCTTTTAAAAATGTAAATTCATATTTTCGAAATAGATGATTGGGAAAAAAAAGATGAAAAAAAAAAGTCATATTTCTGTCAAAACATGATTTTTCATGTCAATTGTTTAGATCTTTCGTTCACGTATTGCTTTTTGTTACAGCTAGGCTAATTAAAATAAAAATCCATATTTTTATAATTACTTTTATTTTGTATGAAAAAAGTTTTGGTTTAACAAAACTTGAATTTTAATGTAATGTTTTTTTCCCCTTATTCCATTTTTTTAAATGGATTTAATTCAATTGTTTGTAAATATGAATATTCATATCTTCCTGAGAGATCAAAAAGATGAAAAATTATGAAAAAAAGTAATATTTCTGTCAAAACATTATTTGGAATTTAACATTTTGAAATTCTTTGTTTTTCATTTTGCACTTTGTAACTTTTTTTCATGAAAGTTTGCTTATGGAAATAGAAATTACTATATTTATGATATATGTTGCTTCTAAATATGAAAATGTATATTTTCATCCTACTAAGATGAAAATATACATTTTCATATTTAGAAGCAACATTTCAGAAATTGTTTTTAAAAAGTCAACATTACATGACGACTAAAGTTTTATATATCATAAATATAGTAATTTCTATTTCCATAAGCGAACTTTCATGAAAAAAAATTACAAAGTGCAAAATGAAAAACAACAAATTTCAAAATGTTAAATGCCAAATAATGTTTTGACAGAAATATTACTTTTTTTCATAATTTTTCATCTTTTTCATCTATCGGGAAGATATGAATATTTATATTCACAAACAATTTAATTAAATCCATTTAAAAAAATGGAATAAGGGGAAAAAACATTACATTAAAATTCAAGTTTTGTTAAACCAAGACTTTTTTCATACTAAATAAAAGTAATTATAAAAATATGGATTTTTATTTTAATTAGCCTAGCTGTAACAAAAAGCAATAAGTGAACGAAAGATCTAAACAATTGACATGAAAAATCATGTTTTGAAAATCATGTGACTTTTTTTTCATCTTTTTTTTCCCAATCATCTATTTCGAAAATATGAATTTAAATTTTTATAAGCATAATTTAATTTACAAAACGTTTACAAGTGCATAAACATGAAATCAAAAAATAAAGTTTTGTCAAAAACATATTGTTTCATAAAAAATTACAATTACTGACTTTTTTCATACAAAATAAAAGTAATTATAAAAATATGGATTTTTATTTTAATTAGCCTAGCTGTAACAAAAAGCAATAAGTGAACGAAAGATCTAAACAATTGACATGAAAAATCATGTTTTGACAGAAATATGACTTTTTTTTCATCTTTTTTTCCCAATCATCTATTTCGACAATATGAATTTAAATTTTTATAAGCATAATTTAATTTACAAAACGTTTACAAGTGCATAAACATGAAATCAAAAAATAAAGTTTTGTCAAAAACATTACTTTTCATAAATCATGTATTGGCATTATGAAGTTTTCAAAAATTATAGTTATTGCGAAAAGATTTTTTTTATATATCAATTAGCATGATTTCAGGAATAACCATTACAAAAGTTAATAAGTGAACAAAAAAAACTACAAATTGACATTTTTGGACAAAAAGTTTATTTTTTTCCAGAAAAAGTTGGATAGTATGAATTTTTGATGCTCATAAGCAAAAATGTATTACAAACCATTAAAAGTGGAACAAGTGAACAAAAACAGTAACATGACATTAATAAAAATATAGTTCATATGAAATGTGATTTTTTAAACATAAAAACTTTCTTTTGGCTTCTCCCGTTAGGGGTCGCCACAGAGGATCCTCCGCACGTTTGATTTGGCACGTTTTACGCTGGATGCCCTTCCTAACGCAACCCTCCCCAATTTATCCGTGCTTGGAACAGGCACTGAGAGTGGCTGGGGATGGTTTCCTGACCGGTGATCGAAACCGGGTCGCAGCGGTGAGAGCGCTGCATCTTAACCTCTAGACCACTATGGGGACCTTGAATTTATTTATTTTTTTTAAACATATAATTTCATTAAAAAGCAGTTAAACATGCAAAATGTGAATGATAATGGTGACATTTGTTTTGAGATAAATTACGTATTATTTATTTAAGATAGAGTTGTAAATATAAGAATTTTTATATTCATAAGGATAATTTCATGAAAAACGGTGCAATAAATTGATGAAAATACAGACACGATAGATGTAAAGATACGAATTTTCTAATTTTGTGGGTACATTTCAGGAAAATAATTTTAAAATGCAAGAATCAATGAAACGTGACACGAAAAACTTTAAAATGTTACATCCCAAATCATGTTTTGACAAAAATATTACTTTTTTCATCTATTTTGAAAATACGAATTTTCATATTCATATTCAAAGGCAAAAACGACATAAAAAATCAAGTTTTGTGTAAAAACTCCTTTTTTCATACAAAATTTGAGAATTATGAAAAAATGAATAGTGATATTAATTAGACTAATTTCATTAACAAACGTTACAAAAGCGAGTAAGTGAACAAAAGAACTAAACAAATTTAATTGCGAAATCATATTTTGACAGAAATGTGACTTTTTTTTCATAATATTTAAATCTGTTTTCCCAATCATCTAGTGGACAAAAATTTATTTTCATATTTGTAAGCATAATTTCAAAGTGAAAAAAGGAGAAAAACTGTAAAAAGTAACTGTAACAGTAACTGTAAAAAGTGAACAAATCTCTTGTAGAAAGCCAAGCTATATATGTGCTGTGATGAAAGAGCTTCCTAAGATCTGAAAAAGCGATTCCGCAAGTCTTAGCCTCACAGGATGAAAGGAAAACGCATTTTGGAACCATGTCATTTTTCACATATCGCATACTCTTGACCAAAATGTTCTTGCCTGTTGATGATGAAATAGGACTTAATAAATCATGTTTTCTCAAAAAAATTTAACTTTTTTTCTACAAAATATGAGTTTTTATGAAAATATGAATTTTCATCTTCCTAATCATAAATTGATTAAAACTGTAAAAGGTGAACATACAGGGTGTAGAAAGTCATAATTCATCAAAAAAACAAAAACTTCCACATGTTTGGCCAAGCTGTGTATGTGTTGTTTTAAGAGAGCTTCCTCAGAGCTGAAAAAGCGAGTCTGCAAGTCTCAGCCTCGCAGGGCGAAAGAAAAACGGTTTTTCGAATCATGTCATTTTTGCACATATCGCATGCTCTTGACCACAATGCCACATGTTGATGATGAAATAGGACTTAATAAATCATGTTTTGTCAAAAATAGCACTTTTTCTAAGACAAAATATGAGTTATTATGACATTATTAATTTTAATATCCAAAATTTTAATTTCATGAAAAACTGTAAAAAAAATTAACATATCGGGTGTAGAAAGTCATAATTCATCACAAAACAAAAACATCTACGTTTTTTGCCAAGCCGTGAAAGTGTTGTTATAAAAAACTTCCTAAGAGCTTAAAAAGCGATTCCGCAAGTCTCAGCCTCGCAGGGCGAAAGAAAAACGGTTTTTCGAATCATGTCATTTTTGCACATATCGCATGCTCTTGACCACAATGTTTGTACATGTTGATGATGAAATAGGACTTAATAAATCATGTTTTGTCAAAAATAGCACTTTTTCTAAGACAAAATATGAGTTATTATGACATTATTAATTTTAATATCCAAAATTTTAATTTCATGAAAAACTGTAAAAAAAAATGAACATATCAGGTGTAGAAAGTCATAATTCATCAAAAAACAAAAACTTCCACATGTTTGGCCAAGCCGTGTATGTGTTGTTTTAAAAGAACTTCCTCAGAGCTGAAAAAGCGATTCTGCAAGTCTCAGCCTCGCAGGGCGAAAGAAAAAGGGTTTTTCGAATCATGTCATTTTTGCACATTTTGCATGCTCTTGACCACAATGTTTGTACATGTTGATGATGAAATAGGACTTAATAAATCATGTTTTGTCAAAAATAGCACTTTTTGTTGGACAAAATATGAGTTATTATGAAAATGTGAATTTTCATATTCATAATCATAATTTGTTTAAAAAACGTGTAAAGTAAACCTATCAGGTGTAGAAAGTCATAATTCAGTAAAAAACTTAAACTTCCACATGTTTGGCCAAGCCGTGTATGTGTTGTAATGAACGAGCTTTTTAAGAGCTGAAAAAGCGATTCCGCAAGTCTCAGCCTCGCAGGATGAAAGGAAAACGCATTTTCGAACCATGTCATATTTCACATATCGCATGCTCTTTACCACAATGTTTGTACATGTTGATGATGAAAAAGGACTTAATAAATAATGGTTTGTCAAAATAGCACTTTTTGTTAGACAAAATATGAGTTATTATGAAGATATGAATTTTCTTAATCATAATTTTTATTTCATCCAAAACTTTAAAAATTGAACATTTCATGTGTAGAAAGTCATAATTCATCAATAAACAAAAACTTCCACATGTTTGGCCAAGCCGTGTATGTGCTGTAATGAAAGAGCTTTCTAAGAGCTGAAAAAGCGATTTTGCAAGTCTCAGCCTTGCAGGATGAAAGGAAAACGCATTTTCGAAACATGTCATTTTTCACATATCGCATGCTCTTGACCACAATGTTTGTACATGTTGATGATGAAATAGGACTTAATAAATCATGTTTTGTCAAAAATAACACTTTTCTAAGACAAAATATGAGTTATTATGACAATATTAATTTCATATTCATAATCATAATTTGATTAAAAAATGTATAAAGTGAACATATCGGGTGTAGAAAGTTATAATTCATTAAAAAAAAAAAAAAGAAGTTCCACATGTTTGGCCAAGCCGTGTATGTGCTGTAATGAAAGAGCTCCCTAAGAGCTGAAAAAGCGATTCCGCAAGTCTCCGCTTCGCACGACGAAAGGAAAACGCATTTTAGAACCATGTCATTTTTCACAAATCGCATGCTCTTGACCACAATGTTTGTACATGTTGATGATAAAATAGCACTTAATAAATCATGTGTTGACAATAATTGCGCTCTTTCCGTAAAAATATGATGGTTATTCTGACAATATACTTTTTTATTTTCATAATAATAATTTGATTAATAGCTGTAAAAAGTGTACAAATCAGTTTTAGAAAGTCATAAGTCATTAAATACACATCAATTCCACATGTTTGGCCAAGCCGTGTATGTGCTGTAATAAAAGACCTTTTGAAGAGTCCAATGAGATTCCCCAAGTCTCAGCCTTACAGGACGGAAGGAAATCGTCATTTTTGCACATATCGCATGCACTTGACAACAATGTTTTTAAATGTTTATGATAATATAGGACATAATAAATACTGTTTGGTCAAAAATAGCACTTTTTGTTAGACAAAATATGACTTATTATGAAAATATAAATTTTCATATTCATAGTTATAATTTCATGCTATTAATAATAACCGTTACATTGTGAATGGAAAAAAATAAACCAACAATTGGCGAGAAATCATGGTTTAAGAATTTGATGTATTTTGTTTCAGAAAAAGTAGGACAGTTTTATGAAAATATAAATGTTCATACTATAAGCAAATTTTCATTAAGAAACGATTTTAAAAAATAAGAGAGAATTTTACTCTTTTCATAGAATATAATAGTTAATATGAAATTCTAAGCATAATTTTAAAAAAAGTAAAACAAAACTAAATATAAATTATATATGAATTTTTATTTTCAAAGTACAAAACTTAAACGAAAAACGTAAAAATGGAAAAAAAATGGAAAAACATGACATTTTGCATACAAAAATTAAAGTAATTATAAAAATATAATTTTTTTATTAATTAGCCTAATTTACAAAACAGCTGAATGAACGAAATAACAAAAATTGACGAGACATGTTTTGACAGAAATATAATTAATTTTTTTCATGTTTTTCCCAATCATATATTTCAAAAATATGAATTAACATTTTTATAAGCATAATTTAATTTAAAAAATATATATTTTTAAGTGGAATAACGGGAAAAAATATGACAAAAATAATTTTGTCAAAAACAACATTGTTTCATAAAAAAATTATGATTATGAAAATAATAGTTTTTATATTAATAATAACCATTTCAAAGGGAATGTCAACAAAAATACTGACAAAAATTGTACTCTTCATAAAAATATAATGGCATAAAAAACAGCCAAGTGAACAATGATGGTGACATGATATTTGTTTTGAAAAAAAAAAAGTCATAAAAGGTATGATATAATGAATCATAATTTCATGAAAAGCGTGAAAGGAGGCAAAAAGTTCAGGAAAAATCACGTTATGACAAAAATAACTTTTTTTTTCATGAAAATCTGATATTATAAAATGTTTAAATTTTCACATTTAAAAGCAACATTTCAGAATTGTTTTTTTTTTTAAGTGCAAAAAGGCAACATAACGAATAAGGTTTTGACAAAAATGTTTTTTTTTATAAATATATCTAAAATATGAGGTTTTTTTTACATTAGCAAATTTCAGCAAAATCGTTATTATTGTTAGTCCTCATAAGCTTTACTATTTAAATGTGTAAAATATGTTTAAAAATATTTAAATATCTCAATCCAAATGATCTTAATTCATGTTTGATCTTGTTCAGTGCGCCATGTGCCTGTGGAGGTTCCTGACAAAATTTGCGGTTGTTCACCAGAGTCATTGAAGGTCAGCCCAGGAAAGACTGTTGCTGTGATCACAATGAATTGTAAGTGTGTGAAGATAAAAATCTATACATGCTCTACCTCCATAAGTTTGGTACAGGTCTGTATGTAAGATCTACACATGACTTTTAAGTAATGTTTAACAAGTATACAAAGTCATGTAAAAAAAATAGGTTGAAATAATCCAAAACCTGATTATTCACTTAAGGTTTACATTAAAGTGGAAATGTTTTTGATTTTTTTTAGGATGATTTGATCTATGCATGCCTGAGTTGAGTTGTGAGGCATGCAAAGCCACTCTGGCTGCTGGAGTGGTCGAGCAAAATCGAAGTGACTACTGGCCTGTGACCCTTAACTTTGCCACAATTTATGCCACAGATGTCTTTATTTTTTTTATTTGAAATGAATATGGCAGCACCAGGACTGTTACTAGTAATACATACACACACACACACACACACACACACACACACACATATATATAGGATCCGCCGCAAGATCAGGGAAGAAAAGCCAGGATCCGCCGCAAGATCAGGGAAGAAAAGGGGATCCTGACATCAGTTGTGGAGAAATACAACATAATGGTTTCAAAAACAAAAACTCTGTGCTTGGAAACCATTTTGTCTGGTGAGACAGCTTGGCCATGGCAGCTACCACACAATGGTATGTACACTAGTCTTCTGACAAAATTTTTTATATAATGACACATCAGCCACAATACCACATATGTCCATCTGCAACCCCATATGACGTAAGTATTTTCACATGCATTCCGGACACTTGATTTAAGCAGAAAATTGTTGTTGCAGAGATGAATCA
>MU593797.1:116111-127980 GCA_024362625.1 Silurus asotus | reverse complement strand
TGATCTCTTTGCTAAAACTGATCATGACACTTCCTGTTCCTGGTGCAGATGGTATTTCTTATTCATTCCACAGGAAGTAGAAAATAGGAAGTAACCACCACAGCATGGGCCAGAAAGATTTAATAATTAGCTGTATAAACTTTTTATTCTTCAGAAGCCGTTCAAAAACATTAAGATGTAAAGTAGCAATGTTCAGGGTAAATATTTAATGTTAGACATTAAGAGTAAATTATATATTTATTAACTCGTTCTTACAAACTTTCAAAACCACACCTTCCAAGTGGTAAATATCTTTCTATCTACAACAATCACTTTCATGATCAGTGATATTTACAGCATTTCACCTGGAAATTAGTGTCAGTAATTAAGTCCATTACATTTCTAATTGAGTTTTAGAATTTCTAACATAAGCAGGAATGAATGCAGTGTGTGATTTATACTTACATTTGCGGCATTTGGCAGACGCCCTTATCCAGAGCGACTTACAACTGAGGGCCCAGCAGTGGCAAGATTTGAACCTGTGATCTTCTGATCCAAAGCCCAATGCCTTAACCACTGAGCTACCACCTCCCCACAGATACTTCTGTATCTGTAAATATTTACTGATGGCCTCCTGTACACAGAAACAGCCTACAGGACCTGTTGTTTGGGAGATGATCTGATCCAGTCAGCAAGACTCAACACGCTGCCTCTTGCTGGCTCTTGTGGCTTGTACGCATGTCTCAGGTCGGCTTCTAAATTATACTCACACCAAAACATCCTCGTTTGCAGCTATTCCTCTATGATTACATGCTGCCTGAGTGCAGGTACAAATTTAATCAATAATAATACAATAAAAGGATTAAATCCAGCAACTGTGTCTGACAAAGACAAGATTATGATCATGAGAGTGGACTAAAGAGTTAAGATCAAGTGTGAAAACATTTTGAACACATTTGTAGAGGTGTTAGTGGCTGCAGCAGCTCTCTCACTTCAGTGTTTAACCAGCAGCTCACACTGACTTCTTTCATGCAAACTTCATTAGTGGGTCAAATCAGAATCATTTCAACACAAATAACGTTAGAATTTAATTGTATTTGTGTAACGAGTGTGTTGTAGTGACCAGCGCATTCACACCACAACATTCTTCATTCTTTATTCAACAATGCTAACGTCCATGAACTCATACACACACACACACGCAACACACACACAAACACGCATGCGCATGCATATGCACAAATAGACACACACTCGGACACATGCATGCCCACACACATGCACGCACACACAAACAACACCCACATTTACACTCAAAGAGGAGGAAGGTTGACATGTTGTGTGTTCAGGAAACCAAGTCAAGTCAAGTTGAAAAACCTTTATTGTCATTTCAACCATATATACAGTAGCTGATTCAGTACACTCCTTCTTCTTCTTTCGGCTGCACCCATTAGGGGGCGCCACAGCGGATCATCTGCTCCATACTACCCTGTCCTCTACATCTGCCTCTTTCACACCAACTACCTGCATGTCTTCCCTCACCACATCAATAAACCTCCTCCTTGGCCTTCCTCTTTTCCTCCTACCTGGTGTCTCCATCCTCAGCATTCTCCTACTGATATACCCCATGTCCCTCCTATGCATGTCCAAACCATCTCAATCTCCCCTCCCTCACCTTGTCACCAAAACGTCCTACATGTGCTGTCCCTCTAATAAACTAATTTCTAATTCTGTCCATCATCATCACTCCCAATGAACATCTCAACATTTTCAGCTCTGCTACCTCCAGCTCCACCTTCTGTCTTTTACTCAATGCCACTGTTTCTAATCAATACAACATCTCAGGTCTCACCACAGTCCTATAAACTTTCCCTTTCACTCTCACAGATACTCTTCTATCACAAATCACTCCTGCTATCACTCTTCTCCACCCACTCCACCCTGCCTGCACTCTTTTCTTCACTTCTCTAACACACTCTCCATTACTTTGCACTGTTGACCCCAGGTACCTGAACTCCTCCACCTTCTCCCCCTCTTCTCCCTGTAACCGCACCCCTCCACTGCCTCCCTCTCATTCACACACTGTACTCTGCCTTACTCCTACTGACTTTATACAGAACAGTTTAAACCCACCTCCAATCTTCCTGGCCTTACTCCCTTTCCACTTGGTCTCCTAAACACACAACATATCTACCTTTTTTCTCTCCATCATATCAGCTCCCTCTCTCCCTTTACCAGTCATAGTACCAACATTTAAAGGACCAACCTGAATCTCCACTCTCCTAAACCTCTCCTTTCCCTGCTGACCCTGTAGTCGTCTTCCTCCTCTCCTTTTTCTCCTTTGGCCAATAGTAGCCCAATTTCCACTGGTACCCTGTCGGCTAACGATACCTGTGGTGGTCGTTGTTAACCCGGGCCTCGACCGATCCAGTATGAAATTCTTATTTGTGATCCGCATATGCGATTTGGCACATGTTTTACGATGGATGGCCTTCCTAACGCAACCCTCCCCATCAATCCAGGCTTGGGACTGGCACTCAGAGTGCACTGGCTTGTGCATCCATAATGGCTGGGTTTTAAAGAACCTTCTTTAATGTTCCCATTAATACCCTTTTATGTGTTATGGTCTACAAACACAAAACTGACTTAAACACTAAGTAATTTTTAAACACTGTTTTATTAAATTCAGAGCAGCAAAAACTGAATATATCACAAGGATTTCTGAAATAAACAACAAAAAAAGCTGAATAATAGATTCACAATCAAAAACTAAAGTGGCTTCTGCTGTTGTGTTGAGCTCTTAAAAATTATAAATTTCACAGCTTAAGTATGAAAACTATCACCAATGTGTGGCATGACACACCGAGGGCTGGCGGAAGGAAATGTAGCGACTACGCCACTCTGGCACTTGGCCAGGGAAAATAACTTCAACACAGGTTCGTATATAAAGAATCAGCGGAAGACGTGGGTAAAATTAGTATGGATTTTTATTAACGATAAAAGTATCTGATGCACCTAATGAAAAACCAAAAACAGGAATTACTCAACCATAACACAGATAACTTAAATAATCAGACACCTTTATAGATGTGAATGCAGGAGCCAAGGCGTAACAACGGGGATCAAGTGCACTAATCAGCCTCCACAGCACCACACAACTTTTAGTTGCACCTGTGTAGACACTCACACACACCACTGCACACAGCACAGCACTCGTGAAGCAATACCACCACCACAATCCACCCCGCCTTCGGCACTCGGCTCCTGTAAACACAAACGGATGGGGTTACACATAAAGGTCAAAAGGCCACTGATGGATACTGTACAGATCAAAAGCATATGGATAGTGTGCAGAAGTAACACACAGGAGGTGAGGGCACCTTTAGCTCTTTGCTGTGCCTTTCACCCCTAAATACATAAACTTAAAAAGGGACCCAAGAGGGAAAAGAGTGATATTAATCCCTCTTCGGTAAACAAAATAACTCAAGATACAAAAATGCAAAAATAATACCAACAAAATAGTTCAAGAAACATTAAACAAAAACAAAACAAACCTTTAACATTCAAATGTAAACACAAAAAAGGGGGCCACAAAACACAAAAAAGCAGCCAATAAGCTTCAGATACGCACACACACACACGCACATGCTAAATCATAAGCAAAAAAATAACTCAAGAAACATTAAACAAAAACAAAACAAACCTTTAACATTCAAATGTAAACACAAAAAAGGGGGCCACAAAACACAAAAAAGCAGCCAATAAGCTTCAGATACGCACACACACACACACACACACACACACACGCACATGCTAAATCATAAGCAAAGCAACAGCGCCTCCTGGCCGATAATTCCACGTTAGTCACCCATAGAAGCGCAAATCTGTAATAAAATTAAAATAGAACGTTAAACAACTCACCATACATGCGAAATGTTTATTACCTATAAAACACATACCATTGGGATGAGTGATCCGGAAACACAGGTTACTATAAGGGTAAGCCCGAAAGCTGCAGGCTCATTCTGTTGATCTGAAATTATAGTGCACAGGGGGAACAAGAACCGTTGATGAGACAACATGATTTATAATCAATTTAACAAGTTAATACAGCCCACTATTTGGAAATATAGCACGGTTAGAACTTAAAACATACCGTGATTGGGGTCTTCCCAGAAATCGCGTACACAGCACTTCTGTGCATCCGTAGGCTGACTCGATTTAATAGATCTACCACACCATGGTACAACGTGTAAAGGCAGGCACTGTCGGTATTATTAACGCCGCTCTCTCTCTGGCTCACCTCGGACTATACGCTAACAAAGACGCATAGGAATTACATACACAGTCTTCCACAAGTAATAAAAGCATTATAGCCGTTTCACTTAACTGCTGCAAGGAAACACGTAAACCCAACACCAGCCGCAAGGATTACCCAAACAGACAGCTCTGACTGGCGACTCTTGATGACGCAGACAGGGGCGTAGCACCTGTGACAACTAAATGCTCCCCAGCCAAATTTATACACCCCCCTTGCCCAATGATAGGACAATCAATGAGCACCTCAACCGACTAATCCGGAAGCAGGAAGGGACTCGCCAATCCTATCACAATCTCCCCCCCGCTTCTGCATCGTCACCTCGACGATGAACACCCCTTAATCTTAGGGCCTAAACATTACTGAAATGGCCCTAGATGCTCCATCCGCCATATCAACTATTCAATGCCCTGGCCCCACAGATCGTGGAAGGTGGTAGACATTAGAATGTTGGCCAGCTGTAGTTCGACTACTACGTCGCACGGTCTCATCATACAAACCCTCTGGCCTTGGAATTAGCTCATCCCCAACAAGCTGACCCAAGTTAGGTGGGGCCACCACCACCTCACCACTAGGAGGGTCTACACCGCCCAAGTCTACTGGGACACTAACCTCCTCTGTCACTCTACCTTACCTAACAAAAAGTCAACGGGTAACCGAGGCTCTTGGCCAAACATCAAGTAGTATGGTGACTTACCAGTGGATTGATGGGGGGTAGTGTTATAACTAAACAGGACCTGTGGGAGACATGCAGCCCAATCCTGCTTACTCGATGGAAGCAATGTGCGCAAAAGGTTATGCAAAGTCCTGTTAAACCTTTCACACTGACCATTCCCTGCAGGATGGTAGGGGGTTGTTCGCAACTTCTCCACCCCATACAACCCACAGAGCTGTTGTATTAATAAAGACTCAAAATTGCAGCCCTGGTCAGAATGTATACGACCAGGGACACCAAACTTACAGAACCACTCCACCACTAACACTTCGGCCACTGTCTCTGCCCGCTGATCCCGTGTAGGAACCGCCAGGGTACATTTGGTGAACACATCTGTGATCACCAGCACATTCTCCAAACCTGAACTGGTTGGCTCCAACACGGTAAAATCCACAGCCAAGATCTCATTGAGCCTAGAAGCCAACAAGTGCCCCATAAAACTAGAGGCCACTGGCTGTACCCCCTTGGCGGATTGACAACAGTCACATTCCTTACACCATCTGGCCACCGTACCGGACATACCAGGCAAGTAGCAACGCTGTCGGACCAACTCGGTCGTGCGTTCAATGCCCTGGTGTCCATGCTCCTGGTGTAACCCCCTCAAGACCTCAGCTCTTAACACAGACGGCAAACAAACTTAAAGGATTTTCTCTCTCCCATTGGGACGGAAAACCCGACGATAAACAACTCCTCCTCGTTCCACCAGTCGATTCCACTGGCAGAGCAAAATGAGACTATTCTTAGATAGTACTTTCCGTTCGTCTGGACCTGGAAAGTTTTTACTGCGCCAGAGACGCCCCACACCCCCAATGTCTGGGTCAACGTCCTGCAGTGCCACGACTGGCAAAGGCAATAGGTCGAACTTTTCCCTCCTGTTCCTGAGACGGAACAGCCCCCAACCCTTGAAAACTTGCATCTATCTGAAGAATAAAGGGCAAAGAAAAAGTCGGCATATGCCAAAATAGGGGAAGTGGTAAGCTTCTCCCGCAGGGTGTCAAAACTCCTTTGACATTGTTCAGTCCAAGCACCGGCAAACCCTTGACCCACTACCTTTTTACGCTTGCCCCCAGCAAACTCTGCCACTAGCTTATGTAGGGGGGCTGCCACCCTGGCGAACCCCTCTACAAAGTGGCGGTAATAGCCGGCAAACCCTAATAAAGAATGGAGCTCTGTAACACTTCCTGGACAGGCCCAACTAGCCACTACCTCCAATTTACTTGAATCCATGGCAACCCCCTGAGAAGATACCACATGACCCAAATACTTTACCTGTTCTTGGAAAAACACACACTTCTCCAGCTTAGCTTCAAGCCCTTCCCGCTTCAATCGACCCAAAACTACCTCCAACCATTCCAGATGTTGAGTCACTGAGGAGGAGAAAACCACAATGTCATCCAGGTATAACAGCAAGGACTGATGCCATTGGTCCCCAAACAACCTTTCCATCAAATGCTGGAAAGTGCTGGGAGCATTACAAAGCCCAAACGGCATCCTGTTCCACTCAAATAACCCAAATGGCGTACAGAAAGCTGTCTTAGACTTATCCCCCTCAGTGACTGGAACTTGGTTGTAACCACTGGCCAAATCCAAAGTAGAGAACCAGCGGGCCCCGGTCAATGCGTTGAAGGTTTCCTCCATACGAGGCAGTGGAAACGCATCCCTCCTGGTCTTTGAATTCAACTGACGGTAGTCCACGCACATGCGTAGACTACCGTCTTTTTTTTTCACCAGGACGATAGGGGATGCATATGGGCTAGAGCTTTCTCTAATTATCTAGGCATCTAGCAGCTGGTTAATATGCGTTTCCACTACATCATACTCTGAGGGTGGCAAGCGCCTGTATCGCTGCCGAACCGGAACGTCATCTGTAAGGGGAATGTCGTGTGAAATCAAGGTTGTACAGCCCAAGTCACTCTCATGAGCTGAAAACACAGACTGATATTTCTGTTACAGGGTCCTAACCCTATCCTGCTCCTTAATCTCCAAGACGGATAAATCAACCGTATCAATCCGCTGCTGTAGCAAATGTTCTAACACACACTCTTGAGCCCCTACTATTGCAATGGTCTCCTTCACCTCAGTGACCCCAGGAGGCAAACGTGTAAAGGCAGGCACTGTCGGTATTATTTACGCCGCTCTCTCTCTCCGGCTCACCTCGGACTATACGCTAACACAGACACATAGGAATTACATACGCAGTCTTCCACAAGAAATAAAAGCATTATAGCCATTTCAATTACCTGCAGCGAGGAAACACGTCAACCCAACACCAGCCGCAAGGTTTACCCAAACAGACAGCTCTGACTGGCGACTCGTGATGAAGCAGACAGGGGCGTAGCACCCGTGACAACAAAATGCTCCCCAGCCAAATTTATACATCCCCCTTGCCCAATGATAGGACAATCAATGAGCACCTCAACTGACTAATCCGGAAGCAGGAAGGGACTCGCCAATCCTTATCACAATCGTACAACAGAACACCGGGTTAGCGCATAGCTTCTACCTTCGTCGAAGCGTGGAGTTTCTGGAGGAGCTTCGACAGATTGGAGTTGCTGTTTATTGGAGTAGATACGACCTTTGAACCAGAAAGAACAGCTTACATTTGACTAAAAGTTTTTGTCTTTATGCTCAACTAAAGTTAAATAATGAACATATTTCCACTTGACTCGCCATTACTGCCGCACAGACCTGAATAAACGGAGACGTGCGTCCTCTTCCTGTTTACAGTGGTTCATCCACCAATCCTACAATGTGTCGCTGCTGAAACAGGTTAGACTGTAGTCTACACTTCAGCCCAAATTCATTCATTTAAAAAAGTAACGCACAAACGCACCATATGGTAACGCAGTAACTTTATTTTTAAAAGTAACGCATTACAGTATTAGTTACTGTCAAAAGTAACTTTGTTACAGTAATGATTTACTGCCCAACACTGCTTTTTATTCCTTCTAATTCATCTCTTCACATCAGGAGCAGATTGTAGAGGCTACAGGACACCTGGGTACCAAATCCATGCCCTAAACTTACCCCTGTACGTCAGCCTGTTAATGCACTGGAGGAACTGAACTTTTGCCCTGAATGTGCCACGTACGCATAAAACACTGCAGTTTACTGATGGCTAACTCGCTTAAATCATTACAAATGTTATAAACTTACTATGCAGAAGATGTAAGTTTGAATAGATTGTGGAATGGGAGGGAGAGATTGTTAGAGGAAGTGCTGGGTAAAGGCTCATGACATCCTGAATGCCATGATCCCTGATTCAGCAGGAGACCCAGGAGAATAAGCTTTACCTTTTTCTTGGGTTGGCCATCTTAGAATCACAATTAGTATCACAGAATCTCAGTTGGATCACAGTGAAACACAGTGAGTCATTTTCTCAACAAACTCCAGCAGCCTACGAACATCTCAGATGAAACCTCCCACAAAATGTACACACATAATAAGCTATGGAAAAAATCCTTAGATCAGATTTAATTCCTCTGTTTAAAAGAAAACCAGTATTTATGAACCCCAACTCAAAACAAGCCTACAGGAGTAATGAGTCACAGAAGTGGACTTCAGGGTTAAAAGTGTGAAAATGTAACACGTGTAGAAGTGCTACTGGCAGCAGCAACGCTATTTCACACCATGCAGTTATGGCGGTTTAACAGTAAGAGCATCGTGCTTACAGGGTGTTTTAGCAGCAGCTCACTCTTCAACAGTCCAGATGTTTTAATGTTAAAATATTAAGCGCAAAAGAGCTGAAGTTTATATCATAATACAGTGTTTGATATTTTGGATCTCTAGACCAGTCTAGTTTATCCTGCTTTCTGGCTGCATGAACTTTTATCTGTTCTTCAATTCTGATCCTGATTCTGCTCTCATTAGTTTCTGCTCTCATGCTCATGTAATGCTATGTTCATGTTTTGCTGAACTCTTGGCTTCATCAGTAAGGCCTGGAACCCTCTCTGCTCCAGTAGTGACATTTATCATCACTGACCCTGTGCTCTGACACTAATAACTATAATATGTGGAAAATGATTTCACTGTGCTGTAATGTGTGTGAGCTGAAGGGGTTTTCTTCATTTTCAGCCCTGATGTACTTAAAGACCTGTAGTTTTTCTGAAGAAGAAATAAAAACTATTTTTTACAGATGTACAGGATAGAATAATGTTTAACTAATCTAAAAGCATAGCGATGACATTTAGTATCTTTAAAAAGCTCCCATGCTAAATTCATTCCAACACAAAAGTTTAAGCAATTTGTGTAAATGAGTCATTTCCCGATAGTTTATTCTTCAAGATTTAAAAATATAAATTTTACATTCTAGAATCATGTGCACTAATGTAAGAGAAACTGATGAATAAAACATCCCAAATGTAAAGATTTCAGAAAAAAAAACACAGTAAATCGGGTTGTCTGTTCATAATACAGTTGAGGGTTAACCTGTTAGCCTTCAGCACATATTTTGGGACTCACAGCTGAAATGCCCTGCCTAACTTTAAAAGTTAACTGTTCCTGAAAAAAATCTGCTACATACACAAATTAGACATCTTTAAAAAGAAGACACTTTGATCTTTACTGTCTGTCATCAAAGTTTAAATTGCTCAAAAAGATAATAAGTTATAGATGATGAAGTGCCATAGATATACCATGGATATGCATTGAACATTATTTTTATTTCATATATAAATACATAAAATCAGTCCTGAAGCAATCCAGAAAAGTACCAGGTTAAAAGCCACATCCCATGAGTTTATATTTCAAGTTTTATGAAGATTTTCATGACAAATCAGATTCCTACAATCATTTATCTGAGACATTTACATTTGCAGCATTTAGCAGACGCCCTTATCCAGAGCGACGTACAAAAATGCGTTGAGTCTCTAGTAATGAATAAATCTACACTGTACACAAGATTACACACTTAATATAAATATAACTCTTGAATTCTACAAACTTGGAAAGTGCTAAATTAAGTGTTTCAGGAAGAGGTAGGTCTTCAGTCATCGCTTGAAGATAATCAGGGACTCTGCTGTACAGACATCTAGGGGAAGTTCATTCCACCACCTCGGTGCCAGAACAGAGAAGAGCCTTGAAGTATACTTACCTCCCATTCTGACAGAAGGAGGTACCAGTGGAGCAGTGCTGGAGGATCTCGGACAGCGTGGTGCAGTGCGAGATGTGATGAGGTCGCTGAGGTAAGATGGCGCTGGTCTATTTTTGGCCTTGTAGGCAAGCATCATTGTTTTGAATCTGAAACATGCAGCTACAGGAAGCCAGTGAAGGGAGCGCAGAAGGGAGCTCTTCCAGCACTGCTCGACTGAAACTCAACTAACATTACTAGAGACTCAAAGCTAAATGGTCTGCTAAATGCCGCAAATGTAAATGTAAATGTAAGAAATCGACAGGAACGAGACATATTAGCGACATGTGGGAAGAAGGACAGTTCATTGTCTATAGTTCCCCCAAGGTTACGAGCAGTGGCTGAAAGGGGAGCAGAAAGTCAAGGAGTGTTATTTGAAAATCTTGACCTGGAGATGAATCACCTGGGATGACCAGCAGTTCTGTTTTGCTGGGGTTGAGTTTTAGTTGATGAGCACTCATCCATAAAGATATGTCAGTTAAGCATGCTGAGATCCGAGCGGAAGCTGTGGTTTCTGGTTTGATCAACCTTCCTGGTAGGAAGAAAACCATTCCAATGCTGTTTCATAGATACCGAGGCTCTTGAGGGTAGACAAGAGAGTCTTGTGTTTGACTGTGTCAAATGCTGCTGAAAGGTCCAGAAAGATAAGTACAGATGACAGCTTGGCTGATCAAGCAGAATGCAGATTCTCAGAAACAGCCAATAGGGCCGTCTCTGTGTAAGGTGCCGCTTTGAACTCAGATTGGTTTGGATCATGGAAGTTGTTCAGAAGAGAGTAGAATCACAGTAGAGCTAAAGCACAGTATTTCTGATCCTTTTCTCCTCCCCCTGTTTGAGAGACACCTTCTAAACTCAGGTGTTCATTTATACTCTACTCATACAGTCTACAAAGAAATGACCTGCTGACCATTAAAGGCTTTTGTTCTACATGTTTGGATATTATTATTGAGTTGACATTTATACTGATGACCAGGTAGCAGGACAAGCAGTTGTTTTACAGTCATGACCATTCATATTGAAGTGCGGCCATTCCAATCTCAACCACACACACACACACACACACACACACACACACACACACACACACACACTTACATTTCAAGCATTTCTCTTATAAAAACAAACTGGAAATAAAGCCTATAATATTGTATAAAACTGTAAAGGGAGATTTATTGTAACTTACAGATGTAAAATAGTATCTCCAAGTCTCTGTTGTTAAAAATATTTTCCACATTGCTGCTTCCTGCTAATCTCTGATAAAACAACTTGTTTGACTCTCCATTCCAATTCAATTTCTATTGTTTTTTTAAGTCTGAACTCATTTCTTTGGATCTATTTGATTTGAACTTGTGCATAAACGTCTTCATTTCTCTGGTCTCTGGATGTTCTGGAGGATGAAGGTTTCTTAGCAAAACTCACAGCTGCATAGTTCAAAACATCTTCATCATCAGCCTGATAAAGAACAAGAGGTGTTTATACACCAGAGTGGATTAAAGACTAAAAAGAATGAGTCCATTGATATTTAGTAAATGGTTTAGTAAAATTCTCTGTACATTGTGGATTGTAGGTCAGATGTGGATTTCTTTATCAGAATAGAATCACAGTGAATAGAAGACTGGATTACCTGATTGCTGCTGATTTCAGGCTTTCGTGATGAAGCAACTGAACAATAATATAAAGAACAGAATTTAAAATATAGAAAAAAAATTCACATTTTGAGAAAAATTGT
>MU593797.1:89339-115646 GCA_024362625.1 Silurus asotus | reverse complement strand
TTGCAAAAAACTGAGGCATTTTTCCAAAACTCTGTCTGTACCAGACTACTTTACTTTTGTCTGTGATCAGACTGAGATCACACGCTATAGTTACATCTTCTCCACTCTTTACTGTTCTCACGTGAAGCTCCTTGATGTCAGATGTTTTTACTGTAAAAAGTGTGTGATATTTAATGGTTAATGATGTCAGTAAATGAGGTAAATATGTAATATTACTATTTGAAATGAAAGATTTGAAAATGTTCTCACCAGCTGTGCAGAGACAAAGCAGAGAGTAAAGCGCCACAAAGAGTGAGATCATCGTTCCTGTTCAGACACAGTGATAGTGAGGAAATCAACTTGTGTGTTCAGTAGAAAAGCAGCTCTCACTCACACCTGATTGGATGATTTGAAGCTGTGGACTGATCTGATTGGTTCATTAGCTGTAGTGAGATGTGAAGCTCACAGTGAATTCTTGTCTCTTCTGATGCTGTAATGAGTCACATGACTGTACAGATGTGATCTACTGGAGCTCTATCAGTAATGGAGTCTCTCTAATAGAAGTGTAATGAAGTGGTTTTAGATCAGAAGATCCAACACCCCAAAGAGGAATAATGATGTAGACACTAAAAAGGTTTACAGTAAACTGATCACATACACAAAAGCAGCTCCAAACTCGTCTTTAAAATTAAAGCATTTTCATACTTATTGTTATAAAGAAACTGAACACATCACAGCTCAGATCTCTTCAGAGTCCTGGTCCGCTTGGAAGCTGTGTTCTGCAGATTGTGTTTGGAAGCTGATCTCTGTGCTAAAATTGATCATGACACTTCCTGTTTTTGGTGCAGATGGTATTTCTTATTTATCTCACAGGAAGTAGAAAATAGGAAGTAACCACCACAGCATGGACCAGAAAGATTTAATAATTAGTGGTATAAACTTTTTATTTTTCAGAAGCCGTTCAAAAACATTGAGACGTCAAATATCAACGTTCAGAGTAAATATTTAATGTTAGACATTAAGAGTAAATGATATATTTAGTGACTCGTTTTTACCATTCATCGTTTTTAATTAAGTCCATTACATTTCTAGTTGAGTCTCAGACCTGCCTGAGTGCAGGAACAAATTTAATCAATAACAATACAATAAAAGGATTAAATCCAGCAACTGTGTCTGAGAAAGACAAGATTATGATCCCTGCCCCACACAAGTCCAGCAACGGTCATGAGAGTGGACTAAACAGTTAAGATCAAGTGTGAAAACATGTTGAACACATTTGTAGAGGTGTTAGTGGCTGCAGCAGCTCTCTCACTTCAGTGTTTAACCAGCAGCTCACACTGACTTCAGTCATGCAGACTTCATTAGTGGGTCAAATCAGAATCATTTCAACACAATGAACGTTAGAATCTTAATTGTATTAGTGTATTCAACAATGCTAACGTCCATGAACTCATACACACACGCAACACACACACATACATGCATGTGCATGCATATGCACAAATAGACACACACACTTGGACACATGCATGCCCACACACACACACACACACACACACACACACACACACACACACATACATACACACTCAAATACTGCAAACAAACGCAATATGCACATACCTAGGCACACATGCACAAACACACATGCACAAACACATGCATGCGCACACACACACTTGGACACACAATACACACATTTATAGACACGCATACATATAACACACAGAAACACAGCACAGACATTTTCCCACACTTTTTTCTCTGTACTGAGTCTTTATAAAAATCTATTGATCTAAAACCCATGTGACTGTTTCTTTAAAAGTTCATGCCCCGCCCACTCTCTTCACCTTAACTAATCAACGGGAGATAAATTTGACTGATCTACAGCTGAACAAACCACAACACACTTTCACTGAACATGGAGGCAGCAGTTCTTTGAAAACTGAAATATTTTTAAGCAGATTTTAATGAGTTTGGAGTAAAAGCCCAGATGATCTCATGTACAAGTCCAGCTCAGAGTGCAACACCTTCTCTCACCAAGAGATCAGATGTTCACGCATATTTCACATCAAGATATTTTTCACACCACTTTCTGAAGGCTGGATCTTGACTGCTGCTTCTTCCATAACACCTTAGATGGCAGTTTAAAGTATTTTAATCACCTCAATATGGTGTCATTGCTGATGCTTCTTCTCCAGGGTGTTTATGTGACTGGACCATGTCAGGGTTTTCATAATGTGAACACCAATATACTGGTCCACTCTCTCCACTGAAATCCTTTTGATCCCAATATTTTACATAATATTTTTCAGGAACTTTATCATTGATGAGTTTCATACATTTGTGTTTTAGTGTGAAATTGTAAGCTGCACATTTAGACTGTTGAAGTGATGGAAAATTAGACAGTGTGAGCTGCTGCTAAAACACTCGGTCTCTCTCTGTGACCTGAAACCACAATGTTATTTCTATTCCTGTGAAACTGCTGCTTAATGTGAGAGAGTGCTGAGGCAGTCAGTAAAACTTCTTCACATGCATTAAGACTTTAGTTTTTTATTGTAATTATATTTCTTTGGCATCAGCACTTAAGCCTCCATGTCTCCATGGAGTTATACATAGTCATGATTTCCTTCCCATATAAGATTTAGATCCATGTAGGCCAGTATGAAACATAAGGTCCCTTGGTGGTCTAGTGGTTAGGATGCGGTGCTCTCACTGCTGCGGCCTGGGTTCGATCCCCGGTCAGAGAACCAACCCCAGCCATTAGGGTTGCACAAGCCTTAGTGCCAATCCCAAGCCCGGATTAACGAGTAAGAATGTGACAATGTTAAAAACACATGTGTAGAAGTGCCACTGGCAGCAGCAATGCTATTTCAAACCATGCAGTTTGAGGGTTTAACAGTAATAGCATCATGCTTACAGAGTGTTTTAGCAGCAGCTCACTCTTCAATTGTTCAGATGACTTTTTTTAAATGTCTTCATCTTCTCTCAGGTTCGTAATGTTGAGATCAAACTGATGCTCATTTACAGTAATACTGAAGCGATTATCATTAAATCCATCAGTAAATCTGTAACTATTTGTCCCGTTATATTTTGCTAAAAACTGAGGCACTTTTCCAAAACTCTGTCTGTACCAGGATACTTTACTTTTGTCTGTGATCAGACTGATGTTACACGCTATAGTTACATCTTCTCCACTCTTTACTGTTCTCACATGAAGCTCCTTGATGTCAGATGTTTTTACTGTAAAAAGTGTGTGATATTTAATGGTTAATGATGTCAGTAAATGAGGTAAATATGTAATATTACTATTTGAAATGAAAGATTTGAAAATGTTCTCACCAGCTGTGCAGAGACAAAGCAGAGAGTAAAGCGCCACAAAGAGTGAGATCATCGTTCCTGTTCAGACACAGTAATAGTGAGGAAATCAACTCGTGTGTTCAGTAGAAAAGCAGCTCTCACTCACACCTGATTGGATAATTTGAAGCTGTGGACTGATCTGATTGGTCCATTTGGTGTAGTGAGATGTGAAGCTTCCAAGGAATTATTTTCATTCTGCTGCTGTAATGATTCACATGACTTTACAGATGTGATCTACTGGAGCTCGATCAGCACTGGAACCTCTCTGATAAAAGAATGATGAAGTGATTTTTCGGTCAGAACATCCAACAACCTCAAAGACTGGTAATGATGGAGATACTAAAATCATTTACAGTAGACTGATGCCCAATGGCAGGTAAATGATCTTTTAACTGTTCAGAAGACCAAATATTTTATACTCATTGACTGACACAGTTCAGATGTTTTCCAGATAGAACTGAGGCTTTTAAATGGATTAGAAGGACTGGTAAACCAGCAACAAGATTATGATCCCTGCCCCCACACAAGTCCAGCAGCGGTCATAAGAGTGGACTAAAGGGTTAAGATCAAGTGTGAAAACATTTTGAACACATTTGTATATATATATATATATATGCACATACATGAGCACACACACATACAAACATACACATATTCCCCCACATAGGTGCTTGCACATGCACACACACACATAGCAGCTCAGACACACAGTTGGACCGAGACACACACACACGATACGCACATATATAGTCATGCATTCACATAACCACACACACACAAAAACATGCACACTTTGTCTTTGTATATAGAAATGAGTAAAGTACAACTCATCTACAACTGAACAAACAAACAAAACAAAACAACAACACAAAATACCCACTTCGACAAAACACCTGCTTCCACTGAACATGGAGGCAGCAGTTCTTTAAAAATAGAAATATTTCTAAGCAGGTTCTCTCACCAAGAGATCAGATGTTTACACATTTTACATCCAGATATTTTTCACTGTTGTTATAATTTATCAGCTGATTAAACCATCTTTTGAACTGCTCTTTCCTTTGCTGGATTTAATGTTTCCTGTAATGTTCCTAATGGTGCAGGTCAAAAAGTTCCTTAACACTAGTTTAAAGTATTTTAAGCACATTAATATTGTATTATTGCTAATGCTTCTTCTCCAGGGTGTTTATGTGACTAGACTATGGAAGTGTGTTCATAATGTGAACACCAATATACAGGTCCACTCTCTCCACTGAAATCTTTTTGATCCCAACATTCTACATGATATTTTTCAGGAACTTTATCATTGATGAGTTTCATTTGTGTTTTAGTGTGAAATTGTAAGCTGCACATTTGGACTGTTGAAGTGTTGGAAAATAAGACAGTGTGAGCTGCTGCTAAAACACTCAGTCTCTCTCTGTGACCTGAAACCACAATGTTATTTCTATTCCTGTGAAACTGCTGCCTAATGTGAGACAGTGCTGAGGCAGTCAGTAAAACTTCTGTTTATATACTTAGTTAAATACTTCAGTTCACTTCCAGGTCTGATTCTGGACTTGTTCTGGGTCAGTATGAAAGTTTGCTTTCCTACAAGTGGATATGTTCTGAATCATAAATTAATGCTGGAAATCCATAAATCACTTTTAACAAGCAGGCTTAAATCATTTATGCTCTAGTTTAATTTTATTTATTATTATTATTAAATTTTTTTTTGTTGTTTGTTTTTTTTTGGTGCTAGCATTTAAGCAGCATGTTCCTATACCTCAGGAACTAAGGAACACATCTGGTGTAGAAAATGCAAAAAAACAAGAAAAGAAAAAAAAACTAAAAGATAGAAACCCCCAGATCTTGACAAAATAATCATAAACAGAACTATAAACAATAAGAGAAGCGTACAAAAAGAAACAATCAACAAAATCAATGTAATGTAAACAGTACAATGGTGAATATCATAAGTGGACTCTGTGATGGTGCCAAATCAAAGAAAAGAACAACTACAACTTCCCTACCCATAGCCAAGCTAACATAGCCAAAATACATTGGATGGCACTCACCTCTTATCCTCGTGTGTGTATACAGAGGAATACATTAGGAGGTAATAAAAATGCGTGCTAAAACTCCCTGTACACAGCCCTTTTCTAAGTGTTATGGACAGCAGGCTAGCAGTTCTGGTAGATAGTGATGAGGCAAACACACAAAAGAGAATTCACTACCAAGCATTGAGTATTTAAACTTAAAAAAAAAAACTCTAGCATACAGTCTTTGCAATAACAAAACACTTTGTGTTTGAAAATCACTAAAGAGTGTTTGCCTTAACCTCATCTACCTCCTTTTGGAGGTCCTGCATCATTAATAAACAAGCTTTAGTTAGTTCAGAATGCCAGAGTTCTCACAAGGTCAAGGAAATATGATTATATAACCCCAGTCTTCTCATTCCTACACTGGCTTCCTGTTTAGTTTCAGAATCGACTACATACTACTACTTCTTACTCATTAAACAATAAATGGTTTATCTCCCAATTATCTCTCCAGTCTTTTAACATGCTACAATCCGTCACGCTCCCTGAGATCTCAAAAACTTGGACTTCTAGTAGTTCCTAGAATAGCAAAGTCCACTAAAGGTGGTAGAACATTCTCACATTTAGCTCCTAAACTCTGGAATAGTCTTCCTGACAGTGTTCGGGGCTCAGACACACTCTCCCAGTTTAAGTGCAGATTAAAAACATATATTTTTAGCAAAGCCTACACATATCACACATCACATCATAACCTTGTGCTCCAGAACATCTGATCACATGCACATTATCAACTTGTGCTATTAATATCATTACCAGCAGCTACGCTAATTTCTCTCCACTGCTTCTCTTTCTCTCCCCATCCCAAGGCATCCTGAGGTTTGGTCAGCTCCAGTCACGTCCCACCTCATTAAGATTATGGACCTTTAAAGAAATAGATGCCGAACTCGCAAACTTCCCATACCACCCAGAGACGTACCAGTGCCAATTGGATCCCACTTCATGTGTGGAGTTTTGACATTGGACCTCCTGGAGTGTTTAAAGTCTTTGGCATGGAGAAGTTGGTGTTGGATCTGTGGTGATCACAAATGTTGAGCTATTTTATGTGTTGCTTAGTAGTTCCTAGTTTTATAACCATAATGACTGTAAAAGAATGTAAAAAGAAAATTACTTAGAGTAGTTCTCGCTCTTCAGCATTCTGTATTGTTGAAAGACTATAATCACACTCTTGATGTAACCCAAATGAGGATGGTTTCCCATTTTGAGTCTGGTTCCTCTCAAGGTTTCTTCCTCATAACATCTAAGGGAGTTTTTCTTTGCCACAGTCTCCACGGCTTGCTCATTAGGGATAAATGCACACCATTCACCCTGACTGTTGATTTCTATTTTGACAACCTGTCTGTTGTAAAAAGCGCTAAAGAAAAAAACTTGACTTGACACCATGACTGGAACCATTTATTTAGTGAAAAAAGTCTACTAAACTTCTTAATCCCTCGCTGGGAAGAGGTCCTGACACTATGATCCTCATTGTGGTCGATGTGCTGCATACCATCTCCACCAGGATCCTGAAATCCCTCTTTAAGATTTTCGTTTGCCTCAGCTTGGTGTCGTTCGTTCCAGCATGGAGAACAACCGCTCCGAAGTTCTTGTTCAGAATCGCAGGAACCTGCGCTGCGACACTGAGAACATGAGCACCAGGAAAACAGCAAGTGTGCACCTTACCTTTGGCTCCGGTAGCACGGACATCCCGGACGATGGAAACTCAAAGAATGACAGCATCGCGTTCCGTCTCGCGGAGAGGGGTGAAATGGTTCTCAGTCGAGATCTCGAAGGCCGGTGTTGGGGGCGGAAGAGACGTCCTCGACCTGGGCTTGGCCTGTTTCTTCCACTGCTGCAGCATCCAGGGTCTGTGGTGCACTGGTGCCGGAGTGAACGATACCTGATACCTGAAACGACCATTTCTGTCCATACAGGCTGCCCAGGTGCTTGTTCAGTCTCTAGTCATTTCAAGACCCACACCACCCCACTGCTGCGCTCCCTTCACTGGCTTCCAGTAGCTGCACGTATCAGATTCAAAACACTGATGCTTGCCTACAAGGCCAAAAATGGACCAGCACCATCTTACCTCCGTGACCTCATCACATCTCGCACTGCACCACGCTGTCTGAGATCCTCCAGCACTGCTCGACTGGTACCACCTTCTCTCAGAATGAGAGGTAAGTACAATTCAAGGCTCTTCTCTGTTCTGGCACCAAGGTGGTGGAATGAACTTCCCCTAGATGTCCGTACAGCAGAATCCCTGATTATCTTTAAGCGACGACTGAAGACCTACCTCTTCCTGAAATACCTAAATTAACACTTTCCAAGTTTGTAGAATTCGATATTTATATTGAGTTTGTATTCTTGCGTACCAGTGTAGATTTATTCACTAGTAGAGATTTAAAGCACGTTTGTACGTCGCTCTGAAAAAGGGTGTCTGCTAAATGCCACAAATGTAAATGTAATACCTGGGCGGGCCGCGTTGTAGGTGTGCTGGGCCTGGGCAGGGAGACACGCAGAGTTGAGGTGCTGGGAGCATTATGTTCAACCCAGGAATTTACCTGGGACTAGTGAGCGTCCGCCCGGGATGTTTCCAGCGCTGCATTCCGCTCTCGCAGCTGGGCATGCTTTGCATGCAGCTAGCGAATCTGTTTCTCCAAAGCCTCCATCTCCAACTCCACCGTTTGCAGTCCTCACCTGTGCTTAATGGCAGACACACAACCGGCATGGCGCTTATAATAGTGAACAGAGTTCAGATAAAGTGTGAGAGTTATGATAAAGTGAGAGGCAATGAATATAGTCAACACTAGTGATAGTCGAGTTAACAAGCTACAGGCACAAGTCAGGAAGACAAAAAACAATTTAAGATTATTTAAGGAGAAAAAAAGGATAAAAAAAATAGTAAAGTTTGTTTGAAAAGGGCAAGAGCGTTCTGACCTCTTGTCAGAAGTGTCTGTCTATAGAAGGAAAGGGAGAAGAGAAGTAAGGGAAATGTAAAAGGCCCAACACAGAGAGCAGCTTTTATCTGAGTGAAAGCCTGCTGGTATGACTTCACCCACTGGGCCAGATCTGGTGAAACCAGTCAGGGGGCTGTTGCTGTCTGAATTATTAGGAACACACCTCCTATAATAGCCAGCTAGACCTAGAAACTGTCTCGCCTCCTTTTTTTGACTTGGGTCTGCAATCACTGCTGTCATCAATTTAGGTATGCACCTACCCATGACCCAGTTGGAAACAGAGATATCATATGTTCACCCAATTGCACACTTCTTTGGGTTTGCTGTGAGTCCTGCCACCTCAAGGTTTTCAAGACCACTTTGAGGTGTTGTAAATTCTTCTGCCAGTCATTTTTAAAAGATAGTCAGAGGCAGTGGCATACGCATTATGAAGTGGAGAATTAAGTCCATGAGACATTTAAATGTTGCTGAGGCTCCGAACAAACAAAATGTCCGAAGCTGACCTATTGGAGTAATCCAATAGTGAAAGAGGCCAGAATTTTGTAAGACTTGGGCGTCTATGGAATCTGCAAATATCCCTTTGTTAATCCTGTTTTGAAAAGTGTGCAAGGCATTGGATATAGATCAAATTTAGACATTATATTGACCTTTCTAAAGTCCACACAGAAATAGACTTAAACGTTAGACATGGATGAGAGGATGGTTGCATGCAAAGCTAACACTTGAATGACACAGTACATGAAATCCATCAGGTGGATTTGGGATGGGCCTCTTGTATTTGTGAAGTGGATGGCCACACGAGAGGTCTCATTGTGTTCCACTATTCATTCTGCATATGCAGGAGACACTGTGCAGAGGAGGGTGAAATTACAAGGTAAATGGGAAACAAAGACATTTCTATGCACTGCACTTGTAACTGCATACAAGTGGGGGGGGGGGGGGGGGGGGGGGGGCTGTCTTTTTTGAGGTTTGACCTGTCTGTTTACCTGGTGCAGAAAAACACCTCTACACCATCATGCTTTACTTTTAGGATGTTTTTTGCAGATCATGAGGGGGTGCCTGATTTTCTCCAAACATAACATTTAGAATTGAGATTAAACAGTTCTTGTTTCACACAGTTTGAAAGTCTTTTTGAAACTCCATGTGGCTTTTTTGTGGGTCCTTTTTTTGTGGGTCTCACTGCCATTATGCCCAGATTGGTGTAGTGATGGTTGTCTCCAGCTATTTCAGGTTTTATGTACTGTATATAAATCTATTTCTCATTTTATTCTATTTATTTTATTTAACTAGCAATTGTATTTCCAGTACTACATTTATTGTATTGTATTTTTTCCAACAGCCCAAAGTCAGAAGTACTCAGTTGTACGGTATATAATGACTAGGCATGCTAGAGCTTTACAATTGACATTTTTGCTGAATAGTCTATTTTGTTTAACAATTCAGTTAAGTTAGCACCATAGATGTTAAAAAAATTCAGAGTGGGGAATCCATGAGCTCAGTGAGTAAATTCAAGACTGAACATCAACATTTTAAGTAAATTTAGACATTAGTCATTACAATCACAGCAAATCCTTGAAACGTAGGACGGGGGTCCAGCTGTCATCATCTGCCTACTTGGACAAACCTACCTGCTGGCTGGATGTGTTGGAACAATTAACAAACAGCAGCCTTCTTTCACTTACTGTCATGGGCCAGGATGTCCTTGTCATAACTGGTAAGTAGAGGCTTCCACACACCAATATCTAATAGGTAGTTCACTCCAAAGTGAAAATATACAATGTGCCTATCCAATTTACCACTATAAACACTTTTTCAAATAAAAAGCCTTTTTTTGATGGGTCCATGTGGGCATCCCACACTTGATCCCATTTCTGGCATGAAATGCAGATAATATTGTGTGGGCCCAAAATAACCCAGCCATTATGGTTGCACAAGCCAGTGCACTGTTAGTGCCGGTCCCAAGCCCAGGAAAATGGGGAGGGTTGCGTTAGGAAGGGCATCCAGCATAAAACATGTGCAAAAAAATGCGTATCAAGTAAGAGAAATTCATACCGGATCAGTTGAGGCCCGGGTTAACAAGGACTGCCACAGGTATCGTTAGCCAACAGGGTACTGATGAAAATTGGGCTACTGTTGGCCGAAGGAGAGAAGGAAGACATCTACAGAGACGGCAGGTAAAGGAGAAGTGTATGAGAGTGAAGGTTCGGGTTGGCACTTTAAATGTTGGTACTATGACTTGTAAAGCGAGAGAGGGAGCTGATATGATGGAGAGGAGAAAGGTAGATATGTTGTGTGTTCAGGAGACCAAGTGGAATGGGGATAAGGCCAGGAGCATTGGAGGTGGGTTAAACTGTTCTATTATGGAGTGGATGGAAAGAAAAATGGTATAGGGGTGATTTTGAAGGAAGAGTACGGTAAAAGTGTATTGGAGGTGAAGACAGTTTCTGACAGGGTGATGATTGTGAAGCTGGAAGTTTAAGGAGTGAACTTAAACTCATCAGTGTTTATGCTTTACAAGTGGACTGTGAGATGGAGGAGAAGGAACAATTCTGGAGTGAGTTGGATAAAGTATTAATAGGTGTACCTAGAAATGAAAGATTGGTGATTGGGGAGGATTTTGAAGGGCATGTAGGTAAAGGGAACAGAGGTGATGAGGAGGTGATGGGTAGGTATGGCTTTAAGGAGAGGAATGTGGAAGGGCAGATAGTGGTAGATTTTGCTGAAAGGATGGAAATGGCAGTGGTGAACACTTATTTTAAGAAGAAGGAGGATCATAGGGTGACGTATAAGAGTGGAGGAAGGTGCACACAGGTGGACTATATTCTATGTAGGAGATGCAAATTGAAGGAGATTGGAGACTGTAAGGTGTTGGCAGGGGAAAGTGTAGCTAGACAGCATCAGATGGTTGTCTGTAGGATGGTTTTGGAGGTGAAGAAGAAGAAGGGGATACTGAAAGAAGAATAAGATGGAAAAAAGGAAAAACTGTAGTGTGAGGTTTAGGGAAGAGGTCAGACAGAGGCTCGGTGGTGGTGAAGAGGTGCTGGATGATTGGGCAACTAATGCATAAGTTATAAGGAGGACAGCTAGAAAGGTACTTGGTGTGACATCTGGAAATAGAAAGCAAGACAAAAAGACATGGTGGTGGAATGAAGAAGTGCAGGAAAGCATAAAAAGAAAGAGGTTGGCAAAACAGAACTGGGATCGACAGAGTGATGAGAAAAGTAGGCAGGAGTACAAGGAGATGTGGCAGCAGGTGAAGAGGGATGTTGCAAAAGCCAAGGAAAATGCATATGAGGAGCTGTAGGATAAGTTGGACACTAAAAAAGGAGAAAAGGATTCATACCAATTGGCCGGGCAGAGGAACCGAGCTGGAAAGGATGTGTTGCAAGTTAGAGCAATAAATGATGGAAATGGAAATGTGTTGACTAGTGAGGAGAGTTTGTTGAGAAGATGGAGGGAGTATTTTGAACAGCTGATGAACGAGGTAAATGGAATTGGTGAAGCAGGAAGTGGATAGGACTAGTAAGGAGGAAGTAAGAGCAGCAATTAAGAGGATGAAGAGTGGAAAGTCGGTTGGACCAGACAACATACCGGTAGAAGCATGGAGATGTTTAGGTGAGATGGCAGTAGAGTTTTTAATAAGATTGTTTAACAGGATTTTGGAAGGTAGAAGGATGCCTGAGGAATGGAGAAGGAGTTTTTTAAGATTTTTAAGAACAAGGGTGATGTCCAGTCCTGCAGTAACTACAGGTGAATTAAGTTGATCAGTCACACCATGACGTTATGGCAAAGTGTAGTGGAAGCCAGGCTGAGAGAAGTGACCATCTGTGAGCAACAGTATTGTTTTATGCTGAGGAAGAGCACCACAAACGGATTATTTGCTTTGAGTGTCAGCCCGCTTGAGCACTTCAGGCATTACCGTCTCAATCACAGAGGAAACACCCCCTCCCAACCAGCTGCACGGAAATGGCGTCTGATTTTCTGGCACTTATAAGGACACCCGAATCCCCCAGACAGTGCCAGATTGTCTTTAGGCTTGCCCTGATCACTCTTCAGTGTATTCTCTGTTTTGTTTGTTCTTTTGTTTCTGACCTGACCATTTTGTCCTCGGCTCGGCTCGCATCGATCAGCGCATAAAGGATCCTCATAGTCCTTTAACTGCGAGCAGTTCCCCACCTCGTGTTTCGGGTTCTGGCACCAGTTCGTTCTCTCCGCCGCAAGCCATGGAGAAAGAATGCCACCACCTGACCCCCGCTGAGAAGGAGAAAAGTCGGTCTCTAGGTCTATGCCTTTACTGCAGAGGTAAAGGGCACATGGCCGCATCCTGCCCAGTAAAAGGCAAGGCTTGTCGGTAAAGGGGGGAGCACCCATAAGCCACTCCTTCCCCGCTCCCTCCAAACCCACTATCTTGGTCCACCTTCAGGTTGGCCCCGGAGGCACGGAATTGGCTGCCTTCGTCGACTCTGGGGCTGATGCCCAAATCATCGACCTCAAGCTTGCCCAGCAACTGCTGGTTCCCATGAAACCCCTACCTGAAGCTCTGCTGATCAGAGCCCTGGACGGCAGCCTTTTAGGCCGGGCCACGCACCGCACTAAGCCTCTACACATGTCAGTGGGGGAACGACATCAGGAGTGGCTTCCTTCCTGGTCATCTCCTCTCCCCAAGCCCCCATTATGCTCAGGTTCCCTTGGCTTCAGAAACACAACCCACGTGTTGATTGGATGACAGTGCGTATTCTGGACTGGGGTGTGCATTGCTTCGGCCACTGCCTTGCTCTTCCTCCACCCAAACTACTGCCGGCTGTCACTCCCGAGCACTCCGATTTAGCACTGGTTCCTGAGATCTATCATGGCCTTAAGCGCGTGTTCAGTAAGGCCTTGGCTACCTCCCTGCCTCCACACCGTCACTTCGACTGTGCCTCCCTGGCAGCAGATATCATCCGACCATCCTCCTCCCCAGCTGGGGCAGGTTTCTTCTTTGTCGAAAAGAAGGATAAATCCCTACGCCCATGTATTGACTACCGGGGTCTTAATGCGATCACTGTCCGGAACCGTTACCTCTTGCCGCTTATGGCCTCGGCGTTTGAGCTCCTGCATGGTGCCACGATCTTCACTAAGCTGGATCTATGCAACGCGTACCACCTGGTGCGTATCAGGGAGGGGGATGAATGGAAGACCACGTTCAATACCCCAGCCGGTCACTACAAGTACCTCGTCATGCCGTTTGGCCTAACCAACGCCCCGGCTGTCTTTCAGGCTCTAGTCATTGAGGTCCTCTGTGACATGCTCAATACATTCGTGTTTGTCTACCTGGATGATATCCTGATCTTCTCCCATTCTATGGACAAACACGTCCGGCAGGTGCGTCAGGTCCTGGAGAGACTTCTCAAGAACGGGCTCTACATGAAACCCGAGAAATGTGAGTTCCTCACAAACCTCGGTCCTGGGGTACCTGCTTTCAGCCGGTAATATCCGGATGGACCCTGCCAGGGTCCAGGCAAACCGGGACTGGCCGACCCCCACCTCCTGCCACCAATTACAAAGGTTCCTGGGCTTTACCAATTTTTAACGCCGCTTTGTAAAGGGCTATAGTTCGGTGGCGGCACCCCTCCACCTCCTGACGTCTTCCCTCCGCTCATTCGTTTGGTGCCCTGAGGCTGAGAAGGCATTTCTGAAGTTTAAGCGGCGATTCACGAAGGCACTCATCCTCATTTTTCCTCACCCTCTTTGGCAGTTCGTTGTTGAAGTCGACGCCTCCGGCGTAGGAGTGGGGGCGGTGCTCTCCCAGGTCTGCCCTGAGGATAACCGCCTGCATCCTTGCGCCTTCTTTTCCAGGCGCCTTAGCTCCTCGGAACATAACTACCCGGTGGGTGAGAGGGAGCTCCTTGCTGTCAAACTGGCCTTGGAGGAATGGCGCCATTGGTTGGAGGGTGTGAAGGTCCCCTTTCTGGTCTGGACGGATCATCGCAACCTTGAGTACCTTCAATCGACTAAACGACTCACCCCCTGACAGGCTAGATGGTCCTTTTTCTTTGGCTGTTTCCAGTTCTCTCTATCGTACCGGCCTGGGAGCCGGAATGTCAAGCCTAATGCGCTCTCTAGAGTTCATGCCCTGGAGGAGGAGGAGCCATGCTCAGAGACCATCCTTGCCAAGTCTGTTTCAGTCCACACCCTTAGTCTCACCTTGGAGGAGCAGGTCAAGCATGCCCGAGACAGGGGCCCTGTCCCAGAGGGTTGCCCCACTGGTCTACTGTTCATCCCGGAGAGTCTCCGCTCTGGAATTCTTCAGTGGTGTCACAACTTCCTGTTTTTCTGTCACCCTGTTTAGCCTCGCACCTTGTCTCAGGTCAAGGCACGCTTCTGGTGGCCTTCCATGGTGAAGGACACCCGGGACTTTGTCGCAGCCTGCCCCGACTGTGCCAACACAAGAACCCCCGAGGTCTTCTTCGGCCCCTTCCTATCCCGAAAAGCCCATGGTCACACATCACCATGGACTTCGTTACCAGGCTGCCCGTTTCCAATTGCAACACGGTCAACATGACGGTCATTGATCGGTTTTCTAAGATGGGCCACTTTATCATCTTGGACCGCGGACCCCAATTCTTGGCGCAGTATTGGAGGGAGTTTTGCCGCCTCCTGGGTATCTGAACCAGCCTCCCATCTGGGTTTCACCCCCAGACGAACGGACAGGCCGAGAGACTCAACCAGGATCTTGAAACTGGTCTCTGCCTCCTTTGCTGTCGGGAACCTTCCTCCTGGTCGGACAAACGTTTGTGGATTGAGTATGCCCATAACACACTGCCAATTTTCTCCAATCAGGAACCCCGGTCCGCCGTTCCTTCTGCTGCCCATTTCTTCCGACGCTGCCGTCAAAGCTGAAGAACGGCCCAAGGAGCCCTGCTCAAAAATGGCAAAAGCCTTTGCCAGGGGAGCAACCGTAGGCGGTGCCTTCATGTGTCTAGGGTTTGACCCGTTCAGGCATGGGAGCATGCAACCTCCAGATCTAGTGTATGACAAATCAGTCCTCAGACTTGACCTGAGACATGACCTCTCTAAACGAGAAAACCTGAACCTCAAAAACCTCAAAAGCGAGTGGTTCAAGTAGCGGAGATCCAGAATGGGATGCAACCCACAGTCCTTCTTCGGAACAATGAAGCACGGGCTGTAGCAGCCTGACTCTCTGAACAAGGAGGAGGGAACCACCTAGATGGCCCGATTCCTCAGGAGAGCAAGTACCCCCTATCCCAGGACCAGAGCCTGCACGGGTCCCACCAGGGCGGGACACACCCCGTTGAGCCAGGGAGGAGAAGACGCAAACTAAATCGCGCAGCCCTTCTCCACAGTACGCAGGACCCCCGAGAGATTCCAGGCAGCCCTCCAGACTGACAGAAAGTCTTTAAAGGGGAAAACCAACCCCTCTGGGCTGGCCCCTGACCCACTCAGAGAGGCTGGAGCGGTGCTCTGCAGCCGACCACACCTCCTGAGAGGCAGAGGAACCCCCCTGTCCGCAGCGAACATACGGGCGGGATACAGGGAGCAAACCGCTGGAGAAGCTGCGCCATGAACACAACCCGTGGCAGGGCTAACAGACAGTCCTCCTGAACCAGAACAGCAGGAGCAGCGTACTGTGGCCGTTGAAGCGCCCTGAGAGGCGACGGATGACCCCCATCCGGAACGAACTGTCAGGCGGAAATAAGGGCGTTAACCGCTAAAGGGAGGCAGCGTCCTGAACACCCTGTGGCAGGGCCGACAGGCCGGTCTCCCGGTGGTGCCAGGGAGGGACGAGCACCATAGCATGAGGTGCGCACCGCCCTCCAAGATGCAAGCCATCAGGCCTACGCACCACAGCCCGTTCCCCCTCGGGCCTAGAGAGTCGCCAGGGGCCCCTAGGACCTCCCCGCGGGAATCAGGTGGCAACACTCTTTCACCGGGCTATCTCGCTGTGCCTGGACGTACCAGGGCAGGGCTGCCGCCGAGCAGCCCCGTCGGAGCAGCGAGGAACTACCACTGAAACGCCACCGAGGTCTTCTGAACCCGCCAGCAATCTCCCTTACCCACAGCATCACCAGGTCAGGCCAGGAGGGGACACCATGGCGCTTCAAAAGGAAGCTCGCATCATCCCCCACAGCAGGCCAGCCTGGTATGCCTGCGACACACTCACCGTGTGGAAGCAACCTGTAGCCTGACCCGCCACGCAGCGCTACCCACCAGAGCCAAGCGGCTCGTTGTAGGCAAACCGATAGCCGTCACAGCCGCAATACTCGGCAATATGGGGCAATACCCCATAGCCGCGCCACTTAGCTCCAATAACATTCGCGCAAAGCGAAAAACCTCGGAAAAGCACGCATGCTCACGGGCCCCCCAGGTCCCAGACACCTCGGTGCGCAGATCAGGGGAGGTGCTGAGGCTGCGACACAGCGCAGGAAACGCACGACCAGCTCACTGGGTGCGCGCTGCTTCTGCCACACGACCGGCCAAGCTAAATCCAGCTCGGACCCCGACCGTGCCACGACCTCTAGGAGCTCCATATACAGCACAGCCCGCAGGCTAGCTAGCATCCACCAGCTCATCCTCCTTGGAGTAAGAGACATGTAATTCTGCGCCGCCCGCACCGGGAGAAGAAGCAGCCGCCAGGCATGCTTCCCCTAATTTCCCGAAATTTCATCCACCTCGGACAAAGAATACGGAGCACCGCGTCACACGCACCGGAAAAGGAATCGTTACCAAACGAGCGCACTACCCGGGGGACGGGAGTTTGGCTAGCAGCCGGGAGCGCATAGCCACACGGCTAAATGCTAACAGCTGATACCGTCGAGAGCCGAAGCCGCGAGGGAGAGCGCTCACCTTGGAGAGCGCCCCCCGAAAATTCACCCACTTTGAAGGAAGAATACGGAGCACCGCGTCACACGCACTGAAGAAGGAACCGCTAAACGAGCGCAATCCCCGGGGAATGGGAGCTCGCCTCACAGCCGGGAGCGCATAGCCGCACGGCTAAAACACTAACAACCGAAACCCTTGAGAGCCGACTAAGCACGCTCCTAAGCTAAGCAAACAACACAGTGGCTACGAAATGAATGGGGGCAAGCAGGAGACACGCATACGGAATTCTGCCTGCATATAAGCTCATGACTGCACATATAACACACTCAAAGCGCTTACCTGAACGAGCAGAAGCTAATGTCGCTATCACCGCACAGCCATCTTGTAGCTTCCTGGTTTACACGACGTCGCCTGTCTTTGATGTCACGGCTTGCCTATTGGCTAGATTTCACACGTGGTTCAGAGCGTGGTCACGCAGGGGCGTTCCCATAGCGTTTCGACGCAGCTTGAGTTCCTGAAGGGGAACTGATGTTATATGGTTTAGAGACAGTGGCATTGAGTAAAAGACAGGAGGTGGAGCTGGAAGTAGCAGAGCTGCTGGTTGGTTTTTGTTGGAAGTGACGACGATAGACAGGATAAGATATTAGTTTATTAAAGGGACAGCACATGTAGGACATTTTGGAGACAAGCTGAGGGAGGTGAGATTGAGATGGTTTTGACATGTGCAGAGGAGGGACATGGGGTAGATCGGTAGAAGAATGCTGAGGATGGAGCTGCCAGGAAGGAGGAAAAGAGGAAGACCAAGGAAGAGGTTTATGGTTGTGGTAAGGAAAGACATGCAGGTAGTTGGGTTGAAAGAGGCAGATGTAGAGGACAGGGGGGTATGGAGACTGATGAGCTGCTGTGGCGCCCCCTAATGGGAGAAGCCGAAAGAAGAAGAAGATTGTGTGGGCCCAAAATAATGTGTGGGCTGCCTACACATTTACTTTTATATTTATGACATTAAATGTAGGAGTCAGACTAAGAATACCATTAATGTATAAGCTTTTTTTGGGCCCTTTTCTTTTCTGTGTCTTTACTTTCTTGCTCCACCAGATGTCACAATTGTGTTCTCATTCCCCTTATTGATCCCCATGTCTTTCACCTGTTCCTAATTTATAGTATATTTAAGTTTCTGCTTTTTTGCTCTGTTCCTTGCTTGGTTCTTGTTGCTTAGCCTGTATATGCCATTGTTAATACTGATTTTTCCCTACACTTCCCTTTTTTTCTGAATGTAAGTTTTGTTTTTCCTGAATGTTCTCTTTGCCCAAGTATATGTAGCTTTAGTTTTCTATTTTCTACTGTACTTTCTTGAAAAAAAAAGGATTTTACTTTAGTTCAGATGTTCCTGTCATGAATTCCTGAGTTTTCCTTTGCCGCTATTTTCCCATTTCCCTTGTTTGCCTCTTTTTGACAATTAAAAATAAGAGAAACAAACAAAAAACAAATACAAATTCTGCTTTTCCTGAAAAAAAAAATCAGCGGTTGTAATCATTGATTATCATTTAGCATACTGCTACAGTTCATTTTATAATGCAGTTGACTCCAGTTTGATACATTGTTAAAAGTTATACAATGATGGCTAGTAAGATCAGTTAAGCAGTGGTTTAGGATTAGAGAGAGAGAGAGTATAATGAAAGGTGAGAGAAGATGTGTGAGGTGGACGGATGCTGGTCTGTTTTGGCTTTGTAGGTGAACATTAGACAAAGAATAGCAAAACATTCAATACTTAACACAAGAGGAAAAAAGCTCAGTCTTGGTTATGTTGCATAAATTAAATTTTCCCCTCCACAAACTATGATCAGTCACAACCCACCTTCCGAATATTGTGTAGGTCCCCAGTATGTCCAGACGAACTCACACTCATTGATGCATAAAATAACTTTACAATTGACTGATATCTCCTGAGATTAGCTTTACATTGTAGTAGAAAATCTGCTTGTATAAGATCAAGGTCACTGCATCTGACCAATCTAAACCAACCACAACTTCAAAGCATCCAATCAGAGATGAGTCTGAATCTGCTTTTACACTGCACACACGAGTTCACTCCCTCACTATCACTTCATCTGAACAGGAACAATGATCTCAGTCTTTGTAGCTCTTTGTCTCTTTACATCAGGTCAGTTGGATTTTGTATATTTTTATAGAAAATACATAAAAAATTATAAAATAAGTTCAGTATATATTTGTTTTATTACTGACATGCAGATGTTCGGTTTTGTTTCAGTGAAACCTTCTAACATCAAGGAGCTTCAGGTTCAGAAAGTAACATGTGGAGAAAGTGTTACTATAAAATGCGACTTGTCCAGTGATGATTTAATTTGGTATAAACAGGATTTTGGAAAAGTTCCTCAGATGGTAGTGAGACGAGCTAAGAGCCAAATCAGACCTGGTGAAGGATTTACAGATGAACGCTTCAGTGTAAATAATTCATATAATCTCGCCATTAAAGACCTGAAAGAAGAGGATACAGGAACATATTTCTGTGCAAAAGTGCTGAAGACAATAATCTTTGGATCTGGAACCCTTTTGATTGTTGAAGGTAAACAGTTTTACTCTGGAGTTCAGAGCCAAATCAGACCTGGTGAAGGATTTACAGATGAACGCTTCAATATTAGTGATAATCAGTTTATTCTCACCATTAAAGACCTGAAAGAAGAGGATACAGGAACATATTTCTGTGCAAAAGTGCTGAAGACAATAATCTTTGGATCTGGAACCCTTTTGATTGTTGAAGGTAAACAGTTTTACTCTGATAACCTGCTCCTGAACTCAAACTCATTCCAGATCAACACCTTATCTAGAATTCTCTCGAATTTCACACCACTGTTTATTTATAGTATTATTTTTACTAATTGATGTTAAAGCTGAGGAGATGAAACGACTTCCTCCGACTGTAACGCTGATGGAGAACGGAGACTCGCTCACACTCCAGTGTTCAGTACAAGAGTTTACTTCAAGCTGTGGAGACCAGAGTGTGTACTGGTTCAGACACGACTCAGGAGAATCTCCTCCAGGAATCGTTTACACTCATGGAGACGGCAGTGATGAGTGTAAGAAGAACTCTGAGGCTGGTTCTCCTCCACAGAGCTGTGTCTACACTCTCCCCAAGAGGAAGCTCCAGACCTCTGCTAAGGGAACGTTCTACTGTGCTGTGGCTGCGTGTGGACAAATCCTCTTTGGGAATGGAACTGAAGTTAAAGAAGGTGAAGGAGAAGGTAAGAGCTTTTATACATTTTCCTGTTGAAAAGTCAGTTCCAGTGATACTGATCCAAATAATGGCTTTTTATCATTTCAGAAAAGATCCAGTGGAGAGTTTTAGTTTTAATCACCTCTAATATAATATCTATTACTGTAATCATGGCTCTGGTTTGGGTTTTACTTCAGAAACAAAGAAAAGGTTAGTTTGCATTTTTTTTCTAACATGAATTTTTATTAGTTTTACAATCAGTTCAGCATTAATGATATTTATTATTGTTCTATAAAGGTGCTTCCAACGAGCATCAGAATAACACAGATCAGGTAATCCAATGTTTTATCATGTGAAGTGATATTTTTTAATTTATTTTTTAGATATAAATGCAGATCTGTTCAAATCTACAGGAAATATAGGATTTTTAGTGATATCATTTTACAAGATACACTCATGTATCTATCTACTCTGGTGTATAAACACCTATTGTTCTTTATCAGGCTGATGATGAAGATGTCTTGAACTATGCAGCTGTGAGTTTTGCTAAGAAACCTTCTTCCTCCAGAACATCCAGAGACCAGAGACATGAAGACGTTTATGCACACGTTATATATAAATAGATTAAGAAGGAAATAAATCCAGACCCTGAAGTTTTATTGAGGTTAAAATGTATACATTTATTCGAAAAGAATAAATAATTGCTGAAGAAACTGTTTAGAATTTCAGTTTGTAATAAGGGTGAAATATATGCAATAAAAATTATATATTGTGAAATGTGTTTTATTTTCTATTTCACATTTACGTTAGTATAAATAACTTTAATTAAATGTATGCTTTTACATTTTGGATCTTTATTTTATTGCAACTTAAAATAATAATTGTAATATTAATTATTTATGAATAATAATAATAATAATAATAATAAATCTTTATTAAAATGATGTAGCCTCAAATGTAGCTTAACATACATTAAATATATTTTAATAAATGAACTAGCAAATGTTCATTACCTTTTAACAGATTCACTCAAAACATTTCATTTCTGATGTTGAAATACAATACAAATCTGTACATTGCTGAGTAACGGCTAACAAATAATCCTCACAATAAAGAACATAGTAAATAGTAAATCAATCTCCCTCTTAGAGAAAATAAAAGTAGCATGGTAACATAAGATATTAAGGCATATGATGGAGAAGGATTTTTGTGTAATACAAGTTTCAGATCAAATCTGATGCCTATTTTATTCTTTAAGAAAAAACAACTTTAGCAGACACACAAAGGCAGTGACTGTGTGAGTGGAGAAAATGAAGGGTTGCATCACTTCCTGTCAAATGAGACACAGGAAAGTACACAGTGCAAAGGACATGGCCAGTTTCAAATATCTCATTATGTAAAATATGAGTATTATTTATCAACGGCTCTCAATTTAAATACCATGTCATATCATTTCGCATACAGACCTGAAAAAATAAAGATATCAGAAACACACACATATGGACTGGTCTTTACACTGGCATACAAACACAGGTTTACATCCACAAAGCAAACTAATTAAAACAATTGAACAATCGGAATAAAACATCAAATCACAGGGTTTAAACAAGAACGGACAAGGCAAAGCAAACATACACTGCTTTCATTTAGACCCCATGTGGTTGAGTCTATACAAGGCCCACAGTAGTGGTACCCATTTAGACCCCATAAACGTTTTCTCTGGGTATCTCAGCTGTCAGATTGCCCATAGAAATCCACACATGCACCTATTGTAAACAATACTTTGTCAAACATTTAACATCCGATAATATTTTAACAGCCAAAGACTTACATAACCTAAACTGCACACTGAAACAAGACAGCAAGCCAAGTATTCTCACTACTCATTGGTTTGTAGCAGCTGTTAGCATAGAGCAGCATTTCCCATGTACCAATAACCAAGTCTTTAGCTCACAATTAGCAATCCCCAGTTTGGTAGACACCGAATATCACACAGCAACTATTATTTGTTTTCCTGGGCCTAACCCTCTTTTAGATGCCTGCTATGATGAAAGTATGCTTAACATTTTCTGTCACATTTTGCTCATTGTTCTTTGTGGCACACAAAGCATGGTCAAGCTCCAGATTGTTAACAGAGAGCTGAAGCGAGGGAAATGAGTGGTAAGGAGTACACACCAGAAAGTAGTTTGATAAATGAGTGTTCTTTAAAGGAGTAGAATGGGAAAGAAAAGGCAGAGAGATAGAGAAACCTAAAGAAAGAGAGACAAAAAAAAAGCTGTGTACATAAACAAAAACACTTTAGTTTATTCAAGTTTAAACCTTTTACCTGCCTCGGCCAAAATTGTCTACACTGATGCCAAAACCCAGGAGTGAGGGAATTATGCTATTATGGAGCCCTTACTGCTTAGTAAACTCATCCATGTCCAGCAAACCACCTACATTAGGCCCTCCTCTAGCTTTAGCAGGAGCAGTCCCTTTTCTCCAAGACCAAATAGCAAACTGGAAATTACTCTAAATCTTAATGAAGAAGAAGGGTACTCAAGCAACAGCCTCTGTTTTGGAACTGTTTAAACATGTACAGTATAGCTCATAGAGGTGACATAAACATGGTGTTGGCCAGACTCCAAGCATGCTCTCTGCCTGCTGCCAGTGCTATCAAGGAAGCTTGGCTCATAACCCAACAACTTTGTAAGCATGCTGGAGTACCCCAAACTAAAGCAAGTGATCCTAGATCAGGTTGGCCTTATCCCAGGGCATCACCTAAAGAGGTTTTGCTCCCTTAGGTCAGCCAGAAATGGCTGTTATATCAGTGGTGCTGATAATATTATCAACATTATACTGGAGCAGTTTGTTACATGACAACCAGTTACTTCACTGCTACATCCCTTTCTTCTCCCATTCCTACTCCTAGGAAAAGGTTAGTTCTGCCAAGACCTGTTGCCCAAATCCAGGTGCCACTTTTCTCTACTGTGCTTGTTCTTTCCTCACAGGTGGGTGATTCTGGTATCACAGGACTGATTGTTAAGCCTAGCCCAGTCTGCAGGTGCTGTGGAGAGCCTGGGCCAATTTCCAGGACCAATTACCTGTGATGGAGGTGGGGCAATGGTTGGACTCTCTGATGCCCCACAGCCTGATTCAGTATGAGGCTTTGAAGTTTGCATGCCGGGTGAAGGTAAGGTGTGTATTCATGTATTTTATTTATGCCCATTGGTAGCTATCTCTATTCGATTCATAGCATATGATATTATATATATATGTGGTTATTCCCAACCCCACCTACCCAGTTTTCAGCACTTATTAGGGTGAATGTATGTAGCATTCTCTGGGGAAGCATTGCTGGGGCCTTAGACGTCATATGACGATGTGACACAAGATACTCAAACAAAGGATGTGACGACCCAGTTGTTATTCCTGCAGCACAACCTAATGACCAAACACTTGGGGCAAGAATAAAGACTAAACAGTGTACTGGCTCATTTGTATATGCCAAGGAATTTCTGTAGATTAAGTCACCAGGAGGCTACCATATAAAGTTGGGTTGGAAGTGGGGTTTCGTGGGGCTTCATTGGCCAATGCTTACTTTATTCTGTTTTTCTGTTTTGTAATAGCCTGGTATTGACCTACACCCATCCTGACTTTGAGTTTGCCCTGCCCTGTTTTACAAACAGCTAAGCAAATGTAAATCCCTGTATTATAACCTTTTTAAACATATTGTGTGTACATATACCCACCCATTGGATGCCTTAATTCTGGTCCAATAATGATATAATGAACTGCAAGTTCATGAACTGCCCATGTGTGCCCCGCATCTTATGGCTATAATAGGGGTCTGCATTGTGTGGGGCCCACTATGGTGTACATTACACCATGAAATGTGGTGTATGTGTAGGCCCAACACTATGAGGCTGCAGGGGCTAGCAAACCCCCAGCTCAAGCTCATGTATGGGTTCAATTTAGTGTTGGCAGCCCACATTCATTCCACAAGTTTAGCTGGCCCAATAGGTCCCTGCATCTACCTCACATGTCAAGATGGTAACAGGACCTAGGGTAAGCTGTCCACAGTGGGCACACTTGGGCCCGAAAGTTGCATGTTTGCTGGATCAGAACTGGATTTAAGAGTCTTGATACAGTGTTTGATATTTTAGAATTATGCTTAGTATAGCAAAGATACAATTTGGACCCTAAGGCAAAGCCTGTAAAGCTCCTTTGCTTCAATAATACAAAATACAATAATATGTAAGTAATCAAAATTTATTACATTATTCATATTACTTAATGTTTATTTATTTATTTATTTTTAATCGGTTATGTTGATTTCTTCATGTCGCCGAACGCTAATATCTCGAGCACAAGGGGGGGCAATTTGCCACTTAACATCGGCTATGTCAGTAATCCCCCTGTCACGCCCCCTTCGGCAGAGGCATTCCTCGAAGCAGCCTGCTTCTTCTCCTGTGCGGGTGAGCTCCTCGCAGTCCTGCTGATCACACACCTGACTCTCATTCACTCACTCATCCCATCTTCTATTTAAGCCCCTCACCTCCACACACTTGGAGCGTGTATACGTATCCCGCTACGTACCCTTCTTCTTGGACTCCGCATTCTCTCAATGGCCCCCCTGATTCCCCCGATCCTGCTGTTTTCCATGTTCACGCAGTCTGCACCACGTTTATCCGTTGCTGCCATACGCTGCACTATCCATAGCGCGGATCCGTGGATTCTCTACACGAACTGTGTTTGCTTTCACAGAACTTCGTGGACTGCGCTCCCATAGCACACCACTGGATATTACTGCTTCTCAACAAATATTGGTGGATTATCTCCTGAGTATTCTCAATAAACTTTGTTTGCGTTTACTTCGGCTTTCGCCTCCTTATCCGCATTACAGGTTTTCTCGATCCGCATGACCAATCAAACAAATCGCGGCAACGATGTTTTTTTGCACATTTTCATTTATTAACGCACATCATGTCCATGAAGAAATTTCTAGCACGTTAATATATTGCGTCCATTTTTTTTTTTTGTTTATCTCGATCATCGGTTACCTCGATGCTTTTTGGCGACCCCTAGGACATCGACATAACCGGGTTCTACTGTAGTTATAATAAATCACTACTTTGGACACTTAAGTACATTTGAAGGCAAAAACATTTGTACTTTTACTCAAATGAAGGTTTAAAGGCAGCACTTTAACTGGAGTCACATTTTATCAAGTGTTTCTCTACTTGAACTCATGTTTTGTCTACTTGCTCCAGCACTGCTCAATGGTTTAGATGTTGGATTTCTGTATGGGATGTGCATAAACGTCTTCATGTCTCTGGTCTCTGGATGTTCTGGAGGATGAAGGTTTCTTAGCAAAACTCACAGCTGCATAGTTCAAGACATCTTCATCATCAGCCTGATAAAGAACAAGAGGTGTTTATACACCAGAGTGGAGTCCATTGATATTTAGTAAATGGTTTAGTAAAATTCTCTGTACATTGTGGATTGTAGATCAGATGTGTATTTCTTCAGAATAGAATCACAGTGAATAGAAGACTGGATTACCTGATTGCTGCTGATTTCAAGCTTTCGTGATGAAGCACCTAAACAATAAAACAGAAGGATATTTACATGTAGAAAATGTATTTATGTTTTAATGTTTTTGGGGAAATGTATATAATATTAATAATAATAATAATAATAATAATAATAATAATAATAATAATAATAATAATAATAATAATAATAATAATAATAATAATAATAATAATAATAATAATAATAATAATAATAATAATAATAATAATAATAATAATAATAATAATAATAATAATAATAATAATAATAATAATAATAATAATAATAATAATAATAATAATAATAATAATAATAATAATAATAATAATAATAATAATAATAATAATAATAA
>MU593797.1:71502-83973 GCA_024362625.1 Silurus asotus | reverse complement strand
TAACCACAGCTGAAGTGAGGAAAACTCTATGCAGAGTTAACCCACGGAAGTCTGCTGGATCTGACAACATTCCTGGCAGAGTGCTCAGGGAATGTGCAGAACAACTAGCAGATGTCTTCACTGACATCTTCAACATCTCCCTGAGCAGCAATGTTGTTCCCACGTGCCTCAAGACAACGACCATTGTTCCCGTGCCGAAGAAATCTACTGTCTCCTGCCTCAATGACTATCGTCCCGTCGCGCTCACACCCATTATGATGAAGTGATTCGAGAGGCTCGTCATGAGGCACATTAAGACACAGCTTCCACCCTCCCTGGACCCCATGCAGTTTGCGTATCGTCCAAACGGTTCCATTGACGATGCTATCTCCACAACCCTCCATCTGGCCCTCACCCACCTGGATAACATGGACTCATATGTACGAATGCTGTTTATTGACTTCAGCTCAGCATTCAACACAATCATTCCTCAGCACCTGATCGAGAAGTTGAACCTTCTGTGCCTGAACACCTCCCTCTGTAACTGGATCCTGGACTTCCTGACTGGGAGACCTCAGTCAGTCCGGATCGGGAACAGCATCTCCAGCACCACCACACCGAGCACTGGGGCCCCTCAGGGCTATGTGCTCAGTCCACTGCTGTTCACTTTGCTGACTCACGACTGTGTAGCAATGCACAGCTCCAACCACATCGTCAAGTTTGCCGATAACACGACCGTGGTGGGTCTAATCAGAAAGAACGGCGAGTCAGCATTTAGAGAGGAGGTGCAACGGTTAACTGCCTGGTGTGGAGCAAACAACCTGTCTCTGAACGTTGACAAAACCAAAGAGATGGTTGTGGACTTCAGGAGAGCACAAAGCGACCAATTTTCACTGATTATTGATGGATCCTCAGTGGAGATCGTCAAGAGCACCAAATTCCTTGGTGTTCATCTGGCAGACAACCTCACCTGCTCACTCAAAACCAGCTCCATCACAAAGAAAGCCCAGCAGCGTCTCTACTTTCTGAGAAGGCTGGGGAAAGCTCATCTCCCTCGTCCAATTCTGACCATGTTCTACAGAGGGACCATTGAGAGCATCTTGAGCAGCTGCATCATTGCCTAGTTTGGGAACTGCACCGTCTCGGATCGCAAGACCCTACAGAGGACATCTGAGAAGATCATCTGTGTCTCTCTTCCCTCTATCATGGACATTTACACCACACGCTGCATCCACAAAGCACACAGCATTGTGCACGGTCACACACACCCGTCACACACACTTTTTACCCTCCTGCCATCAGGAAAACGGTTTCGAAGCATTCGGGCCGTCACAACAAGACTATGCAACAGTTTCTTTCCACAAGCCATCAGGCTACTCAACACACATAAATGAAACAGAACTCTCACACACACACTCACTCAAATGTGTGTTACCGAACTGTAAAAACTTTTTTACTCGACTTAACACTTAACACACACTCATCACTCATCTCAATCCATTCCACCACCTCTTAACTGCTGTTTTTTGCACATTTATCATTTATCACTGTATTATACTGTTTACATGCTTACATGTTTACATACACCTTTGACTGCTGCTGTATTTTTTGCACTACATTGTACTGTTTATACTCACTTCTGGGATATAGTTTATATTTTTGTATAGTTTTTACAGTTTTCTTGTACAGTACTGTATAATCTAGTATACAGTAGGTTTACTGGTCGGCGCTATATTAGGTTTTGTGTCTTGTCTTGTGTCGTCTGTCTGCACTGTTTGCACCAGATTGCAATCTCCGTCTTATCAGAATTCAATCATTCTGTTTAAGTTATCGTTCATCCAGTCTTTTAATTCTTTAACACACTCAGTTATCCGAGCTAATTAAGTGTATCGCCTGGTTTTGATGAGATTTATAGCTGGATATCATCAGCGTAACAGTGGAAGCTAATCCCATGTCTTCTAATAATATTTCCTAAGGAAGGCATGTATATTGTGAAAAGCAGGGGTCATAGAACTGAACCTTGTGGCGCCCTATATTTAACTTGGATTAACCTGGATAGCTCTCCATTTAAGTCTACAAAATGGTAACGATCAGACAGGTAGGATTTAAACCAGCTTAATGCCTGTCCCTGAATGCTGAAGTAATTTTGTTAGCAATCTAGGAGAAGATCATGATCTATAGTGTGGAATGCAGCACTTTGTCTAAAGCTTAAAAAACAGATTTTAACTAGGGCAGTTTCTGTGCTATGATGGGGCCTAAAACATGACAGAAACTCTTTAAAGATATTATTCTTTTGTAAGTAGGAACATAACTGGGCAGACACAATCTTTTCTAAAATCTTAGACATAAATGGGAGAATTGAAATGGGTCTGTAATTTGATAGCGTGTTTGAATCCAAATTAGGTTTCTTAATGAACTCTCACATGCACCGTCACATTAACATCCTACCAGTCATTGTTTCAATATCATGATGTCTTAAATCTCCATCTTAAATGATTTGCTCATTAACAAAATTAATCCATAAAACTGGATTTATAAAATTCTAACATTTCAAAAAATTCCTGTTAAAGAGAGAACTATCCTCAATAGTAAATCGCTCTTTCTTTAAACCACGGTGTGTTTCCATCAACACTGTCAACTCTCCGGTGTTAGATGGAAACTAAAAGTCACATGTCTCAAACTAAACACCAGCTTTGAGGCCATAAAAAGTTTTACCACATCAAAGGCGTGAAACTGCTGAATTTATAGACTGTAGCAGCACTTTGCTTAGATATTATAAATGAATAAATTTGGACTTGTTACTGGTTAGTCATTAAACAATTCATATTTACCAATAGTTGTAAGATTATACTTTAAATAAAATAAATATTTCTCTGTTGCTATGTCCTTTAGGGTGGACACAGGCCTCACACAGACAGAGCACAGTCTCTAGCACCGTTTAACAATAATGTCAACATTTTATATAAAAATATTAGAGATATTTCAAGATATAAATATTTCTTTTATGTTTTTTGCCTGGAGTTTTAAACACATTTTGACTGTTAAAGTGACCCACAATAAGTCCGTGTGAGCTGCCAGCTAAAACACACAGTCAGAGGAACTCAAAAACCACAATGCTATTTTTATTCAACTGAAACTGCTTCAGAGAGAGAGCTGCCGCAGCCAGTGTCACTTTTATACACACATTATGAATGTTTTAACATTTGGCCTAAACGTTTGAATCCAGTATCATAACTGCTTCTAGACTTGTGTGAGGGGATTATCCAAGGCTTAAATGGTAGCATGGCTAATGATTGTATTTTTCAGTTAAAAGTGACTTGTGTTTAGCTTTTTTTTTACTTAAGGTTAAAGTGTGTGGCCCTTGGGTATTCCATAATCCTTGTGGGATAATTATTTTAGTAGTGGCTACCTGTGTAGAGCAGTTTTTTCACTTTTTAGTGAGCTACCAGATTATTGGTTAAGTGATTGTATGATTGGTTTTTACCCACTTTGGTGTGGATTCTAGATTCTCGGAGTGTGTGCAGGGCATCAGTGTCGGTACCTCTGATGTCTTCTTTCTATTAGCTATTTTGTCTACTCTGACAAGCATGTATGTCCTTGGTTCAAAAGTAGCAGCCACCAAACTTAGGCCAAATACAACTACATTGTGTTCAAGCATCATCCGGCATAGGCTGTGGATTTGTTTGCAGTGCCTGAAGAGAAACATGTTTGGTTAGATGTTGCAGAGGCAACAGACTACATCTTATGCTTATAAAGGTTTTATGGGATGCCCACATTTCATCTCATATAACATCCACTGCTAGATGAGCAGTGCTAGATGCACAGCAGTCGCAGTGCTGTATATTTGTTTTTGTTGTAGTGACGGCCCACATTAATCAATTGCTTATTTCCACGGTAGTTTTGGTTAAAAACATCACTGGTTGCCTACAGCTGCATGTGGACTACTATCAAATGAATGCAAAAAACAGGAAGGATGCATTCCTTTTGACCCATACGGGGAAGTCACTGGACAAGTATTAGCAGTTTCACTATGAATATAACCAGACATAATCAGATCTATGTTCCAATCACGAATCAGACCAAGAATGCTTTTTGCACTTTGTATTCTGTATGAATGGAGTCAAATAACAGCAGCCAGAGTTCTCACAAGTTTTAAATCGACTACAATCTGATCACATGCACATGATCAACTTGTGCTGAATAATATCATGAACAGCAGCTACGCTAATTCCTCTCCACTGCTTCTCTTTCTCTCCCCATCCCGAGGCATCCTTAGGTTGCTCCAGCTCCAGTCCATCCCACCTCATAAAGATTGTGGACCTTTAATGAAGTAGATGCTGCACACATCCCGAACCATCCAGCGACGTACCAGCACAATTTAGATTCCACCTCATGTGAAGTTTGGACATTGGACCTCTTCGAGTGTTTAAAGGCTCTGGCATGGAGAAGCTGGAGTTGGTATTATGATGATCGCAAACGTTGAGCTATTTCATAAGTTGCTCAGTAGCTCCTGGTTTTATAACCTCATCTGACAGTAAAAAGGATATTACTTATTATCTGATTGTTACGCCGGGGCAAACATAGGTAGAAGCTGCGAACGTATGCAAGAGTGTTCTGTATTGATCAAAGAATATAATCACACTCTTGATGTCACCCAAATGAGGATGGGTTCCCCTTTTGAGTCTGGTTCCTCTCAAGGTTTCTTCCTCATAATATCTAAGGGAGTTTTTCCTTGATACAGTCACCACGGCTGCTCATCAGGAATAAACACATCATTCATGAACACACCTTCACTCTTAAAATTCTGTAAAGCTTCTTTGAGACAATGTCCGTTGTGAAAAGTGCAAAAGAAATAAACTTGACTTGACCCAATAGTGTTTCCGAGCTTCACATCGTTAAACCTAAAAATACACTTCAATAACTGAACCAGAAATGGTCACTGGATTTAATAAAAATAACTAAACTCTTTTGTTTATCTCTCACAGTAAACCACAGTGTTTTTCCATTAACACTCGCACTCACTCTGTGGTGTGAAATGGAAACTTGAAGGTGTACGTCTCAAACCAACCACCAGCATGGCGCCATTTAAGGTTTTACCACATCAAAAGTACGAAAGAATAGGACTCAAAGTGCAGAAGCACATTAAACATTTTGTATGAATATGTTTGGACATGTTTTATATAGTTCATATCTACCAAAAGGTGTAAGATTATACTTTAAATAATACCAATAATTTTTCTGTCATGTCTGTCAGGGTGGACACAGGCCTCCTAAAGCAGTGTGAATCAACATTCTACAGTATATTCTTATAGATATATGTATAAGTGTATATTTATATATTTATTATGTTTTAACATGAAATTATAATATAAACACATTAGAATTGTTAAAGTGACCCAAAATAATTCATTGTGAGCTGCGGGCTAAAACATTCAGTCTCAGAAACTCAAAACCACAATGTTGTTTTATTCAACTGAAACAAGTGCAGGTGAGAGAGAACTGCTGCAGACACAAACACTTCGACTAATGTGGTCATAACCTTCTCACACTTGGCCTTAACTCTTCAATCCACCCTCATAACTGCTTCTCAGCTTGTTAGTGGGAGGGGAGTTCATAATCTCAGGTTACACAGAGGGATATATCATTGAAAAGATACTCATTGTTGATATATGTGACCTCAGTATTTGTATTTACAGGGAATAACTCCTTCCTGACCCTAATACGTATGTTCTCTTCTCTATTTGTTAAATAAATAAGAAATTCCAGCAGGAACCAGAATAAGCACAGAGATTATGTATCTTCTTTATATTCAGAGCAGCAGGGTTTGGTTGAGGCAAACGTCAGACCTTCATTTTCAAGAGGAAGAGAAATCTCTCCCCTGGATGCAAAAACAGCTTTGACACTTCACCAAGCTAACCAACTTTTATAAATAAAGAACTTTACATTTAGAAAAATCTCAACACTTCTTTTACCTTTCACTTAACCACCAAATGATGCGACTTATCACAGTATCAGAACAGACATGAATTCACTGTGAGTTTCACATCTCACTACAGCTAATGGACCAATCAGATCAGTCCACAGCTTCAAATCATCCAATCAGGTGTGAGTGAGAGCTGCTTTTCTACTGAACACACGAGTTGATTTCCTCACTATCACTGTGTCTGAACAGGAACGATGATCTCACTCTTTGTGGCGCTTTACTCTCTGCTTTGTCTCTGCACAGCTGGTGAGAACATTTTCAAATCTTTCATTTCAAATAGTAATATTACATATTTACCTCATTTACTGACATCATTAACCATTAAATATCACACACTTTTTTTTATTCACACACAAAAGTAGATTATCTTGGAAAAGTGCTTTAAAAAAAGTGCCAACATTTTTTTGCAAATCCCTACGGGCAAAATAATTCATCATTTTGTTATGTGTCAGTGCTGTTTTCTGGTTTTCTTTATGTTCCCCGACCACTTGTGTTTTACTTTTTGTCTCTTGCTCTCTGCTGCCGTAGGTGGAGTCGCCTGTCACTCATAATTCAGTGCTGAAAAGGAACGAATGAAGAGCAAGAACCCAACCAGAGGAGGTGGAGCTTAGAGTAAAAAAAAAAAAAAAGCACCCTGAAGGCTTATGTCAGAGAGATATAGAGGAGGAACTCTGTTTAGTAAACTAGCTCATTCGGTTTCAGAACAACTAAGACTGTGCACACATCTACCACAGCGTCATGTAGGTCTCGTAATTGTCTAGTGCTCCTAGGTTAGATGAAAGGTGCAACACCTGTCACTAAGGGAGAAAGCATTACATTTCTCAGGAGCCATACTTTAAGGGGAACATCTATCTTATGGCCGTCCTGTTCGTGATTTTTCGCCCTTCAATTTTTCCGTATATCCGGAGTCATTATTTTGTTCTTGGACTCTCGTACTATTGGTTATTTTTGTTTTGGTTTCCCTTGTTTTGGATTGTAAATGTACTCTTTGCATTTGCCACCTTGTTAGAATCTATATTTTTGTTTTTCTTGTGGACTGATTTCTTTTGTCCAAATCCATTGGGTATTTTGTTGCTGGTTTTTGAATTAATATTTTGTATTTCCTGTTCCATATTGTGTCCACATTTATAATCATAAACTTTACCTCAGCTCCTAGTTAGGCTCTGTATATGGGTTCACGCACTCCCCTGTGGCAGACCACCTGCCTGCATATGGCTAATCTGGGCTTAAGCAGCACACCCTCTGACAGTTTTCAAATTTAGATTGTAGAAGAGCTTTGGGTTTGGAAAAGGAAGAACAGTGGGATGACAGAATGTTACCTGCACAACCAGCTTTATTTTATATTGATCTCATGCTTTTGCTTTTACTTTCAGACCTACACACATCTCTCCATGTTTTTCTATATCTCGAGGCTTCTTTCGCTTTCCTTTTATATTTTTCCTGCTTACTGCAATAGAGAACACAGATTAGTCAGATTCAGGTGTGTGATTCTCTATTCTTTTCCCTTCCAGCTCTGACCTTCTTTCACAAAACAGCACTTGGCCATGCCCTCACTGCCATACAGCTTGCAGTGCTGCAACCCCTGTCATTGTAGCAGGGTGTGGTCTGAACAGAGAGTGAAGGCCCATCCCAGCAGATTGTACCAAAGATTGTCCCTCCACCAGCTGGAACAACATGGCCCCCAGACCCTTGTTCTATGTGTCTGTCTGTAAAACAATTTGGAGAACGAATTCAGGGAAATATAAAAGCGTTCTAACACACAGTGAATGCCTGCTGGCACAACTCCATCCACTGGACCAGATCTGGTGCTCCCTTTTTTAGTGAGATCAGTCATAATAGTGACGTCCAAATAATTAGGCACACACCTCCAATAATAACCGGCCCTTCTTGGTTTTGGCTCTCAGGCAGGCTGCAATTGCTGCTGTTCGATCAATGTGGGGATCTTCATCTTCATCTGTCAATGAAACAAGTGGAAGCCCAGATACATACTTACACCCACACAAATGCACACTTCTTTTAGTTTGCTCTCGCCTGCCTCAAGGCAATGGCAATGGTAAATTTATTTGCAAGTCATTACTATAGATGCTTTTCTTCCAAGTAGGCAGCGGCATATGCATTACGGGGCTGGAAGATTCATTTATGAGGCGCTGAAACATTGCTGTGGCTTGAAACCAAACGGAAGTGTTATGAACTGTTGTAAACAGAGTGGAAAATGCTGTTTTTTTCACTACACATTGGAGTGAAAGGGGACCAAATGGGTCAATATCCCTTAGTTAAATCCAGGCTTGAATGAAAGCATGGCATGCCTAGCTGATCAAGCAGTTCATTGATGTGAGACATTAGATATATGTCAAATGTAGACACTACATTGACGTTTACATAATCCACACAGGACTTGACCAACTCGTTGCTCTTGGGCACCATGACCACTGGGCTGCGCCACTGTGTGACTCCTTGTTACGTGTCTGCTATTTTTTTTTTCTACTGCTCTCCCCCTCCCCCCCCCTTTTCTTCAGCACTTTACTGGCTATAGGTGGAGCTACCGGGTAATTGGAATTGGAGGCCTGGGGAGAAAAAGGACCAATGATGAGCAAGAGCTGACCAGAGGAGGCGAAGCCCTCCATTTAAAAGCAGCTCCGGAAGCCCCGTAAGGGGGAGGAAAGAAGGAGAGAGCCAGTTGTTTGCTAGTTGTTTGCTAGTTGTTTGCTAGTTGTTTGCTAGTTGTTTAATGGGTGCAGTGGTGGTAACTTGTATATCATGTTGTCACGGCTTTCTGGGGGTCAGGCAAATGACCTAGGAAGGAAGAGAGGGTGGATAAAATACCGGAATTTAAAAGTCGACAAAAGGTTTGTGGTGCACGTACAACCAACCCATCTGAATCAGCAGTAGGCTCCTCACTACTATCTGTTACAGTTACCAAGCCAGTGGAAACTGCCTCATCACCACACAAGTCCTCAGAACTAGAGACACCTTCACAGGCGTGATACTCTTTCAGCATGTTGATATGACAAACCCGTGTCTTGCGTTTTTGGTCAGGGGTGCAGAGAACATAGTCAGTGTCACTAAGTTTTTGCTTAACCGAGTATGGACCAGAAAACTTGGCAGACAAGGATGAACCAGGAATAGGAAGTAAAACCATTACTTTGTCACCAGGTTGAAACTTCCGGGAGACTGCCTTCTTGTCATACCACTGCTTCATACGACCTTGCGACAACCCTAGGGTTTCACGGGCTAGGGTACAAGCTTTGTGCAGACGCTCACGAAATTTGCTTACATAGTCTAAAATATTGTGTTTCCTACCACTATCTACAAGAAACTTCTCCTTAAGGGTTTTTAAAGGACCTCTAACTGAATGACCAAAAACAAGGTCTGCAGGACTAAATCCAAGAGATTCTTGAACAGCTTCTCTTACTGCAAACAGCAGAAGAGGCACTCCTTCATCCCAGTCTTTATCAGTGTCTAAACAGTATTTCCGTAACATAGATTTCAAGGTCTGGTGAAACCTTTCTAATGCACCTTGGGACTCAGGGTGATAAGGACTGGACACATGATGAGTTATGTTTAGTGTTTTCATAACCTGTGAAAACAGCTTGGACAAGAAGTTAGTTCCTTGATCCGTTTGAACTACCTTGGGCAGCCCAAAAGTGGTGAAAAATTTTACAAGGGTTTTGACCACCACTGAAGAGGTAATTCTACGTAAGGGAATCGCTTCTGGAAACCGAGTAGCAGCACACAATATTGTTAACAAATACTGATTCCCAGACTTAGTTCTAGGCAGAGGACCAACGCAGTCAACAAGAACATGCTCAAATGGCTCCCCAAGTACTGGTATAGGGTACAGAGGAGCTGGTGGAATAACCTGATTTGGCTTCCCAGTACATTGACAAATATGACAAGACCGACAAAACTGCACAACATCTTTCCTGAGTGCAGGCCAAAAGAAATGTTTGAGAACGCGCCAATACGTTTTTGTAATGCCTAAGTGTCCTGACCAAGGATGATCATGGGCTACCTGAAGTACACCTTGCCTATAAACTGAAGGTACCACAATCTGAAAGACACTGTCAAAAGGCGAATCAACACGAGACCATTTCCGCATTAAGAGATTGTTCTCTACAAAATATGCTACTTGTCGTTTTGCCAACTCTTCCTGACTACACACAGTTGAAAAATACTTCTCTAGGCTAGGATCAGCCTTTTAAACCTCAATAAGTTGTAATCGACTAATAGGTAACTCACCAAACTGAACATCTGTGCTCTGAATTTTCATTGAAGTCACTGGGTCGAAAGAACAAGCCATGGGAGGAGTCAACACAGCAGACTCTGCATCATCTTTAGCGAGAAATAAGTCTGATGAGTCAACCACATCTTGTAACAAACGAGCTTTCGCACAAATAACAGCACATACAGGGAACACTGTGGGGTGATCATGTGACAGATCATCTGGGAAGAGATCGTCAGCAGGACTCTCCAGAACTTCTAGGACTGGAAGGACTTTACCTCCAGCTATGTCATTCCCTAAAATGAAAGTAACACCTTCCACAGGTAAAGACTGACATACTGCCACTTTATAGATACCTGTAGCTAGACTTGAGCTCAAGTGCACGTAGTAAAGAGGAACTTTAATGTACTGCATAGTAATCCCCTTACAAAAGGCATGTGTTCCACAGAAGGACTTGTCTGAAAAAGATAACACATCAGCTAATATAAAGGACTGAGTTTCGCCAGTATCCCGAAGAATTTTAACAGGTACTGGGGGTTGATCTTTCCCAAATAAAGAACATCTACCATCTGTTACAAATGGCTGATAACATGAATGAACAGATTCTTTAACATTTGGTCTGACAAAATCTGAAGCAGGACTAACGGTTTTCGCTAGTGCAATTTGTTGGGTAGGACTAGGAGTTTGTTTCGGCCTGTCTTGCTTTTGCTTTAAACTTGCGCAGTCTGCAATTACATGGCCGGGCTTATGACAGTAAAAGCATCTAGTAGAGCTAGGAGGAGAATTCGACTGACTAGACCGAGTCGTCTTTAACTGCTGATTAGTGGGTACTGACGGTTCTACCTTAGTCTGCCTGAAGACATTCTTATGAGTCAGCACAAACTCATCTGCGAGGACAGCAGCGTCTGAAACAGAGGAAACCTTCCTCTCATTTAGGTAGACCACAACACGGTCAGGTAGACAATTCTTAAATTCTTCAAGCAACACAAGCTCCCTCAAGGAGTCAAAATCATTTACTCTGCTAGAAGCACACCACTTATCCAACAAGGTTCCTTTCTCTCGGCCAAACTCAACAAAGGTCTGTAAGGGAAGTTTTCTAAGGTTCCTGAACCTTTGCCTGTAGGCTTCAGGGACCAACTCATAGGCATGGAGTATAGTCGTTTTAACTACCTCATACTGTAAACTATCCTCCAGGGACAACGAAGAACACACTTCCTAAACTTTTCCAATAAGCTTACACTGGAGCAAGAAAGACCACACATCTTTAGGCCAGTTTAAGGCTATAGCGATACGCTCAAAAACACCGAAATAAGTATCTACTTCACTTTCTCTGAATGTAGGAACCAACACAATGTTTTTGCTAACATCAAAAGCAGGGGTGGCTGGGACAGAGTAAGCAGACAGAGGCATAGGGACAGGCCTTACAGGAGGTGCAGGCGGAGAGGACAGTGGCGGAGGAGGGGAAGACGGGTTATCTGAGTGGGCCGTAGACATTGAAGAGATCTTCATCGCTTCTAATTCCACTTCGGACTATCGGACTTCCCGGTCTACCTCGAGTTCCATCTTACGCACAGCTATCCTAAACTCCATCTCTGCTTTACGGGCCTCTGCTTTCTCTTGAGCCTCCAATTGGAAACATGCAATGCGCACTTTGGCACGGGCCTCATCCCTTGATCCTGCAGACAAAGAAGGAGAAAATGGGTCGAAGCGGGGTAAGGTAGCTCTGGCTTCAACCATAGGCTCAACCATCTTTGCACCTAAAGTCCCAGAATCAACACCAGTGGATTCCACACCACTAGCCTCAGTGGTATCAACATGTGGTGAGAGTTTAAGAACCCCTAATTCACAAAGCTTAGCAAGAACCTTACTCTTGATTTCTTTTTTGACCAGACTCCGAGAAACTGGTACACTATTGTAAGCAGCGAGTTCTAATAGGTCATCCTTCCGACACTTCTCAAAAATATCCAGACTTGGAGAAGCAACAAACAGCCGGAGATCAAAGGTTGCCATGACTATAGACCAGTCATCCAGTACACAAGATAAACCATAAAATCAATAATACCTAACTCATCTATCCCTATACAAACAGATCCCGGACGAGCCCCCAGTTGTTACGTTCCCACCTTGGCTAGGCCTAGGGGAGTGGGGAACAATAACCAGTTAGATGTTACGGGCCGTTTGAACAAAAAGCAGGACCAGAGTTTAGAGTAGTTATTGTTTAATGGTCACGTGCAGTAAGGTAATACTCAAATCCCAAGCGTGCTTTACAGAGTCAAGAAGACTAGAC
>MU593797.1:60291-71405 GCA_024362625.1 Silurus asotus | reverse complement strand
AGAAAAGAGGGGAGGGAAGAGAAGGGGGGGGGGGGGGGGGGGGGGAGCAGGAAAAAAAAAAATAGCAGACACGTAACACTCCTCAATAACCCCCATGTCAAGCATAGCCCTGAGTTCATCCCGAACCACCTTTTATTTGTGTTTGGGTAGTTGGTATGCACACCACTACAGCTGGAGGAGTCTCATTATGGTGTTCTATGAGGTTCGTTCATCCAGATAGAGGCAAAAACACAATCAAAAATTTTCTGCAACCTATTCTTAACCGGTGCTCTCTGTGATGATGAGGAAGGTCTCCACAGGTGAGCGAGTTGAATTGCGTTGTGACTTTCTGACTTACCTTTAGTCCCAGTTTCCAGGTACCACATCTCCAATTTACCATGTAGCCTCAAAGTGTCCTTGTGACTTCAAAAGTAATTTGGAGGTCGACATGGGTAGTAACATAAGTACTTTATACAGCTGAGCACCTCTCTTATGCAGCTGGGACTGCTGTTCGTGAGCCTGGAGCAAATTCTCCAGTGTTTGTTGACCCAAAGTGTTGAGTTTTGCTCTCAGATCAAGAATGTAATTAATAAGATTTTTGCTGTATGAAGGTTCCTCTTCCCAATTTTCATGGATGGCATCTAGCTATATAATAATTAAAAAAGGAAAAAACCCTGTGGAGGCTTGTGGGACCTCTTATACTTTGAATAATAGGGACTCAAGCCATTTATCCCAGTTCCTTGCATCCTTGTAAAAAAAAGTCTGAATCATACTTATTGAGGGTTTGATTAACTCACTCCATTAAGCCATCTGTCTGCGGATGATAAATGCTAGTATGGAAAGATTTAATCCCCAATAATTCTAAAAGTTTGTGTAGTGTTCAAGACATGAACTTTGATGATCAGTCATCATCTTTTTTGACATCCTGACCCAGAAGATAACACGGAAGAGTACACTGCATGCTGAGATGCTGCAGTGAGGCAATGCTGCCAGATATCACCTTACAAAGCAGAGCAATGGGGTCTATTCTACTGGGGACACGATTGCTCATCTCCTTCACAGTACGATGAGACACCTGGACTACAGAAAAGGGAATTATACAAAGATGCTGTTTGTGGACTACCTCTAAGTTGGAGGTCCTGTGCCAATGGATCCCTAACTACCTTACAGACAGACCACAAGCTGTATGGGTGGGAAAACACATCTCATCCACCCTCACCCTCAGCACTGGAGCTCCTCAGGGTTGTGTTCTGAGCCCCCTGCTGTACTTACTGTACACATATGACTGTGTGGCCACTTCCAACTCCACCACCATCATCAAGTTTGCTGAACACACTGTTGTGGTGGGTCTGATCTCCAACAACGACAAATTGGTCCTGGAAATGCCTGTCACCCACCTGCGGTAAAGGAACATCGGTCCGACAAGATGAGAAGTAGGAGAGGGAGGGGGAGGAGCCTGTGGATAGGCGATTGGTTTCGAGTTTATTGGCACCTGCTTTGAAGGGATGGAAATGAGAAGGGAGTGGTCAGAGGCAGGAAGGAAGAGAGAGAGAGGTGGAGGTTTCGCCGCCCAACTGATATGATGCCAGATGGTCTACAGCAATCTGACTCCCTTAACTAAGAAAGCTGGAACTTGACCGCTCCACAGTCCTCACTGGAAGTTGTGTGATTAACTGCTTCAGCATCAATCACGGATCTCATCTGGTTTTGACCCTCCACCAGCATCAATACTATACAAAAACGCAATATAATAACACATGGCATTACAGAGAGAGGCATTACGCATATGAAGGGTGAATACAATTTTGACAAAAGCAAGCTCCAAACCTCTACACTACAACCACAACTGTGCACCTACCTCATCTGGAGCAGTTTTGAATCAATATTTTTCTAATAACATGACAAAAACATAAATATGTAAATAAAATACAACCTATTTACCAGAGGTGCAGACTCATAATGTGCAGCTGTCCTCATAGGCTGTAATCCAGTAGTACTGCTTGTATTCACTGGTCTGGAAGTGAGGAACAAAGTGGGGAAAAAACCCTTTCCCGGGCTGAGACAAGCTAGCTAGTCGGTTGGCCGACGTCTTTTCACAAGTCTAGCTTTTTCTTGAAAACAAATTTTAATTATGTCCAAGACCAAATCAATTTCTCTTCCTTCGTAGGCATAAAAAAAAGTCTAACTCAGATGTATTATTGTGAGCAGAGCTACACACGTGTTTTACCAGTCGAACTTGACTGTAACAGTTTCCCTCTGACCAACCAATCAGAGGACGGAAAAATGCTGACTCTATTCTGGCCCAGCTAGCTGCCCTGTGAGGAAATGTTGAAATTATTTGATTTAATTTATTTCTTTAGAGACTAAGGTACAACTGCCAGCACTACAAACTTTGAAGGCTTTGGGCAGATTAAATTGAAATGGCGGCACATAGAGGCTGAAATCTGATTGGACAAAAAAATCTACCATCCACTTACACGTACTGGAAGCAGTGCAGCTGAGAGAAACACTCGAAATGAAGAGAAGAAACTGTTGGGAATAAATTAATACAATTCCATGGAACAAAAATTAGAAATTAGGTTATAAATGTAGGTCAGTGCTTCTGATAGAGTTTAGGTCAGTAGAGAAGGCCATGCTGACTCTGACGGCCCACCACTGGATTTTCTAAATACCACAACACCATTTGTATTCTTATTACCTATGCCTAGTGATTAGTTTTGGTACTTAGGTTAGCTAAGTAAAATACTAAAATACTGACTATTCATGTTTGTGTAAACAAGATCTAGCATGTTTGCCCCTCTCATTGCAAGGACCACATTCTGATGGAGTTTAGGGAGCACAGTCCTGAGATTTACATGGTTGAAATCTCCGGTGATAATAAACAGACCTTTGGGGTGAGCATTCTGCAGGTGGCTTATAGGTGGCCCCATAGAGTTCACACAGTACCTCCTTGGCATTAGTGTGAATATTCTTGGTAAACAAAATGGGCTACATCTTCACTTTACTAATGATAAACAGTAGCGAGAGACAAGAACAAAGTTCTTGCACCATTCTGTGTTTGTCGGTAAAACTCATGTTTAAAATGTTTCATACAACACTGGAAAAAGTGGACTGACATATTAATGCCAAGTATAATTGACAGGCCAAATAGCGGGTTCTGTCTACCTGTCCAAGGTGACATACAAATTCTCTCATGTCAATAATAAAATATGGACATTATGAAATTAATGACTTATGGACAGGTTTTAAATTTTTTTTTTTAATAGACACCTCAATGCAATTGCTGTTATATGTATTTATTGTTGGGATTATTCATTAATATTACTTTTGTATTGTGGAGACAGGCCAAAGACCCACGCACCAGCAATAACAAGTGCTCGATCACAATTGCCAGTGAATACTGTATATTTTTTGTTAACAACTAATGCTGGATATCTCTCTGTCTATATATATATATCTCTAACAATCTAGGAAGCAACAGCAGCTGGCTGATGGTGAAGATCTCATAACAGTACCCATCATGTCTGTATTTAGGCTACTGAAATGTTCTTCAGACTGCTTATCATTTCTGGATAACAGCCAAAGATATACAGGGTATAGAGAGGGTATATACAGGGTTTAATCATGTGTGCCAAGGTTTGGAGTTGTCCTATCAAACGTCCTCAACCATCCTCTGAAATACCAACCATTAAGCAGCAGTTACAGTTGATTGCATGCAGATTGTCAAGAATTACAACCTTTGTCAATTGTAGGTTGCTATATGGACCTCAAGAGGTAAAAGGTGAGCGCACATCACATCTGAATGAAATTTACTACTGTCAACTATTCATGAACATTCTAAATAAACAGTTTTGAAATATATGATTTGTAAATAATTTCAATATTTGACATAGCATTATTGGGTAAACAGTAAACATAAACCTCCTCCTTGGCCTTCCACTTTTGCTCCTACCTGGTGGCTTCATCCTCAGCATTCTTCTACCAATATACCCCATGTTCCTCCACTGCACATGACCAAGATGTTGCGCAAAGTAATACTGGATTTTTCTCAGTCTCTCTCTCTTTCTCCCTCTCTCTCTCTCTCTCACACACACACACACACACACACACACACACACACACACACACACTGTTCTGGTCACAGTTGTAGAACAGGAAAGCTGCAGTCAATGTGGTTGTCAAAGTTTTTGGCTTCAAAGGACCTGCTATTTTATTGTTTACACAAGGATTGTGCTATACTCCCTTTGTCCACCAGATGTCCCCATTTTCCCCTCATGTTTTCAAGTCCTCGTCAAGTCAAGTCAAGAGGCTTTTATTGTCATTTGTACTATACACAGTGGTACACAGTACACAGTAAAAATGAAACAACGTTCCTCTGAAACCCTGGTGCTACACTAAACAACAAAACAACATAAAGTGCATCGAGTGCAGCCTGGTGCAAACAGTGCAAACATAAGAACAGTACAGACAGACAGAGTGCAGACAGACAACACAAGAGAAGACAAAAGACAAAAACCAAGTATAGCGCCGACTAGTAAACCTACTGTATACTTAAATATACAGTACTGTGTGAGGTGAAATGTAAAAACTATACACAGGAAAAAGTACAAACGGAACAGAGCAATGTAGTGCAAAAAACAGCAGCGAGGAGGTGCAAAAACAGCGTGTTAACAATCTACTGAATATAAGGTGCGAGTATAAATTATAATAAATAGTGGATCGAGATGAGTGATTATTGTGTTTAGTCCAGGTTGTACAATTCAGTAACACATAGTGTGTGTGTGTGTGTGTGTGTGTGTGTGTGTGTGTGAGTTCTGTTCAGTTCTTTGTGTTGAGAAGCCTGATGGCTTGTGGAAAGAAACTGTTACACAGTCTTGTTGTGGCGGCCCGAATGCTTCGGAACCGTTTTCCTGATGGTAGGAGGGTGAAGTATGTGTGTAAGGTGTGTGTGTGGTCATCCACAATGCTGTGTGCTTTGCGGATGCAGTGTGTGGTGTAAATGTCCATGATAGAGGGAAGAGAGACTCCGATGATCTTCTCAGCTGTTCTCACTATCCTCTGTAGGGACTTGCGATCCGAGACGGTGCAATTCCCAAACCAGGCAGTGATGCAGCTGCTCAGGATGCTCTCTATGGTCCCTCTGTAGAACATGGAAAGGATGGGGGGAGGGAGATGAGCTTTCCTCAGCCTTCTCAGGAAGTAGAGACGCTGCTGGGCTTTCTTTGTGATGGAGCTGGTGTTAAGTGAGCAGGTGAGGTTGTCTGCCAGATGAACACCAAGGAATTTGGTGCTCTTGACAATCTCCACAGAGGATCCATCAATAATCAGTGAAGATTGGTCGCTCTGTGCTCTCCTGAAGTCCACAACCATCTCTTTCATATTGTCCACGTTCAGAGACAGGTTATTTGCTCCACACCAGGCAGTTAACCGTTGCACCTCTTCTCTATATGCTGACTCATCGTTCTTGCTGATTAGACCCACCACAGTCGTGTCATCAGCGAACTTGATATGATTCGAGCTGTGCGTTGGTGCACAGTCGTGAGTCAGCAGAGTAAACAGCAGTGGACTGAGCACACAGCCCTGAGGGGCTCCAGTGCTCAGTGTGGTGGTGCTGGAGATGCTGTTCCCGATCCGGACTGCCTGAGGTCTCCCAGTCCGTAAATCCAGGATCCAGTTGCAGAGAGAGGTGTTCAGGCCCAGAAGGTTCAACTTCTCAATCAGGTGCTGAGGAATGATTGTGTTGAATGCTGAGCTGAAATCAACGAACAGCATTCGTACATACCTTGTTATCCTTGTACATACCTTGAGTCCTTGTTATCCAGGTGGGTGAGGGCCAGGTGGAGGGTTGTGGAGATGGCATCGTCCGTGGAACGGTTTGGACGATACGCAAACTGCATGGGGTCCAGAGAGGGTGGAAGCTGTGTCTTGATGTGCCTCATGACGAGCCTCTTGAAGCACTTCATCACAATGGGTGTGAGCGCGACGGGACGATAGTCATTGAGGCAATAGACAGTCGATTTCTTTGGCACAGGAACGATTGTCGTTGTCTTGAGGCACGTGGGAACAACGTTACTGCTCAGGGAGATGTTGAAGATGTCAGTGAAGACATCTGCTAGTTGTTCTGCACATTCCCTGAGCACTTTGCCAGCAATGTTGTCAGGTCCAGCAGACTTCCGTGGGTTAACTCTGCATAGAGTTTTCCTCACTTCAGCTGTGGTTAGACAGAGCACCTGGTCAGTGGGAGGTGGGATGGTCTTCCTCGCCACCACATTGTTCTGTACCTCAAACCGAGCGTAGAAGTCGTTCAGCGCATCTGGGAGGGAGGCGTCACGGTCACAAGCAGGTGATGTGGTCTTGTAATTCGTGATCGCCTGAATGCCCTGCCACATGCGCCGAGTGTCTCCACTGTCCTGGAAGCGGTCATGGATTTTCTTCGCGTGTGCGCGCTTCGCCTCTCTGATAGCACGGGACAGTTTGGCCCTTGCTGTTTTTAAGGCCGCCTTGTCCCCTGATCTGAAGGCAGAGTCTCTTTGTTTTAACAGCGCACGCACATTTGCAGTCATCCACGGCTTCTGGTTGGAGCGTGTAGTGATGGTCTTGGAGATGGTCACATCTTCAACGCACTTGCTGATGTAGCAGGTCACTGATGACGTGTACTCCTCCAAGTTGATGGAATCGCCGTAAGTTGCAGCCTCTCTAAACATGTCCCAGTCAGTGCACTCAAAACAGTCCTGAAGAGCAGAAGTAGCTCCTTCTGGCCAGGTTTTCACCTGTTTCAGAACCGGTTTAGAGCGTCTGATGAGCGGTCTGTATGCTGGAATCAACATAACAGAGCAGTGGTCTGAGTATCCGAGATGGGGGCGGGGCTCCGCACGATACGCGCCGGGGATGTTTGTGTAAACAAGATCCAGCGTGTTCGCTCCTCTCGTTGCAAAGTCCACATGCTGATGGAGTTTAGGAAGCACAGTCTTGAGATTCACATGGTTGAAATCTCCGGCGATAATAAACAATCCGTCGGGGTGAGCATTCTGCAGGTCGCTAATAGTGCCGTAGAGTTCACACAGTGCCTCCTTAGCATTAGCACTGGGAGGAATGTACACTCCGACGATGTAAACTGTGGTGAATTCCCGTGGTAAATAAAAAGGTCTGCATCTAACAGTCACAAACTCCACTAGCGATGAGCAGTAGCGTGAGACAAGCACAGAGTTCTTACACCATTACGTGTTGATATAAACACACAAGCCACCACCACGAGTCTTACCGCACAGAGCTGCGTTTCTGTCGGCTCGAAACACGGTTAGCCCGTCTAGCTGGATGGCGGCTTCTGGAACTCTGTCGCTGAGCCACGTCTCTGTGAAAACAAAGACGCAACAGTCTCTAAACTCTCGCCGTGTGGTTTGCTGGAGTCGGATGTAGTCCAGTTTATTATCCAGGGAGCAGACGTTGGAAAGAAAAATGGACGGGATAGCCGGCCGGCTAGGGTTAGCATTTAGCCTAGCACGGACACCCGCCCGCTTGCCGCGCTTCCGCTTCCTCGAACAGCACTTTCGACATCTCCTCTCCCGGCCACCGGCATCAGGTAACACTGAGGTCTGGGGCCTGGTCTTTGTGGCCGAGGTCGCAGCAAGCCGAGGTCGCGAAGGTTGTTAATAAGATCATCATGCAGATTGTTGGTTGCATGATGCCTGTACTGTAGCAGTGTCTGGTTGTCGTACACATGAACACAGCTGACTCTGGTGTCCATGTATTGTGGAAGGTCGGACTAAATATGGTGAAAGCTACCTGCGAGCTACTGCCGCGCCGCCATCTTGGATCTTACTTCCGTTCATTCATTTAATCTCTGCCACGTGATTAATTTCAATTTGTATTTAAGTCCGATCTCATGCTGTTTTGTCTGTTTGTGCAGTTTACTTTGAGTGGAGATTTTTGTAGTCATTTTCTGGAAAGATTTTTTTCCATAGTGAATTTTTGTATTTGTGGACTGTTTGATTTCACCTTGATTTTTTTTTGTCTGTCTCCATTCTTTTATATTTTTGGACTATATACACTGTAATATATATACATTGCAAAAAAAATAAAAATTATATATGGTTTAAAAATTAGTCCTTATAAATGTATCCATTATGAGCGAGCCAGTGGTGACAGAGAGAAGGAAAAACTCCCTGAGATGGAATGAAACAAAAATCCTTAAGGGGAACCAGACTCAGAAAGGAACCCATAGGGCACTGAATAGACACCAAATGTCAATTTATTACAGTTTTGTCATTATTGAGGAAGTCAGTGTAGGGATGAGAAGATTGGGGTTATATGGTGATATTTTCTCGACTTTGTGAGACTCTGACTGCTGCATTCTGAACAAACTGTAGCTTGTTTATTAATGATGCAGGACATCCACCTAGTAATGCATTACAATAGTCCAGTCTGAAGTTCATGAACGCATGGACGAGCTTCTACGCATCAGATATAGACAACATATTTCTTAGCTTAGCAATATTTTTAAGGTGGAAGAAGACTAGTTTTTGTAACTTGGTTGATATGATTTTTTAAAAGACAAGTTGCTGTTAAATAACATCCAGGTATTTTACTGTTGAACTAGTAGTTACAGAACATCCGTCTAAATCAGACATGGGAAAACTACAGCCCGCGGGCCACACACAGCCTGTTGGGTTTATTAATCCGGCCCGCCGAACATGACCAAATTCGTTTAAAATAGGTACAGGTAAACCTTGTTCAATTTACCTTTTCCCTGTAATGCCCACGTTTTCCCAAAAGATGGCGCACTTCAGCTACATTGACCTTCTTCTCTTATGAGGCCTTCTGCAAAAATGATCTTATCAAAGAAAAGAAAAGTGGATAGTGAGCGCCAAGTGTTTAATACGGAGTGGACAATAAAATATTTTTTCACTGAAGTCCGATCAAAAAGCCCCTCACAGGTCCAGGTTAACTGACCAACACCTCGGATCTATCATGAGAATTGCCACAACAAAACTTACTCTAGACTTTGATAAACTGGCAAAACAAGGAGTTCAAAAACACTTTTCCTACTGAAACTGAACTTGAGTTTTTATGCTGTGTTTATTGATGCACTGGCAAAAAAAAAGATCAACAAGTCGTTGATCTTTTGGCACTTGATGAAACTGAATTTGTGTTTTTCTGCTGTGTTTATTCAACTGAAATTTAATACATTAATTATTAATTTAATTAATGCATTTGGAAAACAATTTGTACAATAAGCCTTGCATATTCATGCTTTGCTACATGTTACAGGCCAAATCTCTTATGTAATATATATATATATTTCCTGGCCCGGCCTCTCTTTTAAATTTTAGAACCCATTGTGGCCCGTGGGTCAAAAGGTTTGCCCACCCCTGGTCTAAATGCAGGTTGAGATGCTGGAGCTTCTGTATACCAGAAAAATATATTGAATTGAAAATAAATATTAGTCAATTATTTTATTTTTTTTACCTATCTTTTCCCCTTTTCTTATATATGGCATGTCAGGCCAAATCAGATGGCCCCATAAGCCAAGTTTGGCCCTCAGGCACTAGTGTTTTTGGGTTTTTTTTCAAATCAAATTTTATTTGTCACATACACATACATACAGGGTACAACATGCAGTGAAATGCTTATTACGACACTCCGGCATGAGGGAATAGGATGGAAAGAAAAATAAAACTTTCTTTTCGGCTTCTCCCATTAGGGGGCGCCACAGCGGATCCTCTTCATGTTTGTTTTGGCACATCTTTTTACACTGGATGCCCTTTGTAAAGCAACCCTCCCCAATTTATCCGGGCTTGGGACCGGCACTGAAAGTGGCTGGGGTTGGTTCCCTGACCAGGGATCGAACCCGGGCCGCAGCGGTGAGAGTGCCGCATCCCAGCCACTAGACCACCAGGGAACCTCCTGAACGCAACAAAGAAAAGAGTCCATTGTTGGGATGGCTGAGGTCCTTCACAATCTTCCTGTCTCTGGTCCTACACCGTGTGCTGTAGATGTCCTGCAGGTTAAGGAGCTCGGTGTGGATGGTATGTTTAGCTGAACGCACCACCCTCTGAAGGGCTCGCCTGTCCTGCATGGTGCTGTTCCTGAACCAGGAAGTGATCCTACCCGTCAGGACGCTCTCTATGGTGCAGGTGTAGAAAGTCTTTAGAACCTGAGAGGGTAGTTTAAAGTCCCTTAAGCATCTCAGATGCTACAGACGCTGCCAGGCTTCTTCACCAGGGTGTTGGTGTGACAGGACCAAGAAAGGTCTTGTGTGATGTGAACACCCAGGTACCGGAAACTGTCCACTCTTCCCACTGGGGTCCAGCTGATGTTTAGCGGTTGGTATGAACGCTCCTGCTTCACGCTGAAGTCCACGACCAACTCCTTAGTCTTGCTGATGTTCAGGAGAAGGTTGTTCTCCTAGCACCATCTCTCCAGGTTTTTAACCTCCTGTAGGTAGGCCGTCCCATCGTTGTTGGAGATCAGACCCACCAAATTAAATCAAATCAAATAAAATTTTATTTGTCACATACACATACATACAGGGTACGACATGCAGTGAAATGCTTGTAACGACGGTCCGGCATGAGGGAATAAAATTTAGTGAAAAGGAGAATAGAATTTATAAATATAATAACAAAATTTAAAAAGAAAAATATAATAACAAGAAAAGAAGGCGGATAAATAAGGATATAAATATATATACACACAAAACAGCTTATGGCAGTGTGCAGTAAACAGTAAACAACAGTGTCGTCAGCAAACTTTATGATGGTGGTGGAGTTGGAAGTGGCCACACAGTCATATGTGTACAGCGAGTACAGCAGGGGGCTCAGAACACAACCCTGGGGAGCTCCAGTGCTGAGGGTGAGGGTGGATGAGATGTGTTTTCCCACCTGTGTGGTCTGTCAGTCAGGAAGTTAGAGATCCATTGACACAGCGGCAGGCTGAGTCCCAGGATCTCCAACTTAGAGGTGAGTGTGGAGGGAATTATGGTGTTAAATGCTGAACAGTAGTCAACAAACAGCATCTTTGTATAATTCCCATTTCTTTGGTCCAGGTGGCTCATCGTGGTGTGGAGGAGATGTGAAATGGCATTCTCAGTAGTACGGTTCTGACGGTACGCAAACTGTAGTGGGTCCAGTGTGTCT
>MU593797.1:42791-55291 GCA_024362625.1 Silurus asotus | reverse complement strand
TGTTTATTTGTGGATTTAGAGAAAGCGTAGGACAGGGTGGAGAGAGGAGTTGTGGGATTGTATGAGAAAGTCTGGTGTATCAGAGAAGAATGTGAGGGTGGTGCAGGACATGTATGAGGACAGTGTGACAGCAGTGAAGGGGTGCGGTTGCAGGGAGAAGAGGTGGAGAAGGTGGAGGAGTTCAGGTACCTGGGGTCAACAGTGCAGAGTAATGGAGAGTGTGTTAGAGAAGTGAAGTAAAGAGTGCAGGCAGGGTGGAGTGGGTGGAGAAGAGTGATAGCAGGAGTGATTTGTGATAGAAGAGTATCTGTGAGAGTGAAAGGGAAAGTTTATAGGACTGTGGTGAGACCTGAGATGTTGTATGGATTAGAAACAGTGTCATTGAGTAAAAGACAGGAGGTGGAGCTGGAGGTAGCAGAGCTGAAGATGTTGAGATGTTCGTTGGGAGTGACGACGATGGACAGGATTAGAAACGAGTTTATTAGAGGGACAGTGCATGTAGGACGTTTTTGGAGACAAGGTGAGGGAGGGGAGATTGAGATGTGCAGAGGAGGAACATGGGGTATATCAGTAGGAGAATGCTGAGGATGGAGACACCAGGAAGGAGGAAAAGAGAAAGACCAAGGAGGAGGTTAATGGATGTGGTAAAGGAAGACATGCCGGTCGTTGGTTTGAAAGAGGCAGATGTAGAGGACAGGGGGGTGTGGAGACGGATGATCTGCTATGATAGTTTCAGTTCTTATTCAGTTCTCTTTCTTTTACTCACTCTTTTTCTCTCAGATGAAGAATGAAGGTACGGACTCTCCTGTCTCTGGGGAGGCCGAGTCACATTTTGAGGAGAAACAAAAGGAGGAGATCCAGGAGCAGAATGTTGATAAGATTACAGTTGATGACACTGAGAACCTCAATGCTGAGACTCTTTCTGAACCTGAAAACTGGAACACTGAGATTATTCCTGAACCTGGGTACCTCAACACTGAGACTTCTACACCTGAGAACCTCAACGCTAAGTCTCCTCCTGAGCCAGAGAACCTCCACACTGGGTCTCCTTCTGAACCTGAGAACCCTACCATTGATTTTCCTCCTGATCCTGAGAATCTCAATCCTGAGTCTCCTCCTGAACCTGAGATCCTCAAGGCAAAGTCTCCTTCTGAACTCAAGAACCTCGACTCTGTGATGACTCCTGAACCTGAGAACCCAGATTAATAGGATCGCCCTCAGTTACAGCACCGAGTTCTCCACACGGAGTTTCCTCCTCCTACAGCAGAAGTTCTGGCTCTAAAGTCTAAACTAAAACATTTTATTTAACTTTAACTTCATCCTGGAGCAGATCTCACTGTTCCTCCTCTGTAATTTACTGCACTGAAATACTGAACTACTGATGTACTGATGTTCTTTATATTTATTAGATAGTTATTTATGGACTAATTGTAAATGTCGTAAAAACTCTGAAAGCTTGAATCACCTGCACTGACGTTCCTACTGATATTTATTACTGAATATTTCTCTAGAATGAGTTTCAGTGATGTTTCAGATGAGATTTTATTTTAAATAGATAGTTTTTAAAAATTTAACACAAGTAAAATTTTGTTGCATGTTCAAAAGTATTGGCACCCTTGTCAAAGATGGGTTTTAGGCACAAAAATATTTAATAAACAAAAAATCTTACTTGAACAAAATCTTGTTGTTTCTTAGTTAAATCACTTCAAATGAATTAATTCCAATCTAAAGATGTTTTTATACAAAATTGCGTGTCAGGATTATTGGAACCCACTAGAAGTTTAATTCTTTCCCCACTTTTTTGACACTTTGTCTTAATAACTTGATCAAAATATTTTTCTCTTTTTCTTTTATCAAAGTGAAGACAGATTTGAGGGCTATTTTATTGAATGCAAACCAAAAACAAAACCAAAAAAACAGCATCATAAGCAGAAGTACACCTGGGCTAGGAACCAAGCTAAGCACAGTAAGAAACACAATCATGAAGCAATCAACAAAAGCTTAGCAAACAAACACACACACACACACACACACACACACACACACACACACACTCGAACTGGTCATAATGGGCAACAAGAAAAAGGAAGCAGGGTGTAGTGATATATGAGAGGGGATTTAATGTGTCACATGCATAACCACACAATGAAATTCTTTCTTCTCATTAGGTCAGAGTGCAGGGGGACATAATACAGCATCCCTGTAGCAGAAAGGAGTAATGACCTTGCTCAAGGGCCCAACAGTGGCAGTGAGGTGGTACTGAGGTTTAAACCCCCAACAATTTTGATCAGGAACCCAGAGTCTTAATCACTGACTAACTACTTCCTACATTATGACTGTCATCTGATGTGCAGAAGCAGAGGGTGAATGTAGTAAAGACAGAATCCTGACATTTTCAAACTGAATTGTTCTTCTGGATGGTTTATACAGAGAGGAAGTTATTAGAACTGTTGTCTATCTATCCATCCATCCATCCTACTCGATTAGACTATGAATCGCTACCGTGGTGGTCATGAGTGTAACTGACACAGCGGTGTGTTCTAACACCTTTTCACTGATTCTGCTTGTATTCTGACAGTCGGCAAAGTAAACTGTTGGAGGTTGGCAAGTGGAGGATGGTGGTGCTGCAGATAGACGGCTCATCATCTGCTCACACGCAGCGAGAACAAGGAGACCCTTCAGACGCGATACAATACGGCATTGAGCCGGTGATGAACCGATTCAACTCACATCACATAAAACAACAACGTTATACAGTATATCAGAAAATATTATATTGTTATAAACCCCCCCCAACACACACACACACACACAAAGCAGCTGCTATGGTTTTTAAGGCAAAAGCTCCATCACAGGGACTCGTACCACCGATGTGGTGCACAACAGATAATTATTGATGCAGTGAATTTTTCTGTAAGAAGACAATGTGCTTAGTGAACATTAGAAGAAAGGAGTCTCCAGTGTCTGGGTTTTTGGTCTTACAGTCAGGGGTAAAGCTGTATCTATGATTTGTCATCTTCAGGAGTCTCCAGTAGTTCGACAATCTGCCATTATTTCAAGAGAGAGAAGAAATAGGGACTAGTGAGGTTACATGGAGATGTTCTGGTGGGAGGGATGGTGGTCCTGTTTACGCCCTGTCAACCAGTGGCTAATCGTGCACATACGAGGCGCTAATGTATGTGGAAGAGGGCAGATAGCACTTTTCTTTCTGCATGTTATTGTGACCTGAAATGCAGCATGAGCAGAAGTTCCTAAACATGAGGTTGGGACATGTGATTTGTCTCAGAAGGAATCATGTGTTTGTCTTCACCTTTCAGTGATGGTAAATATACACAGTGCAGTCGTGTGATACTGCGAGGTGACGCAAACTGTCCGATGGCTGAATTATCAGTAGATTGTATTGTGGCACACGGTCATAATTAATTCACCAGGAAACACAACAAGGAACACAATTATGCACAGGAACTTTTATAACCAGGTGTTTCTGAGAATTCCTCTGGTAAGCATGGACTTCTTTATACATCTGATTAGACTCATGAGTACTGAGGATTCTGGGAAGATAGAGGGAAGTTAAGAACCTGGTGTTTCTTCAGTAATAATTAACTCAATCTCTCAGAAGTAATAGCACAGATTGTCCTGGCATGTACTACATGAAGTTAATGATGAAAACATGTGCTTTTAGTTTCGCTTTCAATAATTCAGAATCGTCTTACGCTTTTATTTTATTAGAATGTTCAAGGGTCACTTTCGGTATCATTCGAATAATTTTCCCAGTTGAACTCATTTTGTTCCAGGGTTAAAGAATGATGTGAGCAATGTGAGGTGTGCGGTGGGGTAGAGTTCACGTGTACTCTATAGCAAAGAATTCAACTCATACAACATAATTACTGTTACACTGTAACTCCCATAAGCAGGTTCTATTGTAGGTTCCACTTCTACCTGTCAAATTTATTGCAGGTTTTTTTTTTTTATAAAACATCACACCTGAAGTATGGTTAATTTCCACTCAGCCACTAGGTGTCAGTGCAGTCAATCTAGACTTCACCCTGGGAAAATCGAGCACAATCATGATTGCACAATGTTCTATTGAAATGTGTTGTGTGCTGATGTTGTGTAAGAAGTCAGTCAGGCATTGTGGCCTTGTTTGATGTGTAAACTCCAGCATGTCCTGTTTGTAGGCCAGGCTGTAAATTCTTTGGGAAAATCCCAACTTGTAAACACGTTTTGTTGTCAGCTTAGTCTTTGACCTTGTGGTGTCACATGTATGTACTTCCTTAAACAATAATGTCTAATAATAATACATAGATTCCAAGGTCATGTGAATGAGAAAACCTGAGGTGAATTTTTACCTGGAAGTTACGCTTAGATCTAATTGCAGAAGAAGAGAATCCTGGTCTGATAATTTACTTCCAAAAAAAAAATTATACATAGAGCCAGCGTGGTCACAATACAGCAGATTGATTTGAAGAGGTGATGTTGTTTATTTCAGATGGTTTCTGGGTGAAACTCAGGCACAAGAATTGATCCTTTTTACACTGCTTCAGGTCTGAGTTCCTGATACATGCTGAGTTACCTGTTTTCAACACAACTGCCTGAAACAAGCAGCCAAACCCAGTAACTGAGGCGTTTTATTTGTATATACACATCAATGCATGAACCTTTCTGTAGATACACTATATGCACAAAAGGATTTGGATACCTGACTTTTCCAGCCCTACGAGTTGGTGTCAACTCACTCTGACTCACTCTGTTTACAAGAAAATAATATATTTATCTACATTTACACGATATAACCTTAAAAACAGCCCCCATGTACAGCAGTACGGTGCTCCCAGTGTTCTTCTGGAATGTGTTCTGGAAGTCTTCCTTTCAAAGTGTTCCTTCTTTGACCTGAAACTTCATCTTCGGAAAGAGAGTGAAGTCTGCAGGATTGTTCTCTGACGATCATCATGCACAAGTTAACGAACAGTTTCGACATTTTCAGGGTTCGAGTTTGTTAAAAGTCTTCCTGATCTTCGCATCAAGAGCGGAAGAACATCACTGGAACGTCACTCGTCACCGCATCGCCGTATGTCAAATTTATGTCACGTCAAACGTCTCTGTGGCAGATTTGCCCAGTTTCACGCAGAAATTCATGTTTGCTCTAACTTGCTGGTAACGCACGTGGTCAGAATAGCACCAGTTACACCTTTAATCTCAAAACTTTTTGATAGCACCTCATATGTGGACCTTCTCCCTCACTGCTAGCACAAAGTTAGCATGGAATTTTCTCTTCACTTGAACTCTGAGACTCAAACCAGTTCCAGCGTGACACAACGTGCACAAAGCAAGCTCCACGAAAACATGGGTTGGAGTGGAAGATCTTCTGTTATAAACCTTCACAACTTCACCTCACATACATGATTATATTTTACTCATTAAGATGGACAGTTTGCACCCACTGTAGTTCCGCTCATTCACAGTTTTTTAGTTTTTTCACTTCGGAGCATTCTGGCGATGGGTCAAATCCCAGGAGACAGTCGCTGGAGCTCCTGTCTTGTACCTGTGTAAGAAACTTGAACAGATGTGCAGGTATTCCTATTGAAATGAATTTCAGCGTATATCCCTATTTTTTGCACCAAATCTTCTTGGAATGTTTAGATATCATGGTTTCATCACAGCATTCAACACTGAAGCTGAATCTGTTTTAATAATTATCTCACGCTGACATTTTTCCCCATTCATGTCTTTGCTTCCTCTTCATTCTTCTGGCTGCGTCTAAAAATTAACAGGGACTTTTCTCTGAGCATCATTTTGACCTCATTCACATGAAGACAAAAAAAAATGCTTTGTGCGTTTCACCGAGTGACATGTGTCTCGCAGCAACAGCGAAGTAAAGTGGGACACACCACATCACAAGCTGGGGTTTAGTCTGAGAAGACGTCTGATGCAGACACAACACTGGTATCTGCAGCATCTGATGCAAGCCTGATGTGACGGGATGTGAACAAACGTGAATTATTAACCACTCGTTGAAATCATGTAGTGCTGCAGAGCTCCTGAGATCCACAGGTCAGGAGGAACGTTATACAGTCTGATGTGGCTTTCAGTAAGGTTTAGGAAATAGAGGAATTTTCGGTTCTTGAGAACGGCAGTGACTCTGCAGCTGAAGAGGACGTGACAAATACAGGCTAAATATGTTTCAAGATAAAAGTGGAGCAATAAAAATAGAAGTGTAATTGTGGTGTCGGTGCACTGCTGCGCAACAGATTGTTTGTGGGGGGAAAAAACGTTGTAAAAGTGAGAATGCTTTCAAGTGTTAATAGTTTCTTTTTATTGATGAACAAAATGGAAAGTAAATGAGAAGAGAAATCAAATCAATATTTTGTGTAACAACTAATTGCCTGAAAAACAGCATTGATCCTCCTAGGTACATCAGCACACAGTTTTTGAAGGAACTCGGCAAGGAGATCGTTCCAAAAAGTCTTGGAGAACGAACCATTTTTCTGGAACTTTCCATGTTTTTGTGTCAGTTTTAATGCTGTTGTGATTCCAAAATGGTGGTATGGCTTCTTGGCCAGAATTCTTAAATGAAGACCACTTCTGGCCACACTTCAGTCAGTAGATGGGTGTACCTGGGTCAAATCAGACCTGCCTTCGATTTTATTTTTTCATAATGTGTCCTGTAGTGGATTCTTCTAATGGCTGAAACACCACCATACATCAGAATCGCATTTCTCCTGTTAGTACTGACGCATTCTTTCTTTCTCCACTGCACCTTTTTTCTGTCGAACTCCTCATGATGATTTTTCCTGATAAGATTTTTTTTTGGTCCTAAAACCAGCTAATCAGGATTGAGATATCCTCCCAGAGCACAGTAAACGTTCCTCGTCCATGCCAGAAGCAGTCTTTGTGTTGATCTTGATAAATGGGTGGGGATTTCCACCTTTTTTTTTCTTCCTGCACTGTGTTTCCTCCCAGCTTAAAGAAAAGATCTGTCATCAGAATTATCATCTAATGTCCAAGATTTGCACGCTATGGCCAAAAGAATTATGTGGACACCAAGGCAGGAGATCCGATTTCGGACGTCCTGTTCCACATTTGGTCCCCCTTTGCAGTTAGAATGAGCTCCACTCTTCTGGGAAGATGTTCCACTAGATTTTTGTGGAGATTTATTCTGAGACATGGGTCTTAGTAAAGTCTGGTACTGATGTAGGTGAGGAGGCCTGGGGTGCAGTCAGCGTTCACATTCATCACAAAGGTGTTTATTAGCAGATCTTCCAGTCCAACTCATGTAAAGCAGGTCTTCATGGAACTGGTTTTGTGCATTGTCGTGCTGGAACATTTTTTGGGTCTCCGATTTCAAGTGAAGGGAAATTTTCATTCAACCACATCCTTTAGCTCTCTCACCACCTCATCTGTACACACTTACAGGTCACCATCCAAACCATCAACTGTCAATGTCACTTTGTAGATCCCTCACGAGCTCAGCTTCATGCGTCTCTGCCCTTTTTTAGACGTATCTGTGGTACATTCTGGTCTCCAGTCTCCATGGTCTCTACAACAGACTTCTCATTAATACGCTTCTGCAGGAAGTCGATTAGGAATAGAAGCTCTTAATAAATAAATAAATAAATAAATAAAGCTGTGACACTCGTCTTAATGCATAAGCACAGATTTCTTGCAGGAATCGACTAGGAACCTCATTAGGAATGGATTTAGGGAACACATCAGGAAGAAACCAGTATGAAGATATCGAGTGTGTTTCAGGGTGGAGGTGAAACATGATGCCTGTCATTGAGACAGTAAGAGCACGCGACACACTCGGGTATAAACCGGCGCCAGGCTGCACAGAAAAAAAAGAGAAGTCATTGTAAGGACATGTTTAGGTGTGATCAGCCATCCGCAGAAAAATGTTTGGTATGCTTACTTGCTGATTTGCATAAACCAGAAGAAAAGACCAGATTCCACTTAAACCGATTTACATGCATGCAAATATAATTGATATCATAACGTCCACACAGCGAGGCAGAGCAGCAGACAGACAGGAGGAAGTGCAGACGGGTGTCTCTCTCTCTCTTTCTGTCTCTCTCTCTCGCTATCTATCTGTCTCTGTATTTCTCTTTCTCTCTGTGGAAAGTCCCTGCACCGCCTTCTTGTGGTCTACAGGACTCAAGACACAGAAGCAGGGTCAAAGTTTCCAGTGATTCTAAAGCAATCTAACCGCCGTCTCTTCTGCTTTCATCGAAGCGATGAAAAACGTTTCTCTACGAAAAAATAAGGCCGGGGACGATAAATCCTGGTTTGTGATTGGTCAGAAGTGAAGGTTCTTGAGTGTTTTTTTTAGAGCAGAACCTCTAGTAGTAATGCAGCTGCAAATCCCACAAGGTTTTTATGCTGTAATGTCCTGAAACTCATCATGATATATAATAGTGTCTTCATGATCCAAAAGATTGCACCATTGTGAACATTTTCATATTACCAGCTCGTCTGTAGGACTTGTCCAGCTTCATATAAATATTTATAGAATGGTCAGCATGGTGGACTTTTTTCTGTATATACAGTGTTTTGTGCTTCATCCTGGTGAGGTTTCGTCACGATATGTTTATACAGTGGTCTGAGGAACAGAGGAACGTTCCATCACCAATCCTGCAGGTGGACACAAACAAAGCAGTAATAATAAAGCATGTTGAATTGTAATACTGTCAGCTTGATTCTGCAGATTGTGACCGCACACAGCACACCGAACATCACACACACACGGGGCGAGAAAAGAAAGAGCCTGAACTTCTTCCGGGATGTGATCAGAACACTGGTGTTTGAATAGAGAGGAATGCGATGATGAGCAGCAGCTGAGTTTACTAAAGGCTGGGAATTTCCCTCGGCTTCCCTCAGGCACATCATGTCCTTCTATTCACACAGAGCAGCGCAGTTCCGACCTTATCAGCACAACAGCAATGAAAGAACATACTGAACCTTTCAGATCTGCAGAACATCGCTCTGAGGAACGCACAAGCTTCCCAAAGGAGGGAACAAAAGTGATGGTTCAGATTCATGCTTTGATTTTTTGTGTGTGTGTGTGTTTGTTTTTTTCCGGGTTCTTTCAAGTACCTGAAAAGAAAAAAAGAGAAAAGGAAAAAAAAAAAAGGAAAAGAAGTCATACAAATACTACTATTACTACGACAAAGAGAAATAAATAAATTAATTTAAATAATAAACTAGTGATTTTTTTAATCAAATTAGAATAAATCATTAATTTATACAATAATACAATTTTATACAAAGCTATAAAAATACCATATTAAAAAATTATTAATTTAATAAATACGATTATAAACAGTCCATTGGTCTCATGTGAACACAATTGTTTTTACTGTATCCAAAATTCGCTCATGTTTTTTAATCAGATGCAGCTGGAATTTTTTTATCTTTAAAAGTACAATTTGTGCATAAGGAAGCTGTTTTCTGAAGCTCCTGGTATGAGTTATATAAATGAATAAAAGCTGTAGAAATCTGAACTACACTCACACCAGAAATGCGGTTCGGGTTTTTTTTTTCCTGAACCTGAAGGACGGCCTCATTGAGAAGAAACGTGAAATGATAATTCACCTTGTGCTCGTCTTCTACTTCCTGAATTGATTTACACTTCTGCTTTTGAGAAATCCCCGGAACTTTCCCTTCTTTTGCAGCACAGGTGTAAACACTGATGAGCTTTGCAGATGTCCTCAGAGCTGCAGGAAGGTTGTCTGGCCTCATTGTCCTTCATCAGGAGATGATGGTGTTTAGTGTCCTGCAAAGTTCAGCAGTTTAATGTTGCCTTTCCTGTGCATAAACAATATAAAGAGGTGGGGCCTGTATTTATACTCTGCACAATGACAAAGTTTAATCTAATCTAATCTAATCTAATCTAAAGAGTTGAATTCTCATGCTAAACATAGGAAAAGTAAAAAAAAAAACGATTGGGACATATGAAGTATTTACATATTGGAGTAATACAGAGTATTTCTATGCTAAACGCACTCCCTCTGGTTTTCTATACATGTCGTCTCAAAGCAAAGTATAGCAAGATCTCCAGAAGTTATGTAGAGGAAACAGAATATAATCATTTACCACTTGACTCTTCTTGACCGAGTCGTTCGTTCTTTTTTCACAAAACCCCCATAGATGCTATGCAGTGCATTAGACAGGAAACAGAGTGGAATCGTTCATCACATGAGGCCTCTGGTATTTAGTTCACAAAATGAACTAAATAACTCAAAAAAAGACGAGTTGTTCCTGGAAGAGTGCTCACACACGGTAACCAGGGCGAGAGCGAGTTTCACACCCACCACCATGCTTCATTCAGTAACAGAAGCCCTGCAAAGACTCACTCAAGAAGAACGTAAGCAATAAAGTGTGTTTTTTGGAGGTGAGGGAAGGAGAACCTTGTTATCTTACCATACAGACACGTCCTGCTGTAGTCGATGTTGCTGCTGTTGTTCAATTTTAGACTCAGGGTCAGATCTGTACAGCTGGATCTGATTGTTAGTTGTTAGCCTCCGAGGGTTCACAACTCTTTAGAAAGGTAAAAGGTTTTTTCTTCACATATCCCAGTGATGTTATGGACTGGGGTCAGTGTGCAGGGTCAACCCTGATACAGCAAGCCTGGAGCATTAAGATTTAAGGTACCTACTTAGGAGTGAAAGCTTGGAGTGGCAGCTTGGAAATACCAGAAACCCCCAACCTTCCATTCAGTAACCCAAAACGTTAAAACCTGAGCTTCCACCTCCCATTTAGCTTCGCCAATGTCACACCTCCAGGAGTGAGAAACGCAAAGTTTGATAATTATAAATCGCATTCTACTAAAGACACTTCTCCGAAATCAAGGCTGCAATACTACTCTATAGATCCTCAAGATTAGCATGAGATTAGCCGAAACTGTATGTGTTATGTCCCCTTTAAACGTGAAGTGGGCATGGCTTAAGATGAAAAGGATTTTTTTTGTTTAATGAAGTATAGCTTCTACAACAATTATCTCCAAAAACGCTGGGAAATGCTGCACAAATGAACCCAATGAAACCCCTTTAGCTCCAGTATAGGAGGAATAAAGTTCCTCGAGACATGCTGTTACAGACTACTGATCAACTTTAGAGTAGCTACATGTTCGGCTTCATCACAACACTTATTTTCCTGAGTGTTTTGGTGACTTTACACAGGAGGTTGGATGCTCATAAAGCAGTTAATGATAAAGATCTATCAAATCCTGGCATGTAGTGTGTGTCTGAGATATTAGACATTAATCCACACCAGACGGAGGGGAAATCCACTGATTACTATTTTATGCTTTTCAAACTTGAAAGCACTCGAATATCTTCCACAGATAAAAGCAAATGTTCTTTAAGGAAAAGACAAAGATTTACATTGCTGAAAAGAAGCTTAGAAGCACACAATGCAGTTTTTCTATTGTGTGTGTGTGTGTGTGTGTGTGTGTGTGTGTGTGTGTGTGTGTGTGTGTATACGTGTCTCATGGCCTTTAGAGATTTTGTTCGTGACATCAGTAATAAAAGGAAATAGGCTGACGCATTGTGCGATATTGTGTTCTGCTTCCTGGTCTACAGAACTATAGAGTGACCTGGAGGGACCTGTTACTGCTGTCAGACTGATTCTACAGGCGGATAAAGATAAAGACGTGCCGTGATTGGTGCGAAGGTGTTAATGAATTCTCCAGAACAGGAGCTCAGACAGGATTATATTCCTGTGTATGTTCTGAGAGAACATCAGTCCAGAGCAACACTAATCATTCACATGAAAATGAACACGTGGAGAACAAATAAAATAATCAGCTATCAGTCTGTTATCTGTTTGGTGTCTTTCTTTGTTAATGGTTAAGTGCACACTTTCTTCAGCAGTGGTTTGATCTCAGATGTAAATTAGGAAATGTATACATTTACATCAAATATATAACAAAAACAACACAACGATTTTGAACTCAAACTTCTGACTGATGTGAAGAAGGAGGTGTGAGATCTTCTCCTGGGGGTACAAACTTTTGCACTGAAATCTGTTCATGTGTAACTAAGAAGTGAAATGTGTGTGTGTGTGTGTGTGTGTGTGTGTGTGTGTGTGTGTGTGTGTGTGTGTGTGTGTGAGAGTGAAGTTAAGCCTTGATATATAAACAGTGCTTTAGCCTGAAGCTAATTGGATAAGATTCGTTTAGATTACATTGATTTAGATTAGATTGATTTAGACCAGACTGACTTAGATTGGATTTGATTGATTTGGATCGGATTTATTTAGATTTAGTTTGGATTGGATATGTGAGTTTGGGAAAGCAGGACACTGACTCATTGTGGAGATTCCTGAGCCTGTTTACTAAAGATTACAAATCCTTACTGAGTCTCCCCACACACACGCACACACACACACACACACACACACACACACACACACACACACACACACACACACACAGGTATGTGTGTATATTTTGATGTATTTGTGCATATAATGCACATTTGAGGATTTTCTTTGTGTGTGTGTGT
>MU593797.1:7699-41927 GCA_024362625.1 Silurus asotus | reverse complement strand
AAACACCCACGCACACACACACACACACACACACACACACACACACACACACACACACACACACACACACACACACACATATCTACAAAAATGCACATAAACTTAAATGTACATTTTGTATATACATGTACATGCTCACATACATTTGCACACACACACACACATACACCTACACAAAACCACAAACGCACACACATATATATCTACACAAATACACACACACACAGACACACACACACACACACACACACACACACACACTCAATACACATAAACATATAATAAACATATATACCCATCCATGCAAATACATATATACATACACAAATATGCACATATATACACACACACACACACACACACACACAAACACACTTACACACACACACACACTTACACACACACACACACACACACACACACACACACACACACAACACACACACACACACACACACACACACACACACACACACACACACACACACACAAACACACACATGCAAATACACAATTTATACACCTACACAGATACACATAAATAAATACACAAACACACACACACACACAAACCTAATACACATAAGCTCATACACACATGCATGCACATAAATATATACATACACATACACACACATGCAAATACACAATTACACATATATCCACCTACACAGACACACATAAATAGACATACATGCATGCACACACACACACACACACACACACACACACACACACATGCATGCATGCGCACTTATAGTTTCCTCTAAAAGTATTGGAACCACAGGGCATGAAAACTTTAGATGAAATATTACAGATACTTTCACTTCCTGTTCTGATCTCAATGTAGTGTAAAAAACATGAGACATGAGATATTTTTTCTCATTGTTCACAATTTTAGGTAAAGAGAATGGAATTAGATAAAAACTCATGGATTTATCATTTTTAGGTGCAAATGTTTGCATATTGAATCAGATAAAGCCTCATTTGCATGCAGTAACACACATTCCTGAAAAAGCACCAGTACAAAAACATACTTCTGCGTATCCCAACTCGTCGTTAAAATGATTTGTGGCAAGTTCTTCCCCGGGTTCTCGTTCCATAAACATGCTGTTTATTATTTCACACCAACTATAACGTACTATCGTTTAACGATTGCACCTGCAAACGTCTGTTACAATACAACTGTTATAATGTGTTATAACATGCAAAACCGAGCGCACAGACACACACACACACACACACACACACACACACACACACACACACAGGCTCACCGTGCGCAGACACGCAGGCCTGTTTCAGGTCAGCTTTATAGAACGCTGCACCTCAGAGGCTTTTAGTTTCATGTGTTCAGACTTCTTCATTCTGAGTCACGTAGAAAACGTCATCTATATCTGAGAACTTCCTTTCCTTTATAGATAAAAGAAGAATAAAAAGCATCTGTGTGTGTGTATATGTGTGTGTGTGTGTGTGTGTGTGTGTGTGTGTGTGTGTGTGTGTGTGTGTGTGTGTGTGTGAGCAAGCAGGGGGGACTTTAAAAAAAAAATTCCAGAGTGACCTTCAGCCCTCAGACGTCTGGACCTAAAATAGCCACTGTGAAGTTTATAATGTAATTTAATGATATATAATTATTTCCAACTATTTGTGGACATTTCATTCGAACTCAGTTTCCTCCTTCTGATCAGTTTTGTAGAAGAGCAGCCGTGACGATGTAAATGAGTGCACTCGCACTGATACCTTGTTGTTTCTATAGCAACAAGCACCTCTATTTTTCACCGCCACCTCTGGCTTTAGATTGGCTTTAAAAGTATTGGGACACCTGAGGAAGTGGCTGAATCTACATTAATCTCCACAAATTTAGATGGAACATCTTCCTCGAAGAGTGGAGCTTATTATATCAGCAAACACGGCTTAAATGTGGATTGGGATATACAAAAAGAAGCAGAAAGTTCTCCTATTCTCAGGTGTCCACATACTATTATCCATATTGTGTATATGTGTAATGTATTTCTTTTCACTTAAATAAACGAATACAACTGAGTGAGTTTAAAATTTTTAATTAGAACTCGCAACGTTGTAAAAGCGGGGCCCAGGACCGGACGTCGAGGAGTACAGCTCAGCGTTTTTCAGGTTTTTTCCTGCTGACCGAGTCACACCCTGACATTTACAATACTTATTACAGTGGTGTATACCCAGGACTCGCTTCTCAGTAACACAAGCTGCATTAAAAATCACCATTAACACCTTCCTCCACTATGCACCACAGGCCATTTTTCCACATCTCTGCTGACCTTCATGGTGTCTTGACACCTTTCTTTTAGACATCACACACTGTTTCTATTTCTTTTTCTGTTTGACTGGACCCCCCCCCTCGGTCAAATCGAGTCTGGTCTGTTCCAGATGTAGAGCAGGAAGTATACTCTGAAAGACGCCCACATTTGAGCTCTGTAAAGCGTGGTTTGTGTAAAGAGGGGATTTCTTCACCACAATGTGGTCGCTATCGTTTTTTTTTTTTTAAGTAAAAAAAATTGCTATGTGCCTGTGCTACTCGTGGCATTTACTATTTTTTTAAAAGTGGTGTATTTTTAAACATCATTTAAAATGTGCAACACACAGGGACCGATTTCACTACGGACAAAAGCAAATGCATGTAGAAAAAAAAACGACAGGGAATTTTACATGCAAATTCATGCAAGTTGTCCGAGCTCCAGGATGAGACCTGCTTCTGTAGAAAAGATTTTGGTATATCTGCTGGAACAATGTACTCAGTGTGGTTTGGTTTGTTCATCCATCAGCATGATCTTTTAGATAACTTCTTAACTTTATATTGTGTACATATTGTCCTTGTTTTATATATCCCAATATCCCAGTGTGGACGTATGCAAATGAGCCAAATTTTATACTAGATTTTTATAGCAGCATGTGATACAAGATACAAACAACATGACGGGTATAATCGTTCACAAAGCCCATCTTCAGGTTACCTCATGAGTATATCGTTAGATAATAAGTGTTCTTCGAATAAATTGTGGTCATGGTTTCCATTTGCTGGCTGGTTTTTCCATCACATTCGAGCTGTTATTCGGAGAACTCGAGGCAGATTAGAGTTCAGCACCACTGCAGATCCTCCTGCAAAAAAACTCAAACATCAGATAAGATTCTAACACTTTACACGTCATATATAACCTGCATAGAGGAAGTTCAGTTTAGGTTTGTTTGGTTTATTGATAATTCTGCCTTGTTTTTATGAGGTTCGGAGACTACTGGTGTAACAGGTGCTGTTTTGACTCCCATGCATTCCCACGTCTGCGATTTCATCACGGACAGCAAGTTAGAACAAAGAGCAAACGTGAAATTCTGCGTAAAACTGGGCAAATCTGCAACAGAGACGTTTGACGTGATGCACGTTTGACATCCAGTGATGCTGCAATGAGTCGTCCGAGGTGTTTCGATCGGTACGCAATCTTTAAGAGTGGAAGAACATCGCTGGAAGATGAAAAGAGAGCAGTAAGACCTTTGACGAGCTCAACCCACAAACATTTTGAAAACCATGCATCAACTCATGCATGTCGATCCACTCGATCTCACTTCCGCACCCACCCTACTCACCAGATTCAACACCATTGTGGAGATCCAGTGTGAATCCAAGAAGGTGCTCAAAAAAAAGTTTCAGAAGTGGCAGGAACGTTGGGGGAGCCTTATTGCTGTAAAAAGGGACTATTTTGAAGGTGATGGGGTGAAGACGTAGATAAATAAAGGACTTTCTTGTAATCAGAGCGAGAAACTTTTTGATATCACCTCATATATCATCTCCAGTCACATTACTATCCAAGGCCTATGAAGGACATTCAGCTGGATAAGCTAGATCTTCCTTAAAGGGACTTCAGGCATGATGTAAATCAAAACTCTGGACCACTTTAGGTCCACCATGCATGCATTAGATATATATGGACCATTTTACAAATTCAGTGGCCCTTCCAAGGGGTCAGAAACATCAGCCTAGCATTCAAATCGCTTTCGGGTTCATGGGTACATCAGAGGGTTCACCTTTCAGACCTGGTGCCTAAGAAGAACCATGTTGGAAAGCTAGTAAAGGTAAAAATGTGACAGTTCCTGTTTCAATTGAAATGCAAAACATCAATAAATCAGACTTTCATGCAGGCCAGGACAGCAGGCGTATCACTGTCTCTGTAAAGCTACATTGGGAAAATGTCCAGTGTTAAAATCAGTATATACAAAATAAAATTGAATTGAAAATTAAGTGGCATTTTTTGCTTTATTCTCAAACACATATGTGTGTGTACTCTGCTGAGATGAGCGAGAACATTGCCACAACTCATACAACAATCTGGATTCCTGTCCAAACGCTGATTTCCCATTCAAAAAACCCAGATAAGCTCGATATACCGTAAAGAGACCTCAAGCAGGATGCAGACCAAAACTTTTCACCGTTTTAGACACACTATACAAGCGTTAAGCATTATTACATATGGGGAAAATAAAAGATACTGTGGTCGTTACACAAATAAAATCAGTCTTGCTACAAAAAGCTTTTAGGTTTTTGTGTAAAAAGGTTTGAATGCTAAGTTGTGCATCCTATCGTTATTTTTAACCTCACCACCAGGGTACTGCTTCCTGTTGGAGAAGCAATTTCTCATTCAAATATGCTGGATAAGGATCTGGTGGTGGGTGTTAACAGTATGTCGTTGGAGTTGGGTCTCCTAAAATAGATATTAATGATTCTTCTACTTTGACTGTCTCTTCTTTCCTTAGTCCATGTTGCAATTCCGGGACAGAAGTAAAAAAAAATAATCTGAATATCACAAATAGCGTTTGTTTCACCCTGAACAATCTGGATTTGTCAGAATAATCACAGTAGCTCCAGAGAACATGATGGAAACAAGAGTATTGGCCTATGAATGGCATTAAAACCTCAATTGTAGCCAACATATGATTTATTCCAAAAAATGGATTAACTGCATTTCTTGAGGATATTTTCAGCATTCGGCAGATTCCTTTATTCACAGTGACTTTCGACATTAATGTTCTTCAAACACATGAGCTAAAGTGGAATATGAACTCATGACCTTCTCATTAGACATCCAGGATCTTAACTCCGGGGTTACCACTTCTTAGTGCTTAAAACTTCTTAGTGCCCATGCAGAGTAGTCCCACAGTGGTCCAACAGCAATAGACAATGTTCTCTAACTGGGGCTTCATTTTCATCTTGTTCCATTTAAGGACATCTCACACAAGGATATCAGACATAAAGACATCACACACAAAGACGTCTCACATCACACATACCCTTATCTTTGAAATGCACCAGAAGCACACAGCTTTTCCCCTCAGCCAATCCACCTCATCAACACTGAAAGATAGAAAAAGACCCTTTCTTATTATACAGTAGTTATTTTTTTTTTAATAATTGTAAAGTTTTGAGCCCCAGCATCTCCAAGCTGTTGGGCCCTTGAGGGAGGCCCTTACCCCCCTGTGCTGCAGAGACACTGTATCAAGTTGTTTTCTGTATATAACTATGTTTGGGACAAGTAAGAAATCTTGAATCATGGCTGATCCTGTGCTCTGACCCTGTGTGAAGAAAGAATGAGAGTGTGCTGTAAAATACATGTGAAAAGAAAAATCTTTCTTTCTTTCTTTTTGCTCTCCACACATTAGTCCATCTTTTATTTTTTCTTTCTTATTTTACTCTTATTCTCCATTTTTTCCTTAATTTCTTTCTTTCTTTCTTTCTTTCTTTCTGCTCTCTACACATTAGTCCATCTTTTATTTTTTCTTTCTTATTTTACTCTTATCCTCCCTTCTTTCTTTCTTTCTTTCATTCTTTCTTTCTTTCTTTCTTTCTTTCTTTCTTTTTGCTCTCTACACATTAGTCCATCTTTTTTTTCCTTTCTTATTTTACTCCTATTCTCCATTTTTTCTTTCTTTCTTACTTTCATGCTTGCCTACTTTCTTTCTTTCAACCCCCCCCCCCCCCCCCCCCCCCCCCCCCCCCCCCCCCCCTCTCTCTCTCTCTCTCTCTCTCTTTCTCTCTCTTTCTCTTTCTCAGGACAAAACCTTGATGGATTCTTTACTCCCTCTATCACAGTGGGAATATCCAGGGGTAGAAGTGTAGAAGAATAAGAGAATATAAACTCAGGTACATGCAGCTGGTCATTAATAACAGACGTCTGGACACGTCTCTGTTTTACATTAAATTACTCAATAAATGAATGAAGTCACTTAGATTAGACTCGAGCAGGCATCAGACCTGGATCTTCACTGTTTACGGCAAATATGAAGCAGACGTTCGGTCTGTCAGACGTAACAATAATAAGATTTTATTAATAATACATTTATTACAGTACTGATTTATTGGGGTGGAGTATCAGTGTGTATAAAAGTTTTATTTCTAATAATAAATTAACACTTTTTTATTAATTTTTGCTCTTTGGGGGATTTTAAAGGTAATAAAATATTTTGTAAAACTGTATTATGTTTATTTGTTTTATTATAAATATGTGTTTGGACTTTATTTAATGTTACACCAGACTAATGGCGCGCGTGTCACGTGACACAGATGACCCCCGGAAGAGCACGCTGGGAGTAGTTCCGGTTGAGAGAGAAATTCTGCATGTCACTGCTATAAAGAAGGGTTTTATATATAACTATTATTTTAATTAAAAAAAGAAGGAGGGTTTATTAAAGATGTCTCGCGGCTCGAGCGCCGGGTTTGATCGCCATATAACCATTTTCTCCCCGGAGGGAAGACTTTATCAAGTGGGTGAGTAAAGACTTGTGTTTTCATTCACAGCGAGGCTGCAGTGCTAACAAGCTAACCGGCTAACTATTGTCATCATTGTGTCCTCTGGGTGTAAATAATAATCTCAATAAGTGATAGATAATAAATATATATATATATATATATATATATATATATATAATATAAACACATTCCCGAAATCTGCAATGTTCAACTTTGTATTAAAAATGAACGAAGCTATTTGATTGGTTAATGAGGATGAATATGCAAATTTAGCGTCATATAAACCCCAATCGTTTAATTAAATAAACAATAATAATATAAAATAATGAAGGTTTTAGTTTTCAGTTTTAAAAGATAAAAAAAAAAAACACTGGAGCCTGAAATGTTCCTTCACTGGATCCAGGAGATCCAAACCTGCTCCCTGGAGATGATCTGCTTTACATGCATTTGGAGTTTCTATGTTCTTTAATGGACATTATCTCAAAGCAGCTTTACAGAGCTTCAGATATAAAGAGTGGAAGATCTTCTGCTGGACGCTGACTGCACCCCAGGTCTCCTCATCTCACCTACATCACTACCTGCCTTTACTAACACATGTATCTACATCTAAAAAACTCTAGAGGAACATCTTCCCAGAAGAATGGAGCTCATTGTAACGGCAAATGGGTGTTTAAAGACACTCATTCTAATCGTATGCTCAGGTGTCTGCATACTTTTGGCCTGACGGTGTACAGCAGGATGCATGGAGACGTGAAGTGGACTAAATATTGTACAAGCAGTGTGTATTAATATAGTGTGTGTGTGTGTTACAGAATATGCGTTTAAGGCCATTAATCAGGGCGGTATGACGTCGGTGGCTGTGCGAGGGAAAGACTGCGCCATCGTCGTTACACAGAAAAAAGTACCGGTATGTCCTTTCTGTCTCTCACACACACACACACACACACACACACACACACACACACAGCTGTTGTAGGTCCACATGTATGTAATGTATCATCATTTGTGAAATAATAATATTATAATTTCAGGACAAGCTCCTAGACGCCTCTACAGTTACTCACCTGTTCCGCATCACAGACAACATCGGCTGTGTGATGTCCGGCATGACGGGTACAAAGAGTTCATATTACTGTATATGATAGATAATAAACATTCTGGGGTTGTGTTATATAGAGTGTGTGTGTGTGTGTGTGTGTGTGTGATGAAGCCGACAGCAGGTCTCAGGTGCAGAGAGCTCGTTACGAGGCAGCGAACTGGATGTACAAATACGGCTACGAGATTCCAGTAGACATGCTCTGCAAGAGGATCGCCGACATTTCACAAGTTTACACACAGAACGCTGAGATGAGACCGCTCGGCTGCTGTGAGTCCTCCACTGCATCATCATCATCATCATCATCATTATACACACACGTACAGGGGCACATCTACACCTTCAGCAAGAGTTTTATATTGATTATAGATTTAAAGACACAAACTGCTCCGTTTCTGTTTTATTTGTTTGTTTATTTTATTTTTAATCGTTTTTATGTGATGTTTCCCTCCATTAAGAACAATTCAGTTTACTTTTAGACGTATTTGTCGTCAAATTGAGTTTTGGATATATATATATATATATAGAGAGAGAGAGAGAGAGAGAGAGAGAGAGAGTGAGCAAACGGGGGTTTTTTTTTTACAGTACAAACTATTTTTTTTATTAATATTTTACTTATATTTGAATTAATTTCATAAATGATGATAACATTTCTTCATTTTAGGTTTAAAATTTGTGTAAAAGTGTAAAAAACGTACGTGTGTGTGTGTATCAGGTATGATTGTGATCGGGATGGATGAGGAGTTGGGGCCGCAGGTGTATAAATGTGACCCTGCAGGTTATTATTGTGGCTTTAAGGCCACAGCAGCCGGAGTGAAACAGACTGAAGCCATCAGCTTCCTGGAGAAGAAAGTCAAGAAGAAACATGACTGGACCTTCGAGCAGACCATCGAGGTGAAGCACATCATTCTGTCTCACTCACACTGTGTCTGTGTGTAAATGGGCGTGTCTGTGTGTAAATGGGCGTGTCTATGTGTAAATGGGCGTGTCTATGTGTAAATGATTGACAGACGGCGGTCAGCTGCTTGTCCACGGTGCTGTCCATCGATTTCAAGCCGTCTGAGCTGGAGGTGGGAGTGATTACAGCACAGGATCCCCGGTTCAGGTAAACGTTTACCTTCTCCACACACACACACACACACACACACACACACACACACACACACACACACACACACACACACACACAGTGTTAGATGTTCACTGCCTTTAATCAGCTTTGTGCATGTTGGGATGTTTGAAAGAGAGAGAGAAAAGCAGGAGGAAATGAATGAATGAGCCAGAAGGAAGTAGATAACGATAGAGAGAACACGAACGACAGAAAGAATGAGAGAGAAGGGAAGATAGAAAGTGAGAAGAGGGAGTGAGGCACGGAATTAAAGGAAAAGTGATAGAAACCTTTTCATTGTGAAATATTTTCTGTTATAAAATCTAAAAATAATTATGTATTTTTGTCAGTCAGTAAATTAAGCAGGTGTTTTAAATAAATAAACAAATAAATAATAGTTTGTTTAATAAATTAATATCTTTTTACATTATTGATTTATCTTTACTATTTGGCCGAAAGTTTGTGGACACCGGAGCATAATATTGGTATGTGTGTGTGTGTGTGTGTGTGTGTGGTATGGGTTTCAAGTTTCAAGTCAGGTGTCCCATTAGTTTTGGACATACTGTGTGTGTGTGTGTGTGTGTGTGTGTGTGTGTGTGTGTGTTGTCATTTAGTAAAGTACACACTGTTCCAATAAAAACAGTAGCACTGAATTCCAGGGCTGTGATTCAGAGTGGGTGTGGAGATTATCAGCATGATGAGCACTGCTCAGGGGTTTTTTTTGGTTCTTTGTGTTTTTTGATGAAGTTTCTCGTGAACAAAGCTGCAGATATCTACAGAAGACCTCAAGCCCAGCGCGTTGATTCACTTTCATTTAGAGTAATTCTTTACTAGTTGTTTTTAATTAAAGAAAACACTTTTATAAATGAAAGTGCAATAACAGAAATAAAAACAAAAGAACACTAGTCCATGACGAGTCTAATGTCAGTTATGTATTTTTGAAGCAATAAAAAAAATCCTCATTAATGATGCAGATTCGGAACTCAGACACTGATCAGTGCAGTAGTTTCCAGGGCACAATATTTATCTCCTTGCATTGTCTTTATTTACTTACAGTAAGAGTGTAGTGGAGGTGAAGAGAGTTTCTGATGAAAGTTGAAGGCGTGATGATAAATGTCATCAGTGTTTATGCTCCACAAGTGGATTGTGAGATAGAGGAGAAGGAAAGATTCTGGAGTGAGTTAGATGAAGTGGTAGAAGGTGAACCTAGGAATGAACGATTGGTGATTGGGGCAGACTTTAATGGTCATGTAGGTGAAGGAACAGAGGTGATGAGGAGGTGATGGGTAGGTATGGTGTTAAGGAGAGGAATGTGGAAGGGCAGATAGTGGTAGATTTTGCTAAAAGGATGGAAATGGCAGTGGTGAACACTTATTTTAAGATTAAGGAGAGGAATGTGGAAGGGCAGATGGTGGTAGATTTTGCTGAAAGGATGGAAATGGCAGTGGTGAATGCGTATTTTAAGAAGAAGGAGGATCATAGGGTGACGTATAAGAGTGCAGGAAGGTGCACACAGGTGGACTATGTGCTATGTAGGAGGTGCAACCTGAAGGAGATTGGAGACTGTAAGGTGTTGGCGGGGGACAGTGTAGCTAGACAGCATAGGATGGTGGTTTGTAGGATGGTTTTGGAGGTGAAGAAGAAGAGGAGTAGAGTGAGGACTGATAAAAGAATAAGATAGTGGAAACTGAAGGACGACGAGTGTAGTGTGAGGTTCAGGGAAGAGGTCATGCAGGGGCTCGGTGGTGGTGAAGAGGTGCTGGATGATTGTGAAACTTCTGCAGGAGTGATGAGAGAGACAGCTGGAAGGGTTTTTGGTGTAACATCTGGAAATAGAAAGGAAGAAAAAGAGACGTGGTGGAATAAGAAAGTGCAGGAGAGCAGAAGGAGAAAGAGGTTGGAGAAACAGAATTGGGACAGACAGAGTGATGAGAAAAGTAGGCAGGAGTACAAGGAGATGCAGCAGCAGGTAAAGAGGGATGTGGCGAAAGACAAGAAAAAGGCATATGAGGAGCTGTATGAGAAGTTGGACACTAAGGAAGGAGAAAAGGATTTGTAGCGATTGGCCAGGCAGAGGGACCGAGCTGGAAAGGATGTACTGCAATCAAGGATGAAAGAAAGAGAAAGCGTACGACAGGGTGGAGAGAGGAGTTGTGGTATTGTATGAGGAAGTCTGGTGTGTCAGAAGTATGTGAGGGTGGTGCAGGACATGTATGAGGACAGTGTGACAGCAGTGAAGTGTGCAGTAGGAACGACAGACTGGTTTAAGGTGGAGGTCGGAACTGCATCAAGGATCGGCTCTGGGCCCTTTCCTGATTGCAGTGGAGATGGACAGGTTGAACAACGTCAGACAGAAGTAAAGTATGATGTTTGCAGTCGATGTGGTGAGGGAAGACATGCAGGTAGCTGGGTTGAAAGAGGGAGATGTAGAGGACAGGGGTGTATGGAGACGGATGATCTGCTGTGGAGACCCCAAATGAGAGAAGATTGTTTTTATTTGCTGATAATAATGTTTTTGTGTGTGTGTGTGTGTTTCAGGATTCTCTCTGAAGCAGAGGTAGATGCTCACCTGGTGTCTCTATCTGAGCGAGACTGAGGAAGAACCAGGTGCATTGTGGGAATTGTGTAGAAGCGATGAACGCTATGTTTTCCTGTACATCTCTCTGTATGATTAAAATTGTTTTTGAAGAAAAACATTGGCTTGTGGATTGGATTTAATTTATTTTTTCCTTTAGACACATTTGAAAGCTTCATTATGGCGACTCCTTCCATACCTGTTCAAGATCTTTATCCAGAAAACTTCACTCCAGTCTATTAAACACACTCAGTACAGCTTTTACCTTCTCTTTATGTCCAATCACAAACTACGTGCATGCGAGTGTGCATGCGAGTGGGAGTGTGTGTGTGTTTGTGTTTGGTTGCCGTGGTAACAGGCTTTATTGCAGCCTCACTGTGGAATCTGAGATTGCGAAAACTGGTGGTGATGATGATGAGTTGCGCAACGTAATATATGAATGATGAGATACTGATCTTCTACAGCATCCATTTTTTTTGGAAAGGCAACAGACACTACTCACACACCCCACGTGACTCACGTTCACCCGAATCTAAAGTAAAAAAATATATATATTTCTTCTAGCAAAAGAAAATGGAAGTGATAAAGACAGGGTTCTGTGAACAGTTCCCTTCACAAGGCTCTTTACCCACAGAACGCCGACTCAGCAATCAAGATTCAGGTCATGCTGTACACACTGTGGCCAAAAGTATTGGGACACCTGCCTCTTACACACATTTTCTCCTCTTAAGGGAAGTTCTTGCATCTTTTAATGTGTGCGCAAAACAAATCTTATTTCCACTATGGAGTGCTTAATTTTTTTTAATATATATATATATATATCCCTGGTATTGTTGTGTTTAGAAAGATTTGGTATGTTCTGCCACTTAATACGTTCCTGAGAGAATTCAGATTGTAACCAGGATTGGATTGAATTTGGTACATGGAGTGAACTGAAATCACTGGACTAAAAATTAAAGGTACAAATACATGAACCTTCATACCCCTAATATATATATATATATATATAATATAATATAACAGTCATGACCCATCAATCATCAACAACATGAACTTCAGAAGTTTGAGCTACAGGAGCTCGTCTGTTGGATCAGACCACATGGACCAGCCTTCACTGAGCCTCGTCTCCCACGACCCTGTCGCCGGTTCACCACTGTTCCTTCCTAGGAGCACTTTTGATAGATTCTGACCACTGCAGACGAGGAACATCCCACAAGAGCTGCAGTTTTGGAAATGTTCTGATCCAGACGTCTAGACGTCACAATTTGTCGAACTCGCTCAAACCCTTATGCCCAGTTTTCCCGCCTCTAACATCAACTTTGAGGAGAAAATGTTCACCTGCTGCCTGATAAATAAATCCACACACAGGTGATGATGAAGAGATCCTCAGCGTTCTTCACTTCACATGGGGATTAAGACTAAATTGAAAGGGTTAATGGTAGACCCTGGATTATACGAGTGTACACACTCATGAATGTTTGGTATGTTTGAATGCTGCTTTAACACAAACCCTGAATGTTCTGGTTCCTCTATAATGAAAGTGCTCCTTTGGGATGGGATTTAATGAGAGATTGGACTGGTTTTGTAACCAGATGGATGAATAAACAGTAGTGTAGACTTTGTGTGCTTGTCTCATGATCATGTTGGACTAGAATCTGATGAACTCAGGCTGGAATTCACCCTCAGCATGTGACCGGGTGATGATGTGATGATTCGATGCTTATATCACTGCAGATTTTCCCCTCAGGATTTTAACTCACAGGAGAACCAAGTAGTGGAGTTTCCCTAAAGCTTACAACCAGTTTCCATACTATATGGAAAAACACTCTAAAGACCAAAAAAGGGGGGGGGATGTACATCATTGTATATGTAGTCCAGATTTGGTGTCATAATAAATTCCACTTATGTAATGCCACTTATTCCAAAAGATCCAAAAACATCTCCAAAGACACCAGATACAGTTTGAGGGGGAAGTAAATCCACATATTGGTGTCCAAATATTTTTACTCAGTGTTATATGAAATCAAGGATTTTTTCCCCCCATTAAACTATTTGGAATATTTGGGAATTTCCAAAATATTTTGTCAGTAATGTAATGAGGGATCTTCTGTACTGTCCCAGATGATTCGATTATGTTCACACTGTTCTGAGGGGCAAAAGGAAATTTCTGTTTTTTTCTGTTCTTTACAAAAGTAAACCATAAGGGGAACTTCTGCTGAACGTGACTCACGTACGTCCTCACGCTTTAGCATACATACATCGTTTACTGAGTAATGGCATCTTTAAGAGAGTCACTGAGTCACCGAGTCCGTTACGGAAACGATACTGTTGACTGTACAGAGTCAGGAATTTTTTCACTCAGGCTTTTCTTCCGAACGCAGTCCGTGATTTTTTGTTTTTACGTAATACATTTTTTTTTTCCCCCCAAGAAAACAGAAGTTAATAACGAACAGGCAGACGAAATATTCAAACGGAATGTTCTTCTTTTAATAAAACAACTTTGGTCATTTGCAGAATAATACATACATCATGATTTACAATAGTGTCATAATTAATATTTACAAGTATAAAAATAGAACTTTTTTCTGCTTCTTTCTTTTGTTTTTTTTGTTGTTTTTTTACAATAAAATACATGCTGCGTCTCAGGTAGAGTCACTTCTGGGATTTTTGAGGAGGAGGAGAAATATCCCATAGTCCTTTGCTTTCTCTGAGCACCTTGTTTCAGCCTCGTCTGCTTTCCTTCGTCCGTCGCTTATTTGTGCGCAGAGAAATCCGAGCCGTCACGTCACGCCACGTCGCCTCGCGTCAGGTGGAGTCGGTCGGATTCTCCGTGATCTGCAGGCGTTATTACGAGGACCAGCTGCCTGTGTTGCTTCATGGGAAAAATGTCTCCCCTTTTTTTTGGTTCATTTTGTTTTTTTTTTTAAAAAAAAGTCTTTCAGTTCACTTCACTTCCCGATAAACTGGATGTCGTCGTATATCTGTGAGGAAAAAAACGAACGAAATTAATCACCAATCACTTTAATCGATCGATTACAATCCGTTCACGTACGTACGTGGTTTTGACACGTCGCGTAAAAAGCGTGAAAACTTACACAGTCATCGTCGGACATGAGCTCGTCCTCGCTCTCGCTCTCGGAGTCGGGGAACTGCCGCAGCTCGTACGCTGTCTTGTTGAACAGCTGCTGCCGGATTTCCACGTTCTGGCGGCCGAATGTGAGGTGGTAAGGAACGTGGCCTCCGTACGTCACGCTGTTCACGTCGGCACCCATAGCGATCAGCAGCTGCACCAGGTCCAGGTTCTGGAGATCTACAGCCAGGTGGAGGCACGTGCGACCGCTACACTGTTCCTGAAAGGAAAAAAAAACAGAAACCCTGTGAGTTCCCTTTACTGAGAAACGCCAAACAGTTCTACTTTCAGAACCTACGTTCCAAACACACACACGTTTCTACTGATGATTCAAAAAATCTGTTTGGTGTTTTATCCAGGAGATCTTTCTCTCAGGTTTGCCTGGTTTTAATTCTAATCCACATGTGATTTCTGCTCCTTATGTAGTCTATCTTTGGGGCAAATTATTTCTCAATACAGTTATTTCCTGTCTGGGGTCTTCGTGAGAACATAAGACGTCAACTAGAGTGTGTGTGTGTGTGTGATAAACTCCAAAATACAAACCTTGGCATTAATATCTGCGCCGAGTTGCACAATTCTCTCAACCAAAGACAGGAAGCCACAGATGGATGCTATGTGCAGACACGTGTGTCCTGAAAAAATCAGAAAGAAGAATAGGATTAAAATGAGAATCCCACCTACAGACACAGAGGTGAAGGTGAGCTGACGAGGAGACGGTGTGTTACGGCGTGTTGTTGAAGACACTCACCGCTGTAGTTGTGTGTAGACAGGATGCTGCGCAGGTGAGACGTGCCGATTTGCGTGAGGACGGAGAAACAGGACAGAGATCCTCTCCTGCAGGCGATGTGCAGCGCCGTGTTCCCGCTCTGATCCACCAACCGCGGGTCACAGCCGGCCTTCAGAAGCTTCTCCACAATGTGAGGCTGGTCCATGATCACGGCCAGGTGGAGCGCGGTCTGGAAAAACAAATCAGGATTATTTATTATAATTTATAAATGATTATTGATCGTTTATTTATTAACCGGTTTAGTTGTGGGGGTTTTTGGGACACATTTCAGTAAAAAAAAAAAATAATACTAATAATACAATGAAATTAATTTTAGTAAATAAATCTACTAAAAAAATTTAAGAATTTTGCATGTTTTTTTATGTAAAAAAGCAAAAAGGGGGTGGGGGGGGTGGGGGGGTAGTTACCTGTCTCTGGTGGTTGTGTCTGTCGAGGTAGGGGTCGTTGAAGCACTGTTTGATGATGTGTAGAGCTTCCTGCTGGGCCTCGTGTATGATGGCGAGGTGCAGGTACCTGGATGGAAAAAAATGTGGGTTGCTGTTTTAGAATTGAGCATTTCAGGGCCTTCAGAATTACCAGCAGAGGAAGTGGCTTCAAACTCGGGCGTTTCGCAACTCTGGAGTTTTTCTTTCTCTGTGTGTGTGTGTGTGTGTGTGTGTGTGAAGGTTATTTCCACCCAGTGAAGCTTTGACACATCTGACGCATTATCGAGGTTTTGGCTGAGAGCCAGGGACTTTCCACCTCTCTCTCTCTCTCTCTCTCTCTCTCTCAGCGCCCCCTGTGTTCATCTAAACCACTTCACTTCCTCTACTTTATACAACTTTATACATTAATGCACACAAACCCCTGATCCACCCCGACACACACACACATTCTATAGAATTGCGTAAAAACCTCATGCGTAACGCGCGCAATTGTGCGCATTTATACCTCACAGTCTGTGTGCTCGGTTTGTTTGTTTATTTTAATCCAACAACAACAAATACGAATAAAAAAATGAAAAAAAAACCTAAAGCACTTACGTGTCTCCGTCCTCGGTAACTTCGTGTTTCCAGGCAGGGTGCAGGTGGTCCTGGTTCTGGTGGTGCAGGGTGACCCGTGTGGTCACGTTCAGGTCTTCTATTTCCTGCACAAGCTGCTGATACTCGTCCTCTTTTAGAGAGTCCACTCCACTGTCCAGACGATCGTCGGTGGTGTGTTTGGGGTTTTTCGTGTCCATATCTTCCAAATAGTCCAGTCTGTTATTCCGGGTGTGGATATCCATATCTGCTGTGCGTCTCTGAGAGTCTGTGCGCGAGAGAGAGTGTGTGTGTGAGTGTGAGTGTGTGAGTGCTAATGAGGAGGAGTGGAGCAGGCTTTAGGTTTATACTCTTCAGACTCTTCTGGGGATTTCCACTGAGTCCTGATTAGCTCGGGGAAATCTGGGCGGGTTTTTATTCACAGAATTTCCCTCCCTGTGACTGAGGAGAGTAAGAATGAAATCTTGTGCTTTTTCTATTACACGGCGCGTGGTTCCACTGTAACAAAGAAGGGGGGAAAAAAAGAAAAATCTGCAAGAGCTTGTGAATAAATGAATGAATAAAAGAAGAGTTTTGCGTATGAATGACTGAAGCGCATCAGTCCAACAACTCGCGCTTTAACCTTTAAATCCAAGATCTCATTCTCAGGTCCACATCAGCACACACATTTACACTCAATAAGTCTTTATAGAAATGTGGAAAGATTTAGAGTTGCATACATACTTCAAGCTTATTTTGTGTCATGAAGAAATTCCCCTGAAGGAGCAACGCAAGAGCCTTGAAGAACCCTTATATAAGTTCTAGATTGGGCCTTTTTTCTCTAATGGTGTAGGATTAATAATAATTATAATAATAATAATAATATCATTACACATTTATAAGACATTTGCCCGTGGAAGCTTCTCCAACCCTGAAACATTCAGTTACAATGTTTTATCTACAAATGTTAAGGATTTCCTACAGAGGAACATTGGAAAGAACCGTGAATAGTTCTAGATTGAGGCATTTAATTTTCCCCATCCTGTGCCCTTTTAGGTCCTTCAGTGAAGTCTTTATACAGTTCTCCGAACTTCCTTTAAAAAAAGAACAAACAGGGAAAAAAAGTTTGATGCTGAAACTTTATGGGATTTCTTCAGAGGAACAATCAAAAGAACTTCCAGAGCTGCTTTTTTCCCCCAATAGAACCTGCTTCTATAATAATGAAAAAAAAATAAAATAAAATGAAACAACCTTGCCATAAAAAATGTGGTCCCAGAGGTTTGGTTAGAACCTTTCAGAGTTCCATCAGAGGGAATGCAATAGGTTCTGGGGAGGTTCTAGATTTCCTTAACATTAATAAATGTTCTTCGCTTCCATTCAGAAATTTGAATCTTTCCCATGTCTGGTTTCTGACAGAATGTTTGAGAATTCTTTCGAAAAAGATTCACAACCAGAAACAACTTTTGCAACTTTAGCCAATGCAGACATTTTCCTGTTTAGCAGTTCCTCAAGAGTTCTCGGTTCTCAGGTTCCTCAAAGCTTCTCTGGAACACTTCAGGTTTTGCAGTTTTGTAATGCAGGTCTACTGGGAAGCCGGTGTGTGACGATAACCTGCTGGAATTCTTTTATATATTTTTAGATATAATTAATGGTTCTTGTCTTACTATAAAGGTTGCAGTTTGGAGCTCTGAATAACAGGTTTTGCGAGGAGCACTCTGAAGAACTCTATAGACGGGTTTTGCAAGAAGGTCTTAGAAGGTTCCAGATTTTATCTTATTGTGTGTCAATATAAGAATCATATGATGATACATAAAAACATGAGTTTCTCTATGGATGTTTTTGTTTAATTGTTAAATGTAACTGTGAGCTTCCAAAAGTGTTTGAACATCAATGTGAAGAACCTTTAATGTTCTAGATGTAAGGTATGGTTGTAGAAAAGAGTCAAGACCCAATGGGAATACAGTAAACTGTTCACTGAAGCTGTAATCAAATAAAGTGAAGGATCTGCTGAAGCTCATCTTCTAGGTTGTCTTCATGATACAAAAAATGAATAAAACTTTTTTTTTAAAGAATGAAGCAGTATCGCTGGTGTATACTGAAGTGTGGGGTGTGAGTGAAGAGCATCGAGTAGAAACGGAAGGCCCCTCAGTCTGGGGTTGATGGGAGTGTTTTGTGACTTTGCTGGGACTCTCCCTCCAGAAAACACCAGTGCTGAACCTCTTCATGAGGTTGACTGAATCTTTTAAAATTTTCCATTCACACATTCCCTGTGGTCTGGGACTTACTTCTGTCTGCCATTTTTACTGTTCACACACACACACACACACACACATACACAACCCACACATACACACATACACACACACACACACACACACACACACACAAACACACTCACACATACACATAGAGGAGAGAAAAAAAAGTTCATGTATAAAGCACATGAAAGTAATGTGTCTCAGATAGAAACCGCTCCACACACACACACACACACACACACACACACACACACACACACACACGAACTGTGCATGCTTGTTCACTTTTCATTTCTCTAAAACATTCCAGTTCCAGTTTGGAAGCCTTTCTGATATGGAAGTATACTCTGTACACTGCTGTAGGGTTCTGCATTGAAACTTTAAGGATTCCCCCTGAAGAGCCTCAACCACTGAAACTCTTTACACACTGCAACTTATACACATGAACTTTACTTTGCAGAGAAGTGATAATAAAGTAATAATTCAAGTCAAGTCAAGTTTATTTCTATTGCGCTTTTCACAACACACATTGTATCAAAGCAGCTTTACAGAATGTACCAGTGAAGGTTAACGATGTGTGTTTATCCCTGATGAGCACCATGGAGACTGTGGTGAAAAAAAAAAAAACCTTAGATGAATGAGGAAGAAACCTTGAGAGGAACCAGACTCAAAAGAGGAACCCGTCCTCATTTGGGTGACATCAAGAGTGTGATTATAGTCTTTAAACACCACAGAACACTGGAGAGTGAGAACTTACATGAGCACTGGAGTGTGTGATTGTGACTGATGATCTTTATACAGACTTTTACAGTCTTTTTACTCAACATTTGAGATCATCACAGATCCATCACCTGATTCTCCATGCCAGAGCCTTTAAACACTCAAAGAGGTCCAATGTCCAAACTCTACATGAGGTGGAATACAATTGGCACTGGTACGTCTCTAGATGGTTCAGGATGTTTGTGGGCATCATAATCTTCATGAGGTGGGATGTGACTGGAGCTGGAGCAACCTCAGGATGGGGAGAGAAAGAGAAGCAGTGGAGATGAATTAGTGTAGCTGCTATGTAGGGTCATAGGGCAAGGGTTAGGGTTTTGTTTAGGGTTTAGGGTCATAGGTAGGGCTCGGGTTAGGGGTTATGGTCATATTTAAGGCCAGGTTTAGGGTTTTATGTAGGGTTAAGGTCATAGTTAGGGCCAGGGTTGGGGGTTATGTGTATGGTTAAGGGTTAGGTCGTAGTTAAGGGTAGAGTTAGGGGTTATGGTCATATTTAGGGTCAGGGTTGGGGGTTAGGGTCATAGTTAGGGCCAGGGTTGGGGGTTATGTGTAGGGCTAAGGTCGTAGTTAGATTTAGGGTTAATATTAAAGTTAGGTCCAGGGTTAGGGTCATAGTTAGGATCACAGTCGGGGTTTAATATGAGGTCATAGGCTCATGGTTAGGATCAGAGTCGGGGTTATGAAAGTGGTAGCTTCTTACTCTTAACTGCTCAGTTGTGTATAAATAAGATAACTGAAAGTCTCTCTGGATGTAAAGGTTAAGGTTCAGGGCTCAGAGTAATGGGTGAGGGTTTAAAATGTTTGCAGAAACATTTATTTATTAAATGTACAAAGCTTCTGAAAAGATTTTTTCATTAGAATCTCTGACAGGAAACCACTGTGCTGCAAGGTTCTGCAAGAGACTTTGAGGTTCCCCCTACAGGTTTAACTGATAAAGAGTTATTTCCTGTTTGTAATATATAGAAAAAATACTGCTCTTTCTTTATCTTGTGATGAGGGTACCCAGGGGTTCATATCTATCTCAGGGTTATACTTGTGTCTAGCATTTACTCATTTCACATTTCTCAGAGGCGTACAAAGCAACTCACATCGACAGACTTCACAGACAGAATGAGACGTCAGCTGCAGACTGATATCAGAGAGAAAACCTATACGGTGGCTGTCTGCGTTTTTGAAACAAAGAGAGCAGAGGGTTTGATTGAGGGGCGTCCAGTTTCACTAAACACACAAACATGAAAAAATTCAGAGGGGAAACTCCGTCTACTCAGTGAGACAGCGTGGGTTTGCGTGAGTACCTGAGTGACATTAGAACTGGAAAGCACTCAGTGTCTGTTTACATGCTTTAGGATCTTCCTAGTTACCGTCTCTAAGACACAACATATTCAGTTCAATTAGCGATACTATGACACACCGTGGTAATACAAGGGAACACACCCTTGTGTGTGTGTGTGTGTGTGTGTGTGTCTAAGCCCTTTGTTCCTAGGGCACTTATACACACAAATTCTTTAAATGTCTGAAGGTACACTCTGCATGACTCAGAGAACCACGACACCGGGATGCCATCTGAGCTTGAACCTTTTTGAGGAATGTTCATAAAGTGTTTCTACCATCACATTATGAAAGAACCATGTCGTAGAACACTGGCCTTCTAAAATCATGCCGTACAAATTGTTTGCTTTGTGTTAAAAAAAAGAAACATTATAATCATAAAACTTTATTGCAAGAGTCTTCAGAACATCCATTACTCAAACAACTCCAATATCACCAACATGTCCTAAAACTGGAACATTCTGCTAACCAGAGGTCACTTCCTTCCATTGAAGAACATCATCAGAACATTCGGGACCATTCACAACTGACATCAGACTGTGTTAGAACATTATTTTATATTAATTACACATTTCTCAGGAAAGCACTTGATTTATTGAACTAAATGTTTGTAAAACATGTTAGAAAACATTTTCTGTTAACCAAAACTCCAATTCACTCCGATGTTATTTTTTATAGGCAATGGGCATCGTTTTAAACAGAATTAAATCGATTATGAATATATATATATATATTTTTTTTTTTTAAACAGAAGACTGTTTATATTAATTACAAACCAAATCCGTCCTGATGGTTGTTGAGTTTAACCTAATTTGTTTTTGTAGACATTCTATTTACTGTAATATACAAATGACTACAAAACAAAACCTGACAAACGGAGTGAAAAGATTTAATAGTTTCTGGTCATATCTACAGGAAGCAGCTTTTTTACAACACACAATGACATTTTTACTCTTTGGATCCTTCAAGCACCTATAATATAAACTATAAGGGCACAAAAAAAAGACAAGAAAAATGTCCACATTTACAAAGTTCCTAGAAGCAAATTCTGGCAGAACTTGTGGTTTGTGAAATGAACTTCCATTTGATGTCCAAACCGCTGAGTTTCTAGCAGTTTTTCGAATGACGTCTAAAGAACTTCCACTTCCAGAGGTTTTTAAATGAGCACTTCTTCATTAAAAAAAAAGAAATAAAAAAACGGCATTGTAAATATATTCTTCTTAAATGCAGGCAGTAACCCGGGTTTGTCTCACAACGTTATGAGAAGATCATTACCTGACTTTTACATTGAGAGTAGAATAAAAGGAGCCTAGCAGAAGAATATTGTGCTGAAAACACAACCTTTTGTCACCTTTTACACTTCCCTACAACCAAAAGTACCCACATCTGTAATGCAGAATTAATAGTGTTCCTTTATGTGATTTTAGTAGCGCATTACTAATGTCAGATTAACATATGGAAAGAAAAAAACCTGTTACGTAAGTCATCACATTGGTGTTGTGTAAAGTTTGAAAATGTTAAATCCTCATTTTAAAAACCATTAAAACAAACTTCAGAACTTTGGATATGTAATTAATGTTAGTACAATGTTCTATATATGTAAACAGAGATAGCTGGATGGAGCTCTTTTCAGTTGGAAGCCACTCATTGCAGCTGAAGATGTTCTCCATATGAACAGCCTGAAGATCCATGAGGTTACTGGTTAGGAGGTGAACCTCAGGAACGCTGAAGATGGATTTGGTCTGTAATTAATATAAAAAGTCTGCTATGGTGGCTTACGACTGCAATTTCTGTAAACAGTTTTACACTTTTGTGTTAATCAGGAAACAGTTAATCTTCAACAATGATGGAACCATAATTACATGTACAGGCGTTTACACCCTTATCCATCATGATGTCCTCAAGTGCTTTAAAAACTTTATCATTACATAAACTGGTTTTCTAGGTTCCAATTTTAGAATACCATCAGCCGAAACCGTTTTGAGGTATTATAGCGCACTATTTTTAACAGAACATAAAACAAACAAGGAAAAAACTTTCCAGATGCACTGAGTTTTTTTTTTAAGTTGTGGGTCATAACTCATGACCTTGACTCATGGCAGTGTGGGCAATGTGTATGTGGGCTTCTGGTTGTTTTCTGGTTTCAAATGGTTTGGGTTTGTTGCTAAATTTATCATAATGTGGTGAAACTGTGAAAAGTGTGCAGGTGCATACCCCAGAACAGGCTGAGCGATCGTGAGGGTTATTTCTCATTATTATTCAGTTCAGTTATGGGGTATGTGAGATGTGAGTGATAGAGTGAGGTTTAGGAGGAATTGCTGCCTTCTGCATGACCAGTCTGTAAAGTTCAGATGGTGGGATGTGAATGTAGGTCTGCAGGCTAACAGCAGTATGACTCACTTTACACTTTGGACTAATTTCAGACATTAGTGACATTTAACCAAACCGTAATTTATGAATGAATTAGGAGATTAAAATACTATAAAAAATTGTTTTACAACAGAAAATAAGTTGTATTTTAAATGCATTGTATTAAAAAGCAGAAAAACAAAAAAAAGACACAGGAAGAAAGAAAGAAAGAAAGGAAGAAAGGAAGAAAGAAAGAAGGTGTAAGTAAAATAGATCAGGGAAATAAATAAACACATTTTAAAGAAAACTGAAAAGAAGAAAATAATCAAACCAAAAGAAAAAAATAAGATAAAAAAAATCAACAGCTTTAATAGGAAGGTTTACATTTCTAAAATCCTCAAAAAGCCTAAATATTACGCAACCCATAGAGGAAATCCTGATATACCCATTCTTCAGATTATGAATCACAAAGCATGTGCCATGTCATGAGGTGTTTCTCGACCTCTGAACAGATCTGTCTATCTGATTTTACAGCAGGAGAAATCTCAATGCCAGCTTCATGATTAACAAGAGCTGGACTGGAAGATCCTGAGTGACTTGCTGTACAGATCTCTTCACAACTCTGTTAAATACCTTTGGGATGAATGTAAATGCTGCCTGCACCCCCAGGCATCCTCACCTCCCGATCTGCACAAATCTCCACAGAAGCTAGTGGAACATCTTCCCAGTATTGTAGAGGTTATTATAATGGAAATGGGGCTCCATGTGGAGTGCGGTGTTACAAAATAAGCACATTCCCCTTTAATATTTTCAACATTAATTGTAAATTGATCCTGAAAACTCTGTATGGAATTCTGTAGTAAACACAAACATGCTAAACAACCCAGACTATGTTATATTTTTGATTGTCTAAATTAGCTCCGTTTAGCTTTAACCTACGGCATTCTCACATCATGTTCACGAGGTCGTCACACAGAATGGGTTTCAGGTCACAAGTGTGTCTTATCAAGAGTTCATCTGTGACACAGAGTCAATAGTCCTATTAGTGCTACTACAACTACTGTACAAATCCATTATGGTAAGAAACACTAAAGAAAGAGTAAAGGTCCATCATTACTTTAATAAATGAAGATCAGTCAAACCAAACATCTCAAGAACTTTAAATAGATCCCCAAGTGCAGTTTTCAAAGCCATCAAATGCTATGAAGAAACAGGCCCTCATAAAGACCATCCAGGAAAAGAGAGCCCAAGTTTATTAGTGTTTCCAGTCTCAGAAACTACGGATTTACAAATTGGAGTTCAAGTGGAAGACATATTCCAACATCTACTTTTCAGAGGAGACTACGTGAGTCAGGCCTTCGTGGTCTTTGGAAGGAGAGAAACCATTACTTCAGAAGAACAAGAAGCAGAAGAGACTTTCTGGTGCCAAGAAACACAAGGAATGGACATTAGATAACTAGATTAGATTAGATTGGATTAGAATTAGATGACACTCCAAATGTGAGATTTTTGGTTATAACCACTGTCTTTGTTGTACAGAAGATAAATGGCAGTTCCTGAATGTGTGGTTTGCACTGTAAGTCATGGAGGAGGAGGTGTGAAGGTGTGGAGCTGCTTTGTTGGTGACCCTGTTGGTGATTTAGTTCAAATTGAGGGGAAATTTAACCAGCATGGCTCCTACAGCATTTTGCATGCCATCTGGTTGCAAGATCAGTGCAAGACAGGGCGCCATCTAGCGACTGTAATACAGTGTAAAAGTCTGTAGATATAGGCATAATTGATTTAAAAATATATATATATATTATTTATTCATACAAGGTTATAAGTTCATATTAATTAACAGTTTCATATGTAGGAAACCTATATGAACTTTAAAAGTTTAGATTTATTCGCATGGTATCCAGTCTGGGCCAGTGGCGCAATGGATAACGCGTCTGACTACGGATCAGAAGATTCTAGGTTCGACTCCTGGCTGGCTCGAGATATTTTATTTTCCTAATTTTATTTAGTTTTGTTGTTTTTGTTTTTTTTTATTCGTAACTAAAACTGTTTAACGTCATTTAAACCAGCAACACAAAAAAGATTTATATAAATATTCAAATGTAATGTTTCTTCCTAGCATTAATTATTATTGCCATAATTACATTTGTGCAACAGGACCAAAAACCCGTGCATTAAATATAGATAATTTCCTCCCATTATAATCTTAGAAATAAAATAAAATCACTATAATAAATATTTATTATAATTACAGAGATAAAAGAAATTAGAAGTGCAATGTATATAAACAACTCCACGTACCGCTATCTACATCCGGGCCAGTGGCGCAATGGATAACGCGTCTGACTACGGATCAGAAGATTCTAGGTTCGACTCCTGGCTGGCTCGAGATCAACTTTTAGTTTATTTACAGTCGAATTTAAACAAAAATAAATATAAGAAGAAGAATCATAACATTGTCTGTTAATTTTGACCATGGCTTAGCAAACGTTGTAAAATAAATGTATATAACTAGTGTATCTTAGAGAATCAGTCTCTCAGTAGTAAAGATGCTTCAGCAATATGTATAATTAAAAATTTAGAATAATGATCTCATTATCAAATTGTGAAAGCGAAGAGTATCTCATAGTTATACCTCATCAACATTTTCAAAGAATCTTATATTTGGGCCATCAGGCAGCACTGCATTTAAAACGTGGGATCATTAATGGGATCATGAACACCTCCTGAAGTCATTGTCTGTAAACGCAGTTCGACACATCATACACAAATGCAGATTAAATCTCTATCATGCAAAGAAGAAGGCATGTGTGAACATGATCCAGAAACTCCACCATCCTTTCTGGAGAAAGGTTTATTTAAAATGTACTGAGGCAGTACATGTGGAAGTGGAAAACTGTTCTGTGGTCAGAGCAATCCAAACTCTAATTTCTTTTTGAAACCCATCGACACCACACCCTCCAGACTAAAGGGGAGAAGGACTATCTGGCTTGTTTGGGGTTTAATGGTTTGGGGTTGTTTTAGAGCAGAGATGGTTCTGGAAAGTGAAACGAATCGAGAACCAACACGGCCCCCATTCCACACTCCATCGTTACCCCCTCTGTAGCTTCCTGTACTGTTTAATCTCTCCCTGATTCTGACTCCTTTTAATTTCTACCCTGGGACCACTGACACTTTCTATTTCCTTAACCATGGACCCCCAACGCACCCAACCTCTCAACTTAAGAAGACTTCTTGTCCTGCCCCATTAGCGGCCAAATTATTTTTAATGCAATTGGCGAGAACTTCGATCAGTGGAAAGGTGGGAAAAAAAAAAATCGCAACTCGATGAAGGCCTCGTATCTTACCATACAACCCTGAACAAATTTTCTTAAGATGTGACTTCTGCTAAGACTGAGGAAAGCTTGAGGTTGCACAAGATCCTCATAAGCTCCACATCATCATCTCTTCACTACTCAACCCCCCTGCTCCACCTTCATTCTCCCTGACTGCAAAAGACTTCGTCTCCTTCTATGATAAGGTGATTGATGAAATCTGCCAGACCCTTACTTTCTTCCTGAGTATGTCTACACTACACAGCCAGGAATCTCCTGCTTCTTTGTTGTCAATTTTTGATTTTAACAAACTGTATGTCTCTCTCTCACAGAATAGGCTTCAAGATCTAAACCAGTTGGGCTTCAAAGTAGCACATTCCACAGAGATGGCCCTTCTGGCTGTCACTTAGAAACTACAAGCTGCTCAATCAGCTAAGCTGTCACCTGTACTCATCCTCCTCAATCTTTCAGCAGCATTCAACAGTCTACATCAGGACTCATCTTCCCTTAGGAGCCTCGGTATCCAAGGAGCAACATAGAATGGTTTGCTTCCTACCTTAAAAGGTCGCTCATACTGGGTAACATGCCCCACGCAGACTCTCTACTGGTGTACCACAAAGCTAAGTACTTGATCTTCTTTTCTCTCTTTATACTCTTTTGGTGAAGTCACTCTCCCCTTCAGCCACTATTTGCAACTTTGGAGTAACAATGTCCTTCTCCTCACATGCAACTCTTTCTTGTCAGGTTATTACATTAGAAGGATTTGAACATTTCTGTGCACAGTCTGCTCAGGTGCTTGTTGAGTCTCTCGTCATTTCAAGACTGGACTACTGCAGCTCTCTGCTGGCAGGTTGATCCAAAACACAGCTGTGTGACTTGTGTTTAACCTGCCAAAGTTCTCCTACCACACCCCACTACTATTCCCTCTACTGGCTGCTGGTAGCTGCATGAATCAGATTCAAAACACTGATGTCTGCCTTTAAAAGTAAAAAATGGACCAGCACCCCTGAGCTCATCACTCCTTGCACTGCACTACGCTGCATGAGATCCTCCAGCACTGCTCGACTGGTACCACCTTCTCTCCCCGGGTAAGAGGTATGTATACTCAAGGCAAAACAAATAAACATGAATTGAATTGATAATTGGTGGTTATAAACACGTCTTCACTCCAGACTCTGTTGCAGCTCATGGTTTATTAACAATCATAAAAACAAAGCATACAGTATATTTCTGAAGGGTTTCGACTCTAAAAAGGCTACCATTTCCTCGCAAAATACCTGATAGCTCAAATCATATCGAAAGGCACAAACGATAAAAGAACAAGCAGGAGATTAACACGACAAAAATCTATAGAGGGGAAAAGGAAAAAAATTAAAAAAGGGATCTGAAAACATTCCATCCACCCGGAGCATGATCGTAATCTAATATACAACTGTACTGGATTTCAGAATCATCACCACAGAAGGAGAGAAAATGGTAAGGATGGAAAAAAACAAAATAAACAAAAAATAAAAAATAAACACCCAGGTTCATGTAGACGAATAAACATCAGGGGGGAAATGTGACGAAATCTGAAGTGGTAGAAAAAAAAAACGATTTAGTTTAAAACACATGGTGTTAAGAGCACAGTGTGATGCAGCCTCAATCCTGCGTGTGTGATGGTGCCTGAGCCTTCGGGAATAAATACAGCGAAAATAATACAAATAAGAATAAAAATTAAATGATCTCTCACACACACACACACACACACACACACACACACAGTGAGGGAGATTGAGATTAAAGCCATTGGGAATATGCATGCAGGTGGCATCACACTGACAGTGTATTAACCCTTTAACCAGCTGTAAAACACACACACACACACACACACACACACACACACACTTTGTAATAATGTCTAAAACAGGGCTTACGTTTTTGCTCTCTGGTATGATTTAGTGTTCCTTCTTTACAAACCGGTGTGTTTGGGGGAGGGACATAAAAATATAAAAAAAAGTGTGTGTGTGTGTGTGTGAGAGACAAACATGTCACATGACTTGCTAAAGCACAAATTTTTTTGGCTTAATGTGCGACAAACAAGACACGGTAATCTAAAAGTACGAGTGTAGGGGGAGGGGCTTAGACTTTGTTGCGTAGGAACAATACCGTGATTTTCGACACACACGATGATGTCGGCATGGCGATGCGAATTTTGGGTGGTTGTAAAGGAGGTTTAAGTGTGTGTGAGAGTGTGTGTGTGTGTGAGAGAGAGAATAAAACAGGATAAAGACGCCATCTTGGGGCAGATTTGAAGGCATTACGTTTGCCCTGGTTGAGAACAGCCTTGGTGATGATTATTGAAGGTTTCATCACTCACACACTCTCACACACATACACATACACACACACACACACATACACACACTCTCTCACACACACACACACACACTCTCTCACACACACACACACACACTCTCTCACACACACACACACACACAGGCAGATGCCCACTTTCACAGCTAATTCGAGGCACTACAATATCCACTCAGGAAGCCTCTACTTGAGTTTTGTTCGAGCTGGGCGTTGATCATATCGAGTTGAAGAGACGTCCATCCCGAGATGAAGGAGCCAAAAAATTAAGAAATAAAAGAAATAAAATGGCAGTCGTCGTAGATCCGTTGACTAAACACACTAGAGATTATTTTTTAGTTTTAAAGTACAGTATGTGGACGTCGTCCTTCATCCCGCACCATGTTTCTCTCCTCCTGATGCTGAAACACTCGAATCCTCCTGAAGACGTCTCTCTCTCTCTCTTTTTTTCACATCACACACTCTGGAGTCTATCACTCGTTCTCTCACCACTCGGCATCGCCAATGGCTTTGGAAAAAACGTAATCGCGTCCGTTCAGGTTCATGATTCCGTCTTTCAGGTGGAATTTCCACTTATTCTTACTTCTGTGGATCTGCGGCCAAAAACAAGGAGGGAAAAAAAGAGAAAGTGTGAAATATACGTACAGGAATACATTTTTTCTTTTCAACAAAAATATTGACACCTCGGACATTTCCACCCAGATGTGCTTCTTCCCCAAACTGTTAGCAGCAATAAACTTTCCCCGACTTGAACTCTGAGACCCAAACCTGTTCCAGCAAGAGCCAGCTCCATGGAGACATGCTTTCCATGAGTCAGATTTGGTAGAAGATCTCCTGCTATAGAGCTTCAACTCTTATTGAACATGAATTAAAGTGAACGCTGACTGCACCCCAGGCCTCCTCACCTCACCTCCATCAGTACAGTGGAGTTCATCATACCAGCAAATAGAAATGTAGGAAAAATCTTCAGCTTCTCCTGATGTTTAGTTTAGATGTTCCGTCTCAGATTTAATTCCTTAATTACAGTCACATTCACTCCACAAATAACACACGCGTGTTTACCGCCAGTGTCAGTAAACATCTACTCAGAGTCAACTTTTCTCTTCACCACTGTGAGGCGCTGTTTCACAATAACTGTACAATAGGGTTACAACAGAAGCTCCACTTGATTGACGCTGGAATGTTCTCAGGCAGTCTAGAGTTCGGTAAGACAGCTGAAGCGCTGCATTATGGGACCTGTAGTTTGTGTTATCAGAGCTACATAACACCGGGACATTAATAAGAATAACAGATCTTTATAAAATCATCTCACAGGAGATATGATTGTACATCGGGCTGGATGTGGGCCTTGAGTTTTACACACATGATCCAGAAGGAGCATATAGCAACCATATATTCAGGTGTCCACATACTTTTCAGCCCCACACACACACACGTACCTTATCATACTGACACACGACGACATTCTCAGTGTCGAACAGCTCCTGATCCTCCTCGTCGCTTACATCATCTCCGCTGTTTAGAGGCTCCTGAAAGAAAACGAGAGCGTGAGAATGAGATCAATATATTTATACACAAATCTTCATATTTCTCTCCCACACACACACACACACACCTCCTCTACTTGTCCGTCCTCTCCTCCGTCTTTCTCCTTGTCCTCATCTTCATCCTCGTCATATTCGTCCTCCTCGTCTTCGTCCTCATCCTCCTCAGACGACGTGTCCCCAGCCCCGTCCACCTGAAGCATCATGGGAGCTTGTGGTTGCTGCTGAGGCTGTGCTGCTTGTTGTTGTGCAGGTTGTGGTTGCTGTGGAGTTTGTGTGTGTGTTTGGGGTTGTGTAGGTGTTTGGGTTTGTCCTTGAGCTATCGCTGCTTGCATCACCTGCTACACACACACACACACATTCTGATTGGTCAACAGATATTGATTAAATACTGATTATCCCCAGCAGGAGAACAGAAGGAAGAACAGGATTAACTGTGAGGAGACCTGAGTGTTCTGCTGCTGGACTTTATTTTGTGTGAGGACGATCTGCTGAGGTTGAATGATCACACCAGTCTGCTGAGAAAGACCACCCTGGAGTGGGGTCAACACCTACACACACACACACACACACACACACACACACACCACAGTCACAGCACAAATTACTTTTCTACAGTCAATTAAAATTGTTAACCAATCACACACGTGTGTGGGTGTGTGTGTGTGTTTACCTGCTGTATAACCGGAGCCTGAACTCCACTGGCCTGCATCTGTGGAAGGACCTGTTGCTGCACCATGATGGACTGCTGAGGCTGGATGATGTACTGAGCTCCATTAGCAGCTCTCAACACCTGCAGGATCTGACCTGCACGTGCACACACACACACACACACACACACACACACACACACACACACACACACAAAATGTGAACACACACACACTCCAAGGCTTGCCACTCTTAAAAAATCCCAAAACCAAAACCTGGAGGTTTGTTTAGCTCCGCCCCTAACAGACATTTTGTTCCTCTATTTGCATGAAGAATCATGTAATAACGTTTCAACACGTCTCCTCACTGTCAGACTGCAGTAATACGTGCATGAACAACGGTTTTCTGCGTACAACCAAAATCCCGTGCCATCTTTTAAAGCTCTTACTCCAGCTTTAACACTGGACGCTCCTTACAGTGTGTATTCTCAGAGCCGCTGTTCTAGAATTAGCTAAAACCATTGGACCAAAATCACAACTGACCTTGATTAGTGATGATTTGTTGGTATGGTCCGACTCCTGTGACTCCAGAGGGCAAAGCCAAAGTCGCCGCAGTGGCAGCCGCACTCTGAACACACACACACACACACATTATATATAAAGATTACAACCAGACTTGCTTATATCCATCATTATCTATATCCAGGAGTGTGTGGTGTCCTCACCATGCCTGTAGCGCTCATGTGCTGCAGGAGTTTGGGGTCCTGTATGATCACCTGCTGTGGTTGGGCTGAAGAATTTACAAATAAGCAAAAGATAAGTTGAGAAATATTTAGAAAAAATATTTTTTTTTTTTTAATGAAATGTCAAATATTTTACTATAAGAAAATACAATTCTTAAATAAGTCCATCCACAAAAAAGATAAATATTTTCTTTTTGTAGTGAAGAATAAGAGTAGAAATCAGAACTATAGTAACGTGTAAAAAGTCTGGATGAAAGGGAAATGAACTGCGTGTACGGTGTGTAGATGTTCAGTACGTGGGATCAGACTGGTGGTGTTTGGGTCGAACCTTGCTGTTGTGGAGGAAGGAGAACCTGTTGAGGTTGTGTTTGTTGGGGCTGTTGGACCTGTGAAACCTGCGTCTGTTGGGCCTGAAGAGTCTGCTGCTCCTCTGAGTGGAAACCGTCCACGGCCTTCGACTGCATCAGTTTACTCTCCCACAGCTTTCAGCGGGAAACAAAAACAAAAGCTCTGGATAGTTAGGACAATTATTATAATCAATTATTCTCCTGATTATTCCAACAATTCATTGGATAAGTACTTTTTTATTATTAAAAAATCAACACTAAATATACAAGAGAAAATAAGACACGTCTCCTAAAATAAACAAGTCATTTTTTTTTTTTTGCAAAAATGTTTCCACTTTAGTGTCGATGGAAATGAGGCATCGTCATGCTGGAACAGGTTGAGGTCTTTTAGTTCAAGTGAAGGAAAAAATTTCATGCTCCAAAGACATCTGATAAAATCGTGTGCCTGCAAATCACAACATTACCGTTTTGAGTTCCATGAGAACCTGTTCGTCCACGCCTTCGTCCAGGAAAAGCTCTCGGACTTCGTTTATCACATCCTCCATCACAGTTTTATAGAGTTTAGGCTGAAACGCAAATGAGACACGTGATCATCGAAAACTGCGGAAAATGTAAATTGAAACAAATAATCCTCACGGCACTGAATTGTGATTGGTCAGGAGGTGTTCCTCTACCAGCAGCTCTGATATGTGTGGATATGCCCGACATTGTTACAGAAGAAGACTCGAGTTTTAGACGTAAAACTGTCAAATTCAGGACAAATGCATTTTATGCTGCTTTTGGGTTTTTTTGCTCAAACTTGACAACATCTACACCAGGAAACTAGCTCAACAATTCCAACACGAACCCGTACACGTGCAACATCCGTGCCATCGTTTCTACTCGCTCGGACATCACGGCGTGCTACGGTGACACACAAACTGCAAATCTGCAGGGTCACAGGTATCGTCAAAACCGCGATTCATCAATACCGGCGGGTGGAGGAAACCGGTAAACACCTGATACATGATGCGGTTCAACCACATTTCGATAATCTTTGCATCCAATTGCATTTTTTTCTCTCTAATAAAACATTTATACACACAATTCTATAAAAACACATATATAAAAGGTTTAGACCCTGAATACACACACACGCTATTTAAAGCCTGTGCTGAGGGTGCGCGCCCCCGCGAACAATCTATTTAAAGCGCGTGCATAAAGGGTGTGGGGGGAGGGGGGGAGGCTGTTATATGGCGCGTGAGGCGTGACGTGGCGCGCGCAACTCCTTCCCATCTTCCCCGAGTCTATATTAGAGCGCGTGGATGTGTATAAAAGCAGCCTGCGGAAAGGACACACACACACACACACACACACACACACACACACCCGAACACACTTCTGATAACGATTTATTATTATTATTATTTTAATAAAATTATTAATCTGATATTTTGGCTGCGTTTAAAGAGAACAAACATGGCGGCGGTTCAGTCACCACACAAACCACCATAATGACGCAGCGAAAATTAGCCTTCGGTTCAACTGAAGAAAAATCCATACTAATGTCACTTATATATACGTATATTCATAAATAAATAAAAATTAATATATATATAAATATATATATTAAAGGGGAGGTCGCTTAAAGAGTACGCCGAGGCGATATTGACCATATTTCCGGAAATATATCCGCCTCAAAAACAAAACCACTACATTCACCCCCTAAATCTGATTAAATACAAAAGTAAAAGGCGATAAAAGTCGTGTATTTCTCCACAGTAAGACGCGTCGACTAGCATGGAGATCCGAGTCTCAGCTCCTTCTCTCCAGAAACACGATTAACATGGCCGAGTTCGTGAAGAAACACAAGCTGGATTTATTTAATATATTAATATTAATGGGAAATACCAAGAGGAGAGAGAGAGAGAGAGAGAGAGAGAGAGAAAGAAAAACCCCTGACTAGCCCCGGCAATGCTTTGACCGTGGATTATGGCTTGTTTTGTTGATTTTGTCTTTGAATTCAGCGCCGTGTCTGATCTGAGTCTGATCTGAGTCTGAGATCGGGGTCCTTACCACTGGGTTCGAGTTGGCCGAGCTCGCCATTTTAACTAAAAAAAAAAAAA
>MU592836.1:0-10266 GCA_024362625.1 Silurus asotus | reverse complement strand
TATCTATCTATCTATCTATCTATCTATCTATCTATCTATCTATACAGATATGCTTTAAATATCTGAGAACTTATATATAATACAACATTCAAACTGATGGATATTTAAGTAATTAAAAGTGTGTGATTATTTGGTTTATCCTGAAAAGTGTGTGTGTTTGTGTGTGTGTGCTGTACAAACACTTGTTCATGTGGTACTGCAGTACATTTATACACGTCGTGAATAAATATGTTGCATTGATGGTTTTGGACGACACAAACTGCATGCGGTCCAGTGAGGGTGGAAGCTGGGTCTTGATGTTCCTCATGACGAGCCTCATGAAGCACTTCATCACGATGGGTGTAAGTGCGATGAGACGGTAGTCATTGAGGCAGGAGACTGTAGACTTTAGCACAGGGATGATGGTAATCGTCTTGAGGCATGTAGGAACAAAGTTGAGGCTCAGGAAGATGTTGAAGATGTCGGTGAAGACATCCTCTATCTGCTCTACACATTCCCTGAACACTCTGCCTGGAACCTTGTCTGATCCAGTAGACCTCCGTGGGTTTACTTTACTCCGTGGGAACACACTATTGCGGTCATCCACTGCTTCTGGTTGGAGCGTGTAAAGATGGTCTTGGATATGATCACGTGATCAACGCACTTGTCCCAGTCAGTGCACACAAAACAGTCCTGAAGAGCAGAGGCGCCTCCTGCTGGCCAGGTTTTCACCTGTTTCAGAAGTGTTTAGGGTTTAGAGCGTCTGATGAGCGTCTGTATGCTGGAATTAGCATAACAGAGATGTGGTCTGAGTAACCGTGTGTCTTTCCTCAATTCCTGCCAGGAAATCAACATTGTGTTCATCTAAACAGCCCCAGGTTTCACCCTGATTGAGTAGAAACTAACTGAGAGATTGAATTAAGAAAGAAAGGAGATTAGTGTAAATCTTTCCTATAGTTGTGAGGTGACTGATACACAAAGTCATGGAGCAGTTGGACACTGGGAGATAATCAGATGAATGAAAGTAGAAAATGTGATAAAAGCCTAAAGTTTATTGTAATCTTTGAGCCATGAATGATGCACAGATGCACAGTGTAGCAGCAATGACACAAACTTCACTTCACAACAAGAGCAAAAAGAAAAAACTAAAGAAAAACAGTTTAAATTCAAGAAATAAAAAAATACAATGTTATTTAAACTTTACAGAAAAAAAACGAAAATTTTTTTTGCATTGTTTACAGTTTATATGAATTAATACATAACAAAAACACAAATAAATAAATGTGTGTGTGGAGGCAAAACCAAAACCAAAATAATTACAGGATTACTGTAAACGACCACGTGACCACCAGGCTACAGGGCAGGTCATGTGATGACATCAAATAATGGGCGCTACATACTCCACATACGTGTGCTGATTAGCCAATTTACATACAGAATGGGTGTGGTCAACAAACAGTACTGCAATCCAACAAACCAGTGGTTTTCATAGTAAAATGTTCTCACTATCTGTCTGTTCTCTCTCTTTCTCTCTCTCTCTCGCTCTTTCTCGCTCGCTTTCAGGATGGTCAGAAACACACAGCTGGAAATGGATGATGCTCCTCTTAGAATCAATGCAGGTGATGTTGCTCCCATCAAAATAAAAACAGCCCTGTTAAAAACAGCTGTAAATCTTATATGTTCCAACATGTTTTATGCGCAGTTCACTCTATTAATTACGTATTCATGCTTAAATAAAAGAGTCTCACACACGCATATTCTTAAGTGTTTTCTTAACTCCACTTCACGTGTTGGCGCATTCTAATGACGTCACATACACAACTTGTAGCCCTTATACTACATGGTATGTCACATCTTGCAAACCTTAAATAACATATTGTAACATCTTTCTCTCTCTTTTTTTTTTTCTTCAAAATAAACACAAGCCTAACAATTCAACAATTGCAAACTTCAAATCACGTAAACCGTATGCTCAAAATAGCATGTTTGTGACTTAAGAACAATAACACAATCAAACAAAGTCTTTCAAGTGTGACGGCCTCATGACTATTCTGTCACTTCTAGTTGTCACAACTCTATTGCTAGCATCTGAAAGGTGTGTGTGTGTGTGTTGTGCTTGACTCTGGTACTGCTTTTGAATGTCCATTATCGATAAGAATCCTCTGGTTGGTCCTGCAGTCCTCCAGGCACAGACCTGAGATGTTTCTGATTTCTCAGTACAACAGTTCCATTTTCCAGCTTCACCGTGTATGATCTGTTGTTGGCCATTCTTTCAACCCTTGCCGGCAACCAATGTGCTCTGGGTTTTGTGACCAACTGAACTCTTACTTGTTCACTTTCATGCAGAGGTCTAAGATCTTTCGCTCCTCTGTTGTAGTAGAAGGCCTGTTTGCATTGGTTTTCTTTCATAGCCTGCTCCGTGTTTACAACATCTGGCATCTGGCCGGAGATGACATCACATGTCTAAATTCCCAAGCAGTACTGAACTGTCTGAATTCCTGAGAGCTGTACTGGGGACCCAGTAATCTCTCTTCCTGAGAGATTACTGGGTCTGGGATGCTGTGTCGTGCAAAATGGGCCTTTAACTTGTGTATCACTGCTCCTAAACTGGTATCAGGGAGACAATCAATTTCCCAGAAGTTAGAGAAATAGTCAACTGTAATGAGATATGCTCTGTTGTTAAATGAGAATAAATCTGTTCCAGCTGAGTTTTCTCCTCTGGCCATCCCTGGACTATCACTTTCTGCAACAACTGAAATGTTTCATCCTTAGCAGTTTCTCTGTATATCTTCTAGAATCCCTTCTGATATGGACAGGTAGTGCAACATGTTGATTGTCTCAATTTCTGTATCTACTGATCCCTCTGCAGCACACTCTGTTAGGTACGCTCTGCTGAGAGTGTCTGCTAAATGCATTAGTCGACCAGGTACATAGACAACATTAATGTCATATCGCTGTAGTCTCAAAAGCATTCTCTGCAATCCCTTAGGTGCATTGAGCAATGGCTTTCTTACAATTGTCTCTACGGGTTTGTGGTCTGAATGCACTTCTACTTTCCTGCCATAGGTATACTGGTGGAATTTTTCCATTCCAAAAATAATTGCCAGGCATTCTTTTTCTATTTGTGCATATTCCTTTTCTGTCGGTGTAAGGGCCCTGCTGCTATAAGCAACTGGTTGTCCTGCCTGCAAAAGTGCAGCACCCAGTCCTGACTCCGAGGTGTCACACTGAAGAACAAGGTTGTCATCTGGGTTGTAGTACTTCAAAACAGGTGCTGACGCAATAATTTGTTTCAGTTTGTTGAATGCTACTTCCTGTAAATCAGTCCACTCCCAAACAGTGTCTTTATGTGTCAGCTGTTTCTACAACGGTCCAGCAGCTGTCTTAATTTTGCGTCATGATCTTTCTCAGCTGCTTCATCATTGTCACCTTCTTCACAAATAAGGATGTCATCTGCTATTATCTGTATTCCTGGGAGCCCCTCCAATGCCTCAGTCAACTTGTGTTGGAACACCTCAAGAGCAGGGCTGATCCCCATGGGCATTCTAGTCCATCTATACCTGCCACATGGTGTTGCGAATGTAGTGAGATAGCTTGACTCTTCTGAAAGCTTAATGTGCCAGAACCCGTCCTTCACATCACAAACGGTAAAGACTCTCGCTTTGGTCAGATCAGAAAAAACATCATCTATGGTGGGCAAGGGAAAGTGTTGACGCTTTATTGCTTTGTTAAGTGGTCTCGGGTCAATGCAAATTCTTAGCTTTACCGATGGTTTCTTTACCACCACCATGCTGCTAATCCAATCTGAGCTCTTTTCTACATGAGCTATGATGCCTCTCTTCACCAGGTCCCCCAGCTCATCCTTTAGATGTTTCATCAGAGCCACTGCAACTCTTTGCATTGGAAGCCTCACTGGTTTAACTGCAGGATCCATTTCTAAGTTATATTCTCCTTCCAGGCATCCATCTCCTTCAAATACATCAGCATACTCTCTATGCATGTCACTCTTGTCCCACTGATCCTTTTCTTTGCGACACACTGTGGTAACAATATCATCAATCGCCATAATATTTTCATGCTGTATTCTTACCAGATCCATTGCTTGCACTGCCTTGTTTCCTAGCAGGGGCATTGACGGGCTTACCTGCATACAATGAATTCCAGCCGGTAAAGTTTTCTGTTTCTGGGGTTTCTTATATGTATTCTGCATTTACCTACAGGTTTCAGTGTGCTCTTATTGTACATGACCAGGATCTGTTCAGTTTTTTCCATCACTGTATCCGGGTGTAACAGCCGAATGGGAATTACGTTACAACTCGCTCCGCAGTCTAGTTGAAATCTTACTGGTCTTTCTCCTATCAGCATGGTTGCAAACAGTTGTTTCTCCTGCTTGTTCTCCCTCTTTTGTGAACTGAGGCTAAAGATTTCCTGAAACAGTTCCTCTTCCATTTCTGCAACACTGTGTATTCCTTTTTATTGTGTCTTTGGGGTGTATAATAATAAGGCATTCAGTCAAGGATGACACACACACGGACTTAGCGAGACGTTTACTCACGTGTAGAGAATAACACCAGGAAAATGTACATCCGGAAACACGTATAACAAAGTGCATTGTGGGAAATGTAGTGAGTAAACAGCGTTAACACAATACACAACGTTTCCTCCCCTCTTACTCCTTGAGATATAACACAAAGATTACAAATTAAACCGTACCACTCAATTATAAAATTTTGTTTCTTTCAATCAACATATCTATGAACATAGACCTTTCTTTTTTTTCTTTTTTTTTTTTTTGTAAACATGAACATTGAGTCTTTATGCTGAATCCTGTTGTAAAGTGACACAACTATATACTGGAAATGAGGGTAGACTAACTCAAACCCTAGCTTACCCTTAGGGGATTATTCTGCCCCCGAAGCAATAAGGGAAGCCCCTAACTAAGTGTAGTCCAGTAAACGCTGAGGAGGACGCCGCTCCCTTGCTGGATACCGGCGGCCAATTTGGTTTCCATTTCCTGCTGGTGAAGATGATTGTTCATTAGCAAAAGACTATTTGTGATCATCATAGGCTCCTTTGTGGAGACTACTGAAGTTGGAGAATTGTCATATATTTGATCAGTGGCATCGCCTCTATAAACACACACGGGATAACGAGATCCTCGTCGCCACTTTATTGTGTCTTTGGGGTGATTATAATAAGGCATTCAGTCAAGGATGACACACACACAGACTTAGCGAGAGTGACGTTTACTCACATGTGTAGAGAATAACACCAGGAAAATGTACATCCGGAAACACGTATAACAAAGTGCATTGTGGGAAATGTAGTAAGTAAACAGCGTTAACACAATACACAATGTTTCCTCCCCTCTTACTCCTTGAGATATAACACAAAGATTACAAATTAAACCGTACCACTCAATTATAAAATGTTGTTTCTTTCAATCAACATATCTATGAACATAGACCTTTCTTTTTTTTCTTTTTTTTTTTTGTAAACATAAACATTGAGTCTTTATGCTGAATCCTGTTGTAAAGTGACACAACTATATACTGGAAATGAGGGTAAACTAACTCAAACCCTAGCTTACCCTTAGGGGATTATTCTGCCCCCGAAGCAATAAGGGAAGCCCCTAACTAAGTGTAGTCCAGTAAAAGCTGAGGAGGACGCCGCTCCCTTGCTGGATACCGGCGGCCAATTTGGTTTCCATTTCCTGCTGGTGAAGATGATTGTTCATTAGCAAAAGACTATTTGTGATCATCATAGGCTCCTTTGTGGAGACTACTGAAGTTGGAGAATTGTCATTTATTTGATCAGTGGCATCAGTGACCTCAGGAAGATCTGTAACTGTGCTGGCTCCACCAAGCAACTGATCAGTATGTCTCCTCCAGGAAAGATTTTCAGTTGTGGTGCGTTACGTATGTGCTGGCATGAAGTACACGTCCTAGCTTTTTCCTCAATTTGGCCATCTACTCCTGGCCACCAGAAGTAGCTCCTGGCAATCTCCTTCATGCGGACCATTCCACAGTGTCCTACATGCAGCTGTTTTAACACTGGCTTGCGTAAAGCCGGGGGAATAACCACTCTCCTTCCCCACAACAAGCAGCCGGACTGCACCGAAAGTTTATGACGTCGAGAGATGTAAGGTTTTAGCTCCAGGCCATCGCTCTCCCCTTTACCGGTCATGACAATATCCACGACTCTTGACAGGACAGGGTCATTTCGTGTGCCCCTGCTTACTTGTGCGGCTGTTATAGGAGCCCGCTCCACCTGGCTGAAATAAAAAATTTCAGCCACCTTTGCTTCCTTTACCCCGTCAGCGAGAGGCAACCTGGACAGACCATCCGCATTCCCGTGCAATTCTGACTTTCGGTATTTGATGTCATAGGTGTGAGCAGATAGCAACAAAGCCCACCTTTGCATCCTACTGGCAGCAAGAGTGGGAATGCCATGGTGTGGACCAAATATTGGAGTGAGTGGGCGATGATCGGTCAGCAGCGTGAACTTCCTTCCAAAAATATACTGATAAAACTTACGCACTCCAAACACAATGCTCAATGCTTCTCGCTCAATCTGAGCATAGTTTGCTTCTGCTTTGCTCAGACTCCTGAAAGCAAACGCGATTGGCCTCTCTTGACCATTGGGCATGATGTGGGACAAGACAGCTCCCACACCATATGGAGAAGCATCGCAGGCCAGCTGGATAGGAAAAGCAGGGTCAAAATGAGTGAGTGCATTTGACCCCAAAAGTGTCTCCTTTGCTTTTCTGAATGACTCCTGGCATTCAGAGGTCCACTTCCAATTATTCTCATGGCATAACAATTTGTGCAGAGGTTTCAACAGTGTAGCAATGTTTGAAATGAAACGCCCATAATAGTTCAGTAAGCCGAGGAAAGACCGAAACTGGCTGACATTTTTGGGTACTGGAGCATCAACAATAGCCTTAACCTTGGATGAGGACGTATGCAGTCCACATGCATCAATGACGTGCCCCAAGTACTCGACTGCAAACTGGAAAAATTCACATCAATCCTTGCGCACTCTTAATCCATACTCTTTCAGTCTCTCAAGGGTAGCATCCAAGTGTTGTAAATGCGACTGTTCATCTGTGCCAGTCACCAGAATGTCATCTAAATAACATACAACTCCTGGAAGCCCGGCAAGAATCTGATCCATCGTTCACTGAAAAACAGATGGAGCTGAAGTAATTCCAAACGGTAAACGTTTGTACCGAAATAGGCCTTTGTGTGTGTTGATGGTGAGAAGTTCTCTGGACTGTTCTTCAACATGCATCTGTTGGTATGCCTGGTTGAGGTTGATTTTGCTGAATCTTTGTCCTCCAGTCAACCCAGCAAAAAGGTCATTAATGTGAGGCAAGAGGTATTGTTCTGCTGACAACACTGGATTTACAGTAACATTAAAGTCCCCACAGATCCTTATACCTCCATCCTTCTTTATAACTGGAACAATAAGTGTTGCCCACTTACTCACATTGACTGGTATCAGCACACCATTCTTCACAAGTTCATCCAAGCTCGCCTCTACTTTAGGTTTGAGGGCATATGGCAGGGGCCGGGACTTTAAAAACTTTGGCTGGCTTCCCTGTTCCACAGTCAATTTTACTGTGATGCCTTCCATGCTGCCTAATTCCTGTTTGAAAACTTCACTGTGTTTTTCAAGAACACCTTCAAGGTCCAGGGTTTTAGGTGTCATCATATGTATGGTTGGCCAATCCACTTTGAGTTGCTCCAGCCAGGAACGAGGGGTAATCACCCAGGACCACATACAATAGCAGTTTTTTTGTTTGTCCATTCAGTTCAACTGTTACTTGGGTAAGTCCTTTCATTGTCACTGATTCCCCAGTATAAGTTTTAAGGACAACATCAGGTGGTTTGAGTGGCAGGTGGCTAAGTATTTCCCTGTATATCGCATCCGACACCAGTGATACAGCAGCACCAGTGTCGATTTCCATTTTCACTGGCTGTCCTTCCAGCAGTGCGGTGACTTTATAAGCTTTGGTTCCACCTGCGACAGTGAGCACATGCAAAGGAAATTCCTCATTAGATGTGTCACTACTCTCCTTATTCTCCTGTCCGACTGTAAATATGCGCTTCTTTTGTTTCCTTCTGAAAACTGGTTTCTGATGCATTTTTTCTATTTTTGTTTTATTCCTACACGCACGCTAAATGTGTCCCTTTTTCTTACAGCTGTGGCACTCCATATCCTTGATGCAGCATGAAACAGGCGAGTGCCCAGTCTTACCACAACGGAAACATGGGCCTTTAATTTCAGTTTGTTTTTCTGTCTCCATCTTGTACACTTTACTATTAGAGCGCAATTGCTGGGCTTCCTTTGCAGACAATTCCATAGACACACTCAACTTAATTGCTCTTTGTAGTGTCAGGTTGCTCTCTGTTAACAATCTTTTCTGTATGCCCTCGCAGCGTAGTCTGCATACTAATCTGTCCCGCAGTGTATCGTTGAGCACATCACCAAATTCACAGTGTTCAGCTAATTCTTTTGGCACTGCCACAAACACTGCCACAGATTCCCCGTCTAGCTGATTTCGTCTGTGGAACCGAAATCGCTCTCCAGGTTTCTCTGGCTGCAGGAGGTTACGCAGTAGTGTATATGTCTTTGGACCCATTACACTTAAAAATGTGGGTACAACTTTATCTTCAGTAATAGCATTCGCTGCATTCAAATATTTCTGTATAAGAACACCACTGCTCACTGCTTTCCTCAAAAGGACCCAAATTTCCAAAAACTGATGCCATTTTAGCCGTTCTCTGTCGTTTAACAAATAATTCAGTCACTTCTCTGAATCATTGTCTCCTCCCCGCTTATCAGCCAAGACGTGAACTTGCAGCAGACAAATATTCGTGTTTTTCAACAAACTCGCCGTCAAACCGCTTCATTTCCGCCTCTATAAACACACACGGGATAACGAGATCCTCGTCGCCACTTTATTGTGTCTTTGGGGTGATTATAATAAGGCATTCAGTCAAGGATGACACACACACGGACTTAGCGAGACTGTCGTTTACTCACATGTGTAGAGAATAACACCGGGAACATGTACATCCGGAAACACGTATAACAAAGTGCATTGTGGGAAATGAAGTAAGTAAACAGCGTTAACACAATACACAACACTTTTCTCTTAGTCTCTTTTGTTTTGCATGTCGTTGCAAACTGGTTCATCTTGCCACATTTTCTGCACTGCTTTCCATAAGCTGATGGGCAGCTTAATTTTTTCCACTCATGCTGTTTTCCACAGAATTTACACTTTGTCCCAGGGGTTTGTTTGACTCTCTGTACTGTGTGCACTTCTTCACCTTTCTGTCCCTCGATTGTCATCATATTCTATTTTGACAGTTTTGATGCTGTACATATCCTCACACATTTCTTAAGTGTTAGGTCAGACTCTTTTAATAGATGTTCTCTCACATGTGAGTTCAGTATGCCACACACAATTCTGTCTCTAATTAAAGAGTCTCTAGCCGACCCAAAATTACACGTGTCTGCCAGCACTTTCAAATCTGTAACGTATTTATCAATCATTTTGCTTGAATTCGGATTTCTGGAGAAAAATTTTTACCTTTCCACCGTCTCATTCGGTGCCGAATTGCAGTGGTTTCTGAACGGTGTTAACAGCCATTCCAACGTCGGTTCCCTTTTAGCTGGGTGAGCAGCGCATAGCGTCTTACTCAGTTCTCTCCCTGATTCTCCAATTAGAGAGGACATTTGTTGCTTACTATTCACCTCAACAGTTCATGTAGAGGACAGGGTGGTATGGGGATGGATGACCTGTGGCGACCCCTAATGGGAGCAGCCGAAAGAAGAAGAAGAAGAAGATTCACCTCAACAGTTCAGCTGTAACTGAAGTGAGAATGGCTGATGCAACTTACACTTTATTCTTTTCTCGCATCGCCTATAGGTGTCACTTATTCCCCTCTTCTCAGGTATAATATGTAGACAAATTAATTACACAAACAATATGTATATATTTAACTATTTCACAGCTAGAAAAATAGTTTTGGCACCATTCAAAATAAATCGCTTTTGTTTCTGTTACACCTCCAAATTTGTGCTAAACTTTGTGCTCTATACACATCTTGTGTGTCTGTACTCTGTTGTCACCAGAGATTATGGGTTTTTTTGTCACCGGAGATTTAAACTATGCAAGACTCAGGACTGTGCTTCCTAAATTTCATCAGAATGTGAACTTTGCAACCAGAGGAGAAAACACGCTGGATGTTGTTTACACAAACATCCGGGGAGCAT
>MU592027.1:4512224-4528003 GCA_024362625.1 Silurus asotus | reverse complement strand
ATATTTACAGCTAAACATGATTCCAGCTAGAAATAAAATACACTACAAGTTGTTTATTGAGAATTTATAATTTTTTTTCATGTATTCAGGCTAAATTTATTTCTGATTTTGCTTTTAAAAGTGGACATTTTCCTAAAGCAGCTTTATAAAGATAAATAGACTGAGATTATTGTGATCATTTATCTGTATATAAATGAACTTATTAAACATGAGGATTTTAAACATGTTTCAAGTCTGCAGAAAACTCTAGACACGAGCTCATAAGAAAATATTTACCTGAATTTTATCTGCATCAGTACAGATTTCTGATGTCAGACATTGTTTTTAGTTAGGGCTCATTTACAGATTCTACAAAATTACTCAGATAAAAAACATCTGATACCACAAAGTGCTAAAAACTGAAGCATGTCTACTGTATGTTCTCATACTAATGAACTGATACCAAAATGAGAGCAATTTGAAAGTATTTTAATGATTAATGACACACAGCACAGAATCAGCATAAGGTGCTGTGAATTACTCAGTGGTGGGAGGTCAGGGCAGCAAAGCCTTCTCTGCTGACCTAAACACTATCATAAGCACTGACCTACATTTACAACCTAATTTCTAATATTTGTTCCATTAAATCGTATTAATTTATTCCCAACAGTTTATTCTCTTCATTTCGTAGTGTTTCTCTTGGCTGCACTGCTTCCAGTACGTGTATGTGGATATTAGATTATTTTTGTCCAATCAGATTTCAGCCTCTATGTGCTGCCATGTCAGTCTAATCTGCCCAGGGCCTTCAAAGTCTGTACTGCTAGCCTTTTTTTTTCTTTTTTACCATAGTCTCTATAAGAAAAAGCTCTGTTTCTTTAACCAATCAGATTTCATATTCGCCTCACAGGACCATATAGCTGGCCGAGAATAGCATCAGCATTCTTCCGTCTTCTGATTTGTTGGTCAGAGGGAAACTATTACAGCCAAGTTCGATTGGCAATACACGTGTGTAGCTCTGCACACATTATTACATATGAGTTAGACTTTTCTATGCCTACAGAGCAAGAGAAGTTTATTTGGTTGCGGACATAATTAAAAATACTTTTTTCAAGAAAAGCTAGATCGCTAGGAGAGGTCGGCCAACCCGGGAGCTAGATAGCATGTCTCAGCCCGTGAATAGGTTTGTTCTTCACTTTCAGACCAGTGAATACGAGCGATACCACTGGATTACATTGGTACATTTACATTTTATAACTTTTGTCATGTTATTAGACAAATATTGATTCTGAACTGCTGCAGATGTTGTAGGTGCACAGTTGCGTTTGTAGTGTAGAGGTTTGGTGTCTTAACTGGGTTTGTTGCTTTAGTAAAATGTTATTCCCCCTCCATATGTGAAATGCCCCTCTCTCTGTAATGCCACACATTGTTATCTTGCGTTTTTGTATTGTATTGATGGTTTCTATAATTGTGACGAGAAAGTGGTGGTATTAAGAGGTGGATTAAGTCGGGTACGTCCTCATTGACAGTAGTGACAGTAAACACACTACATGAAGACTCACCATGAACTGTGATGTTGACAGGACTACTGTTTGCTCCAGATTCAGACTCACACCAGTAAACTCCAGTGTAGGATGTGGAGAGGAAGCTGATGTTACATGTAGCTCCTGTAACTGATCCCCACTGTGAACAATCTAACACTCCTTCACTGTCTGTGTATCGTCTCACTGTCCATCCAGTAGTGTTACTCTGGTCCTCACAGCTCAGTGAGAGAGAGTCACGAGTAAAGTGTTGAGTTCTGCTGGGACTGATGATCAGAGACACTGGAGGAGATTCACCTTCAACACAGAAAACAGCCAATTCTAACAATTTCCTCATTTTAAAGTAAATCACATCAGCACATGCTGTTATACATGATATAGTGTCACTATAAACCAGTTCCTGAGTCCTGTATGATAGACAGAAATGCTATATTTCATTCTGACGAGGGGTGGAGACCTCAGAACATACAGAAAACACAAGGAAAATTAATCTACCTTTTATTTATTTATAACTAAATGTTGCATTTTTACGATCTTTCCATCATCATGCAATGTTTGCATTGCGATTTCCCTCACCAGAGATCCATAGAGGCTGCGGATTGCTGTACAGTGTGTGACTGACTGGTTCTCCTCTCTCTCCTCTACACACATAAACTCCTGTGTGATAAAGAGCAGAAGGACTGAGTGTATAGTTGCCTCCAGATCCTCTGCTGTTGTTTGAGAGAAGCTCCACATACATGACATAGTCAGTATTTTTTATTTGAGTTACACCGTCTCTGTAGGGAACAACTGTGTACCAGCTGAATGTCCAGTCTGTAGAGGAGTCTGTAACCTCACAGCTTAGAGTCACTGAGTCTCGTTCAGTCAGCCAGTTCTGTGGAGATACACTCAGTACTGCCTGTAGTCTCTCTGTTACATGGGAAGTTCAGAACATTTTGAGACTTATTTAATAAACAGTAATACATTTTCACAGGTCTCAAAAAAATAAAACCACACTCACCTGATACAGTCAGTGTAACAGCATCACTGAGGTGTGAGGAACGTGAGTCTCCACTCTCTCTTCCTTTACAGGTGTATTTACCTGTGTGTGTCACTCTAACAAAACGAATCCTGTACATCTGTACACTACTGACAGGACTGAGTGAAGCATCTTTATACCAGCTGTACTGCCACCTAGATACACGTTCATCCTGTATCTCACATCTCAGAGTGACAGTGTCTCCACTGAACACCTGTTTATCAGGATTTATAGATGCCACTGGTTTGGGTCTTGCTGTTGAAAAAAAAACAGGGCATCTATTTAAAATAATTTAAAAAGTCATACAAGCATCCACAGTTTTCCTCATTTGAATTTCTATACAGGTGCAGTCCTCACAGTGGCTTAGATATCATTAGTTAAAAATGAGAGATGGGACACAAAAACAAGAATTCCACTGGTTCAGGTCTTACTATAAAAAAATAATAGAAGATTAAACAATGTAATAAAATCATGTAATACATTTTTGCTAGAAGTATATAATGATGAGGGAGAAATAATGAAATAATGAATGCAACAGTTTACCTTTATTATCACTTTTGAATAATTTTCACATGAACTTTTCTTTAATAATTTAAGGTCTGTTAATGTAGGTTTACATGTTTGCGTTTCATGTAATGAACACATTTATATCTAATTAAAATGTACTGGAAAGTTTAGCTGTAGTTTTTATGCTACTGATGATAATCATTGAACTTGTCAGGTCAAAGAATTCTATCGACTACAGTTCCAAGCAAGAATCAAAGCCTTCAAACATGATAACCAATACAATCACCATTCACTCAATCATTCTCATTCATCCTGCAACTGACTGAGAACAGAATTACTTAATTACACACTCAACTGATACAGTCACTTTCAGATGTAGTGTATAATACACCATAAGAAAATATTCATCACTGTGTAACTGCATATTTCGATTTTACATGAGTCAAAAACCACACTCACCTGATACAGTCAGTGTAACAGCATCACTGAGGTGTGAGGAACGTGAGCCTCCACTCTCTCTTCCTTTACAGGTGTATTTACCTGTGTGTGTCACTCTAACAAAACGAATCCTGTACATCTGTACACTACTGACAGGACTGAGTGAAGCATCTTTATACCAGCTGTACTGCCACCTAGATACACTTTCATTCTGTATCTCACATCTCAGAGTGACAGTGTCTCCACTGAACACCTGTTTATCAGGATTTATAGATGCCACTGGTTTAGGTCTTGCTGTTGGAAAAAAACAGGGTGTCTATTTAAAATAATTTAAAAAGTCATACAAGCATCCACAGTTTTCCTTATTTGAATTTCTATACAGGTGCAGTCCTCACAGTGGCTTAGATATCATTAGTTAAAAATGAGAGAAGGGACAATTTAACAGAAAAATCGAAATTCAGTACAAACACTACAGAGAGGAATTCCACTGGTTCAGGTCTTACTATAAAAAATAATAAAAGATTAAACAATGTAATAAAATCATGTATTAAATTTTTGCTAGAAGTAAATAATGATGAGAGAGAAATAATGAAATAATGAATGCACCTGTTGACCTTTATTATCACTTTTGAATAATTTTCACACAACTTTTCTTTAATAATTTAAGGTCTGTTAATGTAATTTAAATGTACTGGAAAGTGTAGCTGTAGTTTTTATGCTACTGATGATAATCATTGAACTTGTCAGGTCAAATAATTCTATCGACTACAGGTCCAAGCAAGAATCAAAGCCTTCAAACATGGAAACCAATACAATCACCATTCACTCAATCATTCTCATTCATCCTGCAACTGACTGAGAACAGAATAACCTAATTACACACTCAACTGATACAGTCAGTTTCAGATGTACTGTATAATACACCATAAGAAAATATTTATCACTGTGTAACTGCATATTTCGATTGTACATGGGTCAAAAAACACACTCACCTGATACAGTCAGTGTAACAGCATCACTGAGGTGTGAGGAATGTGAGCCTCCACTCTCTCTTCCTTCACAGGTGTATTTACCCGTGTGTGTCACTTCAACACTACTGATTGTGTACATCTGTACACTACTGACAGGATTGAGTGAAGCATCTTTATACCAGCTGTACTGCCACCTAGATACACTTTCATCCTGTATCTCACATCTCAGAGTGACAGTGTCTCCACTGAACACCTGTTTATCAGGATTTATAGATGCCACTGGTTTGGGTTTTACTGTGGGAAAAAAACAGGGCATCTATTTAAAATAATTTAAAAAGTCATACAAGCATCCACAGTTTTCCTCATTTGAATTTCTATATAGGTGCAGTCCTCACAGTGGCTTGGATATTATTAGTTATATATGAGAGAAAGGACAATTTAACAGAAAAATAGAAATTTAGTACAAACACTACAGAGAAGAATTCCACTGGTTCAGGTCTTACTATAAAAAATAATAGAAGATTAAACAATGTAATAAAATCATGTAATTAATTTTTGCTAGAAGTAAATAATGATGAGGGAGAAATAATGAATGCACCAGTTTACCTTTATTATCACTTTTGAATAATTTTCACATGAACTTTACTTTAATAATTTAAGGTATGTTAATGTAGGTTTACATGTTTGCTTTTCATGTAATGAACACATTTATATCTAATTTAAATGTACTGGAACGTTTAGCTGTAGTTTTTATGCTACTGATGATAATCATTGAACTTGTCAGGTCAAATAATTCTATCGACTACAGTTCCAAGCAAGAATCAAAGCCTTCAAACATGGAAACCAATACAATCACCATTCACTCAATCATTCTCATTCATCCTGCAACTGACTGAGAACAGAATAACTTAATTACACACTCAACTGATACAGTCAGTTTTAGATGTACTGTATAATACACCATAAGAAAATATTCATCACTGTGTAACTGCATATTTCGATTTTACATGAGTCAAAAAACACTCACCTGATACAGTCAGTGTAACAGCATCACTGAGGTGTGAGGAACGTGAGCCTCCACTCTCTCTTCCTTCACAAGTGTATTTACCTGTGTGTGTCACTTCAACACTACTGATTGTGTACATCTGTACACTACTGACAGGATTTAGTGAAGCATCTTTATACCAGCTGTACTGCCACCTAGATACACTTTCATCCTGTATCTCACATCTCAGAGTGACAGTGTCTCCACTGAACACCTGTTTATCAGGATTTATAGATACCACTGATTTGGGTTTTACTGTTGGAAATAACAGAGCATCAAAAATGTCATGATGATCTTTGTTGTATTTGCATAAAGTTATGATTGATAAACAGGGAATACAAAAGTGTTAAATGATATTAAATAATTGTCAGCAAGTGTGAGTTGTTGGAAAAATACATGATTTTATAATCTCTGTGTAAAATACATTATTATTTACAAACATCATACTTTTTGTTTCTCACACGTTAAAGACATTTTCTTTCAAGTAAACTGTATATGAGGTGGTATGGAAAAGGTTTTGGGACTAGTTTTGTAACAAGAGATGGCAGCACACATGGTCACAGGACCATCAACTTTTATATAGTAAGTGTGCCAAAGGTGTGAAGCTTGTGCTAATCTAACCATGTGTGTTATCATGTCTGCAATTTTATCATGGACAGCAAGGTAGAAACAAAATGAAATCCTACATAAAACTGGGCAATTCTGCCACAGAGATTATTGACATTGACATTATCTGCCAAGTTTACAGTGATACTGTAATGAGTGGTTCCAGGTGTTTTGCATGCCACGTGCACTTTAAGAGTTCAAGAACATCTCTCGAAGTTGACAAAAGATCAGGCAGACGTTCAAAGAGCTCAACCCCCAAAAATAGCAAAACCATTCAGTAACTTGTGCATAATGATCATCAGAGAACAATAGACAACATTGCTTCTATTGTCAGTGTTTCAGCCCCAGGCTGCTAATCCAGGAGCAGGAGGAAGACAGGGTCCAAGTCTGCAAAGAATTCAGTCAGCGTGCTGTGGACAACCCGTCTATCATCTTGAAGTTCAGTACCAGTGAAGAATTAAAGCAACTGTCACCATAGTGAAAGAGCCCAACATCTCCAGAACTGCAAAAGGGGAGGCAGGTCTGCAGCTCAACCAAGTGCAGGTACTGTCAGGTTCAGGAGCGGATTTCAAACCTGGGTCACTAAAGCAAGTGGCAGACACTCTGGCAGTCTGCAATGTTGAGGTGTTGGAACCCAACTGCAGAGACATGCTTGAGATGTGCAATAGCATAATTTCTTTTAATAAAAACAATGTCAAACACACAAGCTCGAAAAAAGAACTAAAATGAACACAGGCAGAGTGGGTTGTCAATAAAAATTAAATAAAAAAAGACCTTTTCACATTTAAGTGCTGTCAAAACAGAACAAAGGAAAGCATATGAACAGGGAAACTTGGAAAGACAGGAGGTACCAGGGGACTCGAGAAGACCAAAGGCTTGGGACAACTCAGTGGAGCAGGTAAAGCCAGGAGACTTGGGAAGACAGGAGAAGCCAGGGAGATACCAGAAGAATCGAGAAGACAGGAGACTCAGGAAGCAAAAAAAAATTCTGGAAGACTTTTGAAGCCAGGAGAATCAGGAAGACAGGGGAAGAAAGAAAACTAGGGAAAACAGAAGACCCAGGAAGACAAAAAGATTTGGGAAAATTAAAGAAAACAGGAGACTCAGAAAAAAATCTAATAACCATAAATAGCAAGACTCTCACCAATCTGACAACAAACAAACCCACACAGATCCAGATTCAAATAGAACACAAATATAAGGGCAACACAAATAGCAAGAACAATATAGTAACAAATATAAAGAGAAATAGAAAAAGATATAGAAAAACCAACAAGGATAAATATACCACGACAAAAATATTAACCAACAAGGACCAAGGCAAAAGGGGTAACTTAAATACACATCACTAACAATTAAAAGGTGGGAGACATTCAACAGTTAGGGGATACGTTGTAGGCGATAAAAGGCCCAGTGGCAGCATCTGGTGGCCAAAGCAAAAATAAACAACCCATAAAATGTCCAGACCCTGACATGTTCATTATCTCTTTCAATAGCCGTGCCATTGTGCATCCAGAATCTGTCCCCAGGGGCCAGACCCTCAAGAGTGAGTTTTACTGCCAGGATATTAAGGCATCTGCAGGAGGACATTTCGTGAAAGAGACCAGATCTGTGTCATGCAGGTCTCAAAACTTTTTGATACCACCTCATATTACACAGTAAGAGGCTATACCTAAATGTCTAATTGCGAATTGTATAATGTCTCCCAAAATCCTGACACACTCACCTGTTACTGTCAGTGTAACAGCATCACTTAGGTGTGAGGAACGTGAGCCTCCACTCTCTTTTCCTTTACAGGTGTATTTACCTGTGTGTGTCACTTCAACACTACTGATTCTGTACATCTGTACACTACTGATGGGACTGTGTGAAGCATCTTTATACCAGCTGTACTGCCACCTAGATACACTTTTATCCTGTATCTCACATCTCAGAGTGACAGTGTCTCCACTGAACACCTGTTTATCAGGATTTATAGATGCCACTGGTTTGGGTCTTTCTGTGGGAAATAAAAGAGAATGTAAAATGTATTGATGAATGCTAAAAATGATAAGATTAATGGAATAGGGAATCAAGAGGTGATGGCCTCATTCTGTAATGGAAATCAGTGCATGGGCTCAGAAACACATTCAGAAATCATTTGTGTTTACCGTGTAAGTCAAAAATGCAGGTTAAAGCTTTATTATGCAAATAGCCATATGTGGACATGACACAGAAACACATCCAGCTTTTCTCTGCCATTAACATGTACTGAGGAAAAGGTGAAAACTGATGTGTGGTCAGATGAATAGTAATTTTAAATTTATTTTGGAAACTATGGATGCAGCATTCTCTGAGTTTATTCTAAAGAAGAATAAAACATTTTGTAAATAATCAGCGATCAATTCAAAGGCCTGCATTTTTAATGAAATGATTGTGCATTAGTGCATATGGATTAAAAAACTTGTACATCTGGATTGGAAGCATCAGTTATGAAAGGTACGTACAGGTTTTAGAGAAACACATGCTTCCATTCAGATATTTTATTTTATTTTATTTTACGATGATGCAAAAACACATACAGCAAAATTAATTTACTCTACATTTAATTAATACAGGTGAATGACATCGTGATGAACATTTAATTAAATAATTTCATGTTTCACCAGAAAACCTCACAAACTCACCTGATACAGTCAGTGTAACAGCATCACTGAGGTGTGAGGAACGTGAGCCTCCACTCTCTCTTCCTTTACAGGTGTATTTACCTGTGTGTGTCACTTCAACACTACTGATTGTGTACATCTGTACACTACTGACAGGACTGAGTGAAGCTTCTTTATACCAGCTGTACTGCCACCTAGATACACTTTCATCCTGTATCTCACATCTCAGAGTGACAGTGTCTCCACTGAACACCTGTTTATCAGGATTTATAGATGCCACTGGTTTGGGTCTCGCTGTAGGAAAAACCAGTGCATCTAAAATGTCATGATGAATGTTAAAAGCATAGAATTATGGTTGATTAACAAATGGGTTTCATTAACTCTATCCACTTATTTGCACATGAATAGTATTGATTTATTTGCATTCGTACATATTTGTCATCTGGTGTGGTTTATCCTAAAACATTCGTTTACCAAGCTCTGTCTTACAGACAAACTATAGAATGAGTACTAGTTACAAACAATAGCTACTGCTACAATAATTATAATGTGTTTATTCAAAAATATGTAAACATGTTCTAAATATTTTAAATTTTTCCATGTAATGTGTTTGTTACTATATTTCATTATATTCCAACATACTGTAAACTACACAGTAAGAAGCTACTAATGAATGTCTAACTGCTAATTTTCATATGTCTCAAAAACACACACACACTCACCTGATACAGTCAGTGTAACAGCATCACTGAGGTGTGAGGAACGTGAGCCTCCACTCTCTTTTCCACTACAAGTGTATTTACCTGTGTGTGTCACTTCAACACTACTGATTGTGTACATCTGTACACTACTGACAGGACTGAGTGAAGCATCTTTATACCAGCTGTACTGCCACCTAGATACACTTTCATCCTGTATCTCACATCTCAGAAAGACAGTTTCTCCACTGAACACCTGTTGATCAGGATTTATAGACGCCACTGGTTTGGGTCTTGCTGTTGGATTAAAACAGGGTGTCTATTTAAAATATTTAAAATAAGTTATACAAGCCTCCACAGTTCTCCTCATTCTTGTATTTTATTCAATACCACTGTCTCTAAACCATACAACATAGCAGGTCTAAGGACAGTTCTATCAACTTTCTCTTTCACTCTTGCAGATACCTTTCTATTACAATTCACTTATTCCACTTTTCTCCATCCACTCCACCCTGCCTGTACCTTTTTTTCTTCACTTCTCTAACACACTCTTTATTACTATGCACATATAACCCCAGGTATCTAAACTCCTCCATGCCATCTGTGCGGTCGTTGACAAGTTCCAGAAGGTGTAAAAGGCATCGGCGGCATTCCAAAGCTACCTCTCTGGTTGCTCCCAGGGGGCTGCTCGGTGGGCACAGAGGCAAACACCTAGCTATACATTGCCTGTCCCTTCCTTAGCTCTCCCACTTAGTCTGTTAACCCTGCCACGATCAATGCTTTAAGGTATAGCAACATCTAGCGAGTGCCTCCCTCTACCTCCTCTTAGTCCTGTAGCAGATAGGGGAGGCCGGCGCCTCTCACGAGGTCTTAGCGCCTGCAAGGATTGCAAGACCAGAGACCAGTCTCGAGAGACTGGTTCACTTGAGGAGACTATCTGGCAGCCTTGAAATGCCTACCAGACATGTCTCAATGGGTCCTTTACACCGTAGAAAAGTGCTACTCGATTCAGATCCGCTTGTTCCCTCCTTGCTTTGACAGGGTTCGTCCCACTCTGGTGGGAGCTGAGCAGGCTGTGGTCTTGGGACAAGATGTACTTACTCTTTTAAGGAAGAAGGCCATCGAGGTGGTCCCTCCTTTAGACACATAGTCCGAGATCAACAGCTGGGACTTTGTGGTTTTCAAGAAAGATAGGGGGTTGTGACCTATTCTAGATCTGCACTCCTTAAACCGTTCGTTACTGAGGTTTAGCTTCAGGATGCTCACCCTCAAGTGGGTCATGTCTCAAATCAGGTCCAAGGACTTGTTTGTCACGGTAGATCTAAAGGACACATACTCCCAAATATCCGTCCTTCTGTCCCACAGGAAGTTCCTTAGGTTTACTTACAGGGGCAAAGCTTACCAATATCGGGTCCTTCGATTCAGCCTTGCGCTCTCACCCCGCACCTTCACAAAATGTATGAATGTGGCTCTGACCCCTCTGAGAGTCCTTGGCGTCTTCATTCTGTCATTTACTGTGAAGCAGTTCCAGAGGCTGCTGGGGCTCATGGCAGCAGCATCCAGTGTGATCCCACTTGGCCTTCTGCACATGGGACACCACCAGTGGTGGTTTAGAGAAAGAAAGTTATCCCGGGAAGGAGAACCCACTCCGGACCATTAAAAGTTTTCGATTTGGTTTTGTCTCTCCCTGCATTGCCCTGTTCGCCTGTGTTTTTGACCCTGAACTGTTTCTCGAACTGTGGTTTTGCTTTGCCATTTTGCTCAGTTAACTTTTTTCATTAAAGCCTGTTTGTTACCTAATTCCTGCTCGCATCCTGCATTTGGGTCCACACTCACCTAGTCACCCATGAGACACCCTGACAGAATAATCTTGCCATGTATCATGTCCCCACCCCGTGAGAGAGTTCCTGACACCTCTAGCCTAAACCAGATGGTAAAATTATTTGGCAGTGGAGCCATGACTGAGCATCAGCTGTGGACAAAGACAAGGCAGACAAACAGGCAGGTAACATAATAATTATCAGTCTCAATAAAACCTCACACACTCACCTGATACAGTCAGTGTAACAGCATCACTGAGGTGTGAGGAACGTGAGCCTCCACTCTCTCTTCCTTTACAGGTGTATTTACCTGTGTGTGTCACTTCAACACTACTGATTCTGTACATCTGTACACTACTGACAGGACTGAGTGAAGCATCTTTATACCAGCTGTGCTGCCACCAAGATACACTTTCATCCTGTATCTCACATCTCAGAGTGACAGTGTCTCCACTGAACATCTGTTTATCAGGATTTATAGATGCCACTGGTTTGGGTCTTTCTGTGGGAAATAAAAGAGAATGTAAAATGTATTGATGAATGCTAAAAATGATAAGATTAATGGAATAGGGAATCGAGAGGTGATGGCCTCATTCTGTAACGGAAATCATTGCATGGGCTCAGAAACACATTCAGAAATCATTTGTGTTCACTATGTCATTCAAAAATGCAGGTTAAAGCTTTATTATGCAAAAAATAAACCATATGTGGACATGACACAGAAACACATCCAGCTTCTCTCTGCCATTAACATGTACTGAGGAAAAGGTGAAAACTGATGTGTGGTCAGATGAATAGTAAATTTTAATTTATTTTGGAAACTATGGATGCAGCATTCTCTGAGTTTATTCTAAAGAAGAATAAAACATTTAGTAAATAATCAGCGATCAATTCAAAGGCTTGCATTTCTAATGAAATGATTGTGCATTAGTGCATATTGAATAAATAACTTGTACATCTGGATAGGAAGCATCAGGTATGAAAGGTATGTACAGGTTTTAGAGAAACATATGCTTTAATTCAGATATTTTATTTTATTTTAAGATGATGCAAAAACACATACAGCAAAATTATTTTACTCTAAATTTAATTAATACCGGTGAATGACATTTTGATGAATATTTAATTGAACAATTTCATGTTTCACCAGAAATCCTCACACACTCACCTGATACAGTCAGTGTAACAGCATCACTGAGGTGTGAGGAACGTGAGCCTCCACTCTCTCTTCCTTTACAGGTGTATTTACCTGTGTGTGTCACTTCAACACTACTGATTGTGTACATCTGTACACTACTGACAGGACTGAGTGAAGCATCTTTATACCAGCTGTACTGCCACCTAGATACACTTTCATCCTGTATCTCACATCTCAGAGTGACTGTGTCTCCACTGAACACCTGTTTATCAGGATTTATAGATGCCACTGGTTTGGGTTTCACTGTAAGAAATAACAGAGCATCTAAAATGTCATGATGAATGTTAAAAGCATAAAATTATGGTTGATGAACAAATAGGTTTAATTAACTCTATCCACTTATTTGCACATGAATAGTATTGATTTATTTGCATTCGTACATATTTGTCATCTGGTGTGGTTTATCTTAAAACATTCGTTTACCAAGTTTTGTCTAACAAACAAACTATAGAATGAGTACTAGTTACAAACAATAGCAAGTGGTACCATAATTATAATGTGTTTATTAAAAAATATGTAAACATGTTCTAAATATTTTAAATATTTCCATGTAATGTGTTTGTTACTATATTTTATTATATTCCAACATACTGTATACTACACAGTAAGAAGCTACTAATGAATGTCTAACTGCAAATTTTCACGTCTCAAAAACACACACACACTCACCTGATACAGTCAGTGTAACAGCATCACTGAGGTGTGAGGAACGTGAGCCTCCACTCTCTCTTCCTTTACACGTGTATTTACCTGTGTGTGTCACTTCAACACTACTGATGCTGTACATCTGTACACTACTGACAGGACTGAGTGAAGCATCTTTATACCAGCTGTACTGCCACCTAGATACACTTTCATCCTGTATCTCACATCTCAGAGTGACAGTGTCTCCTCTGAACACCTGTTTATCAGGATTTATAGATGCCACTGTGGCGCCCCCTAATGGGGCAGTTGAAGTGGAAGAAGTGTCACCAGAACACCTCACACACTTACCTGCTACAATCAGTGTAACAGCATCACTGAAGTCTGATGATGCCTCTGGTTTGGGTCTTGCTGAAAGAAACAAAGCATCTAAAATGTCATAAACAAAATATTATTATAAGTAAATAATTGATATACAAATAGTGTACATGTGAATGCAGTAGTTTGTTTTCACAAATCTGGTTAATTACACACACTCACACTACACCATTTATACAGACATTCATTCTGAAAATTGTAAACTATGTGCTCAGTTTATCTCCTCATGATAGCGAGCTTGTTATACTGTGATTGTCTTTTTGCTTTCAGCTTGTTGTTACTTGTTGTTCTTTCAAACCTGAAGTATCCTGTTTGCTGATCTCCTGACCCTGTTCTGAATTTAACATTGATTCTACCTTTTGTTTTGGATTTTCTTTGCACATCTCTCGATAAAAACTGAGTTTTGTGTACTTGCACAACCTTTCTGAGCCTTTGTATGGGACAGAAATTTAACACTAGTGGAAAAAAAACAAAATTAAACCGAATTGTGCCTCTCCTTTCTAAATAAATGTATAAGAATAGACAGCATTTGCCAAACACACTTATCAGAATACTTTATTGATCCCACAGAGAAATTGTTTTTCAGCAACTAAAAATGATCTCAATCACCCTACTAAGTTGGGGGTTAAGGGCCTTGCTCAAGGGCCCAGCACTGGCAGCTTAGTGGTATCATTTACAACCACACATTATGGTCACATTATTATTATTATTATTATTATTATTATTATTATTATTATTATTATTATTATTATTATTATTGTTGTTGTTTTGTAGATTTATTTACTTCACAGTAAGAAATTTTATATGAATCACAAATTGCACAAAAAAACCCACACTCATAAGTACTAGTTACAAACAATAGCTAGTGGTACAATAATTATAATGGTTTTTATTCAAAAATATGTAAACATGTTCTAAATATTTGCAAATATTTCCATATACAGTGTTTGTTACTACATTGTATTATATCCACACATACAGTATTCTATACAATAAGTAGCTATTCATAAATTTCTAATTGCAAATTTCCAAATGTCTCAAAAAAAAAAAAAAAACACACTCACCTGATACAGTCAGTGTAACAGCATCACTGAGGTGTGAGGAACGTGAGCCTCCACTCTCTCTTCCTTTACAGGTGTATTTACCTGTGTGTGTCACTCTAACACTACTGATTGTGTACATCTGTACACTACTGACAGGACTGAGTGAAGCATCTTTATACCAGCTGTACTGCCACCTAAATACACTTTCATCCTGTATCTCACATCTCAGAGTGACAGTGTCTCCACTGAACACCTGTTTATCAGGATTTATAGATGCCACTGGTTTGGGTCTTTCTGTATGTAAGAATATTGCATTTTAATTTTTTATCATATCAGTGGACAATTATGATATAAAAATAGTGGAATATTCGATGCAACTGTTTTCTTTTATCACCTCAGTCATCTAATGTACAAATGAAGTCTTGTGTTAATTTAAATAATTAGTCAGCAAACATGTTTTCTTATACAAAAGAATCACAAGGAATTACAATAACCAAGCAACATATATATATATATATATATATGTTATGCGATGAACGGGAACGCGGCGCTCCCGGCTTCAACTCCTTACTGAGCGCGCGCGTGAGCAGGGTATGGAGCACGGCTCTCTCGGTAAGGAGCGACGGGCGGAGGAGGAGTTGAAGCCGGGAGCTTCAGAGAAAGCGGCCGAGAAAGCACCTGCCACGCCCCCTTCGGTCGTTCACGTTTGAGACTTTTCTGTCCCTCGTTTTTGGTTTCGGGTTCGATTTTGGATCTTCCGGGGTTTTTTTCCGGCTTCGTGCCGTGCCGCCGGTCGCGGTATTTTTGAATTTCCATATTTTTCCATACACAAATCCACTCGCTCTCTCTCTCTCTCTCTCTCTCTCTCTCCCTCGGCATCGCGGACGTAAGTTTTTTCGGACACTTTGCTTTGTGTGTCGGTCGTTCACGTTTGAGACTTTTCTGTCCCTCGTTTTTGGTTTCGGGTTCGATTTTGGATCTTCCGGGGTTTTTTTCCGGCTTCGTGCCGTGCCGCCGGTCGCGGTATTTTTGAATTTCCATATTTTTCCATACACAAATCCACTCGCTCTCTCTCTCTCTCTCTCTCTCTCTCTCCCTCGGCATCGCGGACGTAAGTTTTTTCGGACACTTTGCTTTGTGTGTTTGTGTGGATTACTTCAGCCTTATGGTCATAAGTTTTCAGAAACTTAGTTACTGTTTATTTTTCTTTTTTTTCCACATGTGGACTAAATGTGAGACGGCACTGTGCAGCC
>MU592027.1:4463099-4500128 GCA_024362625.1 Silurus asotus | reverse complement strand
CCTCTGCTCAGCCAGATTTATTGTAAATGTCACACACCAACATAATGACAGAAATTGACTCCTACAGTTGTAAGACCACCAGACAGTCATTTTCAACAATGAACATTGTGTGCACTGTCTCACACACACAAACTCTCAGTTCAACCAAGTCCACAAACAAAAATATAATAATTTACAATAGCGTTTGTCTTTTACTATGCATGTTACTTAGTGGGACTTTTGACATCCATGCCTTGAAAAATCCCCTTCAAATCTGCCTCGTATTCCGTTGTTGCCACTCTAAACAATTCTTTCACATGTGTGTCAGTCAGAACAGAATGATGCTTTGATTTCACGTGTTTCAGGGTAGAAAACACAGACTTTGTTGGTGTTTTTTTTTATGTGCATGTTCACTTCGCTTGAATTCGATACGGTATTTTTGTCAAATGCGCATGTGCATGAGATGAATATGGGGGCAAAAATTTTTTACAAGGGGCCACATGAGAAACCTGAATTGTGTCAGAGGGCCACACCAAGATAATATTTTAGGGATGCACCAAAATGAAAATTCAATTCAAATGGCAATGAAATCCATAATTTTTTGTGTTATGCCTTTTGCCTTGGGACCATCACTGGAAAACTTTTCTGCCTTTTCAAAAACGTCCTCTACAGACGGAATGCGCATGCTCGGATTGACTTTACTGTTCTGCGCCGCGTTCTTCTCATATTTAGAAGGCAATCGGGATGTTTGGATTTCGGGTGATAAATTAAACCCGACTCGGAGAAACTCTTTGCAGATACACCCCCTCTTGAAATTTCAGCATTGCATGTTTTGCAAAACGCTCTCCGCACACCACACACATGTTGCTCTTATCCAGATAACCGTGTGCTGCTGCGCTTTTTTACTGCGTCATTACAATTGTGTTTCTGCCGTGTTGTTTCGGTAATATTAGGTAAAATCTTCGGTGCATCCCTGTAATTTATGATTGGCCTCATGCCAAGGTCTGATATACCGCAAAGTTTCCCAGTAGGGGCACAAGCTCATTTATGTCTTAAAAATACCGTATTGAAATTAAGCAAAGCGAACACGCACATTAAAAATCAAACACACAAAAATCGATATGAACGTAAGAGCCACATGGAACCAGCCAAAGAGCCGCATGCGGCTCGCGAGCCGCGGGTTGGCCACCCCTGGTCCATTGCATTATTTCTTAAGAAAGTTCAGAAACCAACTGATATAAATGGTTCTACTCTGTTCTAGAGATGGGTCACTATTGTCTGTAACTTTTACATACTTCAGCAATATGAATAGGTGTTTGTAGAGGCAGAAGGTGAAGCAGGGTGTCTATTCTATAATAATGATGGTAGTAGAATAAGATTCCTTCAGGCAGATGTTGATAGATACCATTTGTCAAGGAGCTATGATTTAAAATTTCAAAATTGGAAATGCACAAAAAATGACCAGCCAAACTGTGACTGTGCTTTTTTTACGTGGTAGTTGGAGAGAAAAATACAATGTTGGCAAGGGTTTTTATTTAGATTGTTTAGACCCTCATTCTATCTTTCTTTATTAGTGGTGTGGGACACAGGACGTATTGAACCATTAACAGAAACCACTGCATGCTTGACTGTAGGCAAGACACAATTTTCTTGGTTCTCCTCATCAGGCCGTTGCCACACATGCTGGACACCATCCAAACCAAACAAGTTTATCCAAGTCTCATCAAACCACAGGACATGGTTTCAGTAATTCATGCTCTTGGACAGATTGTTTTTAGCAAACAGTTTGCAGGTTTTCTTGCTTCAGAAAATAATTCTTTCTGGGATAACGGCCATGCAAACTGACTTGTTGCAGTGTGCAGCATATCGCAATGCTGCAACACTCATGCATCTGTTTTTTAAAGCAGCTTCTGCACCTGACGCAGTGCATGAGGTCTCAACTTCTTTGACCCTTGTAAACGTGTTCCAAATCGAACCTGTCTTGGAAAACCTCTGTATGACCCTGGCCACTGTACTGGAGCTCAGTTTCAGGGTGTTATTAATCTTCTCATAACCTCTGCCATCTTTTTGAAGAGCAACAATTCTAATACTAACAACACTAGGTGCCATGTTGAAAATCCAATGGTCAGTATGAGAGAATTGTACTCAAAGCACTAAATTTAATCTGCTGTAATACAAGATACACACATTTATATGGTCCTGTCAAGCAGGCAAAAATATAAACATGATGAACAGGACATGTGGCTCTGCAACATTCAGCTGTTATTACTTAGGGTGTACTTATGTTTGTTGCCAGTAACTGTATTTAGACATTGTCAGTATGTTGAATATTTTACAGAGAACATTAAATCTATACTGCTATACAAGCTGCACTTTGACTACTATAAAATATATCTAATTTCAAATAATTCATATTAGTGTAGTGCTTTTAACAATGGACATTGTCTTAAAGCAGCTTTACAACGATAATGTGTGAAGAAGGAATGAATAAAATTGTTTTTTTATAAGTTTAAGTTTGTTCCTAATTAGTGAGGCGGTGGCGACTGTGGCAAGAAAAAACTCCCCGAGATGGCATAAGGAAGAAACCTTGAGAAAAAACAATCAACCAAAGTTATATCATAGTTTCATTTCTATAGTGTTGTCCCTTCAGAAGATTATACTAAAATGGTTGCTGAAATGTGAGGGGTGTACTCACTTTTGTGAGATACTGTATAAAAAACCTTGCATCACATATCATAAATAAAAATGTTTATTAAATTAATAATATATTTATATTAAAATGTCCACCTCCACTACATTTATTATCCAAAATTAGATGCACCTGTTTGAGGTCGTTAGCTGCATAAAGACGCCTGTCCACCCTATACAATCAGTAAGAATCCAACTACTAACATGGCCAAGACCAAAGAGCTGTCCAAAGACACTAGAGACAAAATTGTACACATCCACAAGGCTGGAAAGGGCTACAGGGAAATTGCCAAGCAGCTTGGTGAAAAAAAAGGTCCACTGTTGGAGCAATCATTAGAAAATGGAAGAAGCTAAACATGACTGTCAATCTCCCTCGGACAGGGGCTCCATGCAAGATCTCACCTCGTGGGGTAAGAAATACACGGGAGGAGCACAAGTGGACATATATATGTAATGTCCACTAGTGTCATATTTTCTTATGAACATTTAAGGTGAATCTGTGACCATATTAGGTTTGGATTCCTTTGGCTAACAGGAGTGATCTTCAAATCTTGTGGCGCATCTGAATTTCAGCTATACATTATACAACACTCATTAGGAGGGACCCATAAGTTTCCCCTTTCAAAATTAAACCAATAAAGGTTAAAAATTATTGTGGAGAGCATTCTAGCACAGAGAAAGAGGTTAGTGAAGTCCAACAGAATTGGCTTTATTTTACACTTCTCTTTACTTTTTTCACATTTGCTATTCTTCCAAGTGGTCAAAGTCTGAGGTCATGAGCTCTGTGGAGCAGGATTTTTCTAAAAATGTTTCTAAAAATAGCTGTTTCCTAATTTGTTAAAATATTGTTGATACATATTATGAGAAATCATTAACATGATCAGTGTCTTCACATAGATAAATATAATTAATTATTAATAATAACATAAAAGGTAAATTGAGCAAATTTTTTATTTCAGATCAAATTGAAAACTGTGTGTATTAAACTGGTAGCCCTTCACATTAATGGCACCCAAGAAGTAGCTCTCAGTTTTAAAAAGGTTGGTGACCCCTGATCTAGCAGCTCTTCTTGAGCATATTTCGAGGACAAAATGCGCAGCTCAACTACATTTAAAAAATGACACAAAATGCCTGGAAACAAAAGTAAAATTCTCCTTTCAGACTGGGGAAGTAAAAATCCTGCTCCAATTCGCTTCTGTTTGCACTTTGTAGCAGGTTTTTTTTATTTTATAAACACTGAGTGTGTAATGTTTTACATTTAAAAAGCTGCTAAAATCAATTAAACATTGGCTTTTCTGTCATACTGATACTTTTTTATGTTTGACAATGCAAAAAAAGGTTTTTGGTATTTATATTAAAATACATGGAGTTGTGAATTGGGATTATATGAAGATGATTATTTGTTGAACAGCTGATATCAATGGTTGGACTCTGATCTATGAATAGGTCACCATTTTCTGGAACTTCTACATCTTTCACAATGCTAAAGGGTTTGAAGTAGAGGTGGGAGGTGGAGCAGGGTGTCAGCTGGTGTTATTTTCTATAATAATGATGGAAATAGATGATTTAATAAGGTTCCTCCAGGCAGGTATCACTAGATACTAACTTTCAATAAAATATCATACTTTGCTCCTCAGCATGTGGAAACACAATAAATGATGACAATAATTTTCATGTGTACATTCTGATCTCTGTTTCTGTTCCCTTTTCAGTGCTGTTTTCACTTTTACCAGTGGCTCATGCTCAAGGTGATTTGTTTATAAATTATTCTTTATACCCTGTACTTTTTATAATTATTTATAATTATTGTCAGTTAAGATATAATCATTAATGTGATTATTATATTGAATAAATTGATTATTATTTTCTTATTTAAAAAATCTTGAACGTTAGAATTAAAGGAACATTGCATGTAGCTTTGAAACTCTGTTTTGCACACACTAATTAGCTGGTGGTCTTTACAAATAAACACTTACTCTATATCTAGATATATGTGCATGTTATAAAGGCCCAGATAATATATTTGTAATAAATGTAAAACATGGACTTGGCATCAAATGTTAAATCTATTGTATTCTGACATCATCATATGTTAAGGCACAGTGAATCTACTGCATTTGCTAAAAAAACAAAACAAAAAAAAATCCTTATCAAAGAAAACGTGCTGCTCATAGTAGATTTTTCTTATCTAGACTTTCCCAGTCTTTGTCCTAAGGCAGATCTGGAAGCAATTTTGTTTTACACTGTCTGGGTTGCTTCACTTTGTTGCCCTTTCTTCTTGTCTCCCGAAGACCTCTCTGTTCAGAATTCAGATTCAGTTACTGATGAACTGCATCTCTCAGCTTTTGTTAGTAGTTGCCCATCTTAAACTTCTAACTTTTTACCCATACCATCCAGATGTAGAGCTTGGCTCTTTGACACAGGTGTGTATTTCAATTAAGGCAACTGCTACACTGTCAATCTCTTCATTTCCAGAATGGGCTTTGTATGAGTATATAGTTTCTGCAAGTTGGTCAAGAATGTCAATCTTCATGTCTCGGGGAATTGACAGAAGTGTTCATTCCTTTTAAAATACCTTTTTACCTTGTCTTAGCCTTAACTCCACATCATGTGTAAAAACAGGAATGGGAAAGGTGGTTGGCAATGGCTGCGAACGGGTGGCAGATGGCTCTGAATGGATGATGGGTGAAGAAGTTGATGGGGATGAAAATTCACTTAAAATTGCAATGTTGAAACTGAAGTCCAACAATGTATTTGGAAAAGGGGTTAAAAAGATCTTCAAGTATGACAACATCTCATCAGAAAATTGTCCAGTAGCTAGGAGCTCAATAATATCTCTCAGATCTAGTAAGATTTTCCAAGTTTTGTCTCCTTCTGGTAATCTGTGAACCATCATCAATGGTGGTAGCCTTAACAGAGTCCAATTTTTTATAGAAGTTTCCTCCAATTGAATGTTTTGACACAAATGTTTTGGAAATTTGTTGTGGTTTGTTAGTTTTATTAGTAAACTTGAAAGGAAAAGATTTGATGACGGCATTAAGGTAATCTAATGTGAAGTACCGTTTGAAAATAAAGGACTTCATGCAAAGACATAACTGGTTATAGTATAGTTGGTACTATACCTTCAAACAGATCATAAAAAAAAATGTGTAGGAAACCTTTGAAATGTCTGGAAATAATTAAGTTTCTCAAGAACACAGTCTCTCTTTACTCAATGCAGGGAAACCAGTGAATTTGTCTTCTATTCGCCAAGAATCTGTTTGAGAGTTTCAATCGTCCTGAGTGGAAAGGCAAAAGAATCATGCAAGTCAATATCCTTGCAACTAACTAGGCAAAACCTGCAAAACTTATCAACATTGAAACATTATTGGAAGCCAGCTAGAGAGTCCACTGACACATAACACAGAACCCGAATACAGTTCACTAAATTGAGAAATACTGTGCTAAACATGTTATTTTTAAAGCTTTATGATCTGAAATCTTGTCTTTTTTACTTATTTATTTTCTTTACATTATTGCTATTACACAGACAATAGAGATAAATTGATTGTACCAAAGACCAACACTGTGCTGGCAAGTTTGATAATATCCAATACACTGCACAGACCTTCTGCTTTTTTTTACGTTCCTAGTGAGTTACATACCTCATAGTCATCTATATACATCCCAAGCGCAATGCCTAAACTGCGTTTTGTGAAAGCACCAATATGTGTGCAAACAGATTTTTTCCTTATAGATATTCAAAATAAAAATCAAAACTCGTAGGGTGAGTGTTAAAGAAACATGTCAAATTAACCTTAAAGAAAGCACAAATCAGGGTATATTCACTCATTTCATTATTTGCAGTCAATGAAGTCCATCTCTAATCGCAGGCTACTTCATCTTCTCTGGCATGATCAGCAACTTCTAGTGCAGAAAATGTTGGATGGCGCATCTGTCTCAACTTCGTTAAAATAGTGTGGAATTATGACAGTGTCAGGGTGCGGATGAAACGGAGGCGGAAGCCAAAGTACGGTTCGCTCGGGTTTAATACAGCGAGTGACGGAGAGAGATACACGCAAGCACACTTGGGGAGCTTGGGGAGAAGCGTAGCTGATCCGAGAGGCGCTGAAAGGAAGCGCCCAGCCGGTGCAGGATATTGGAGTCCGGATGAAACGGAACATAAAGAGTCCTACATGGGAAGTCCAACATAAGCAATAACGCACGGGGAGTGAAGGCGAGTGAGGGGTTTATGTAGGAGTGGATGGATGAGCTTCAGGTGTGCCTCGTTGAACCTGGAGCTTCAGAGAGAGTGGAGGCATGAGTGATGATGAGCTCCAGGTGTGCCTCGTTAAACCTGGAGCTCTATGGGGAGTGGAGGCATAGAGAGCCACCAAAGGGGGCGTGGAAGGCGGTTCCCTGACACATAGAGTTTCTGCTACATGGGCATGACACAGAAAATTAATAGAACAGATGTCCATTTTCTATCAGGTTTAGTTTGTTAGAACTCATCCAATTGTGTAGTGAGGGAATGGCAGCTTGGTGTGGAAGGGATTTGAACTCATGAGCGTTGGAAGCAAAGTTGACCGCCCTCACCACTAAGCTATCACCACCTTTACATGTGGCCGAGCTCAAAAGTTTTCATCCCTATAAATTCTTGATGAAGCAAAGCAAAGGCTTTGTCTGATCACCGGTCCAGAGCTTTGTGTACTGACGGCTTGTTGGCAAACTCCACAATGCCCTTCCCTGTTGGCCACAGTCATCCACATGGCATTTCTCTTCCTCTGTAAAGACTGTTTTTTCACCTCAGGGTTGTACCCGTGCACCAAGTTTCACCACCAGTAATGATCTTTGACATGAAGTTCGCATAGTGATGAACTTGGCAGCAACATTACTCATCTTAAATCACACATGAGGATAATGTCAAATGTCTCTAGCAGATTTGCCCTGTTTCAAGCAGAATTACATGTTCGCTCTTTGTTCTAACTTGCTGTCCATGATAAAATTGCAGACGTGGAAATGTGCATGTTCAGAATAGCACCAATTGCACAGCTCCTGATGTACACAGGATAATGTATTTTGGCAGACTGACTTATAAAGGTTGGTGCTCCCTGTGACTGTGTGTGCAACATTGTTCTGCCATCTGATGGCATGTTACAAAACTAATCTCGAAACATTTTTAAATTACTTCATACACGTTTGGACAAAGTAATAAGGATTTGAAAGTAAAGCCCGGATGTCTGAGGCCTTCTAATGTCTGGATGCAGTGCATATTTTTAAGTTGAGTTCTAACAGACTCTGAACCGACACTCTTATAAATCCTTCAAACCAACCAAAATGTGAATCAGCATTCCAAAGTACTCAGCTATTGCAGTGGTTTTCAGCCTTTTTATCAGGAGACCCCTGTTTTAACATTGAAACATATTTTAACTACTCCAATTGTTTTTCATGCATTTTATTTGATTCCTGATTGAATTAATCTGGTATTTAATTTCTATTTTATTTGGTTATTTAATGTGGACTCTGGGTCTGAATATTTAGGGCTTGAGATTGGATACACACTATAAAAATCTTCACTTGTCCATTGCTTCATTGTAACTGAATTCAAGATTACTGTCCAATTAAGTCCTTGCTTTCTTTTTAGGACATTCATTTTTATATTTTCCCTGGCATTTTATTTTCTCCCTGGTTTCACTTGCCATATTTTCTCATTGCTGCATCTTTTCTTACAGTTATGTCTGTTGTTCCCACTCTCGCAAAATGCTTCCAAAAATTTAAATAATGCATATCAATTGATTTTATTTATTTAATTAAATGTTTTAATTAAAATAAAATAATCAAGATTGAACTAGAAACCCTTAAGAAAATCTGTAGTGACCCCTGTTGGTCAAGTATCAAACATTTGTAGCAAATATAGAACATAAACTTTGATTTATATATTAAACATATTTTATTATTATTATTATTATGTTTATATGTAAACATAGTAACTCTTAAGTGAAAAGCAGCTCTGATACCGTCATCATTTTAAACCAACAGCTAAACCCAAACCGACTGTAAAAGTGAATCCTCAGAGCTCCATCTACACTGGAGACACCATCACTCTGAGCTGTGAGCTGCAGGACATGACTGGATGGGGATTTCTCTATTATAATCAGTGGTTTCAGCTTCTGAAAAGAAAACCAGCAAACTCACTTAAAGTGACAGTCAATAATGCAGGAGAAACAGTGTACCGGTGTCGTGTACTCACAAGAAACTACTTCAACTACCACGACTACTACAACAACAACAACAACTACTACTACTACTATACAGAATACAGTGAACCTGTGAAGATTACAGTAAAAGGTTTGTCATAATTTAAGACATTAACAGGTTTAATGTTGTACAGGATTTAAAATAACAAATATTTAATAATTATTGCAATTCCATGTTATTCTATAATGTTTTAAATAATATTAAAGAGCAGGTATTATTCATCAATAAAAAAAACACCTCATAATTAATGAACACAGTCATAATCTCTTATAAACATGTTTATGTCTGTATGGAAACAGCGAAATGCAGAAATTATTTTAATAACAAACCACATCATATTAAATTATGGATTCTGATCAAATTCTTTCTTTTTTTTTATTATTATTTTCTATAACAGCAGCTCAGTGCACATATAGTAATGTTATTTCCCGATACAAAGAGACTGCAGCACGTTAATGAACAAAAATAATGCAGTTGTTATGGTGAAGTTTTGTATCAGTGCTTTGTAACAAAGCTTAATAAGAATAATCTATAGCTTTAAAGTTTAATTAATGAAAGTGTGTGTAACTGATTAAAAGACACTTCACTCCTGTCAGTAGTGTACACGTGTACAGAATCAGTGGTGTTGATGTATGAAACTTTAAAGTATTAAATCCTTAAGCTTCAGTGATGCTGTTAAACTGTAAGATGTGGGTGTGAGTTTGGGTTGTTGACACATTAGACACAATTTTACATTTACAAGATATTTTCTATCACTGTTCATTAAAAAAGTCTGCTAATTTAAAACTTTATATTTCCTGTGTAACAGAGAGACCACAGGCAGTACTGAATGTATCTCCACAGAACTGGCTGACTGAAGGAGACTCAGTGACTCTAAGCTGTGAGGTTACAGACTCCTCTACAGACTGGACTTTCAGCTGGTACACAGTTGTTCCCTACAGAGACGGTGTAACTGCAGCACAAAATTATTTTGGCTTTATCATGTATGTGGAGCTTCTCTCAGACAGCAGCAGAGGATCTGGAGGCTCCTACACTCTCAGTGCTTCTGCTCTTCATAACACAGGAGTTTATGTGTGTAGAGGAAAAAGAGGAGAACCAGACTTTTACACACTGTACAGCAATCTACAGCCTCTATTAATCTCTGGTGAGAAAAATAAACTGTTTTTAAATAGTTTTAAAGAAATAAATATATAAGTATAAGAAGAAATGCATGTATTATTTTTTGTTAAGGCAAATGAAGCAGATAAATGACCCAAATACAATTTCACCTTTTGCATTAATTATGAGAAATGTCATGGTTCTGAGCTTATGTGATTCCTGATCATGTTCTTCTATTCCTATTTTTCCCTTAAACACTGTTTTATATTTTGTCTATGACATTTTTTACCTCTGCAAGTTTTTCCTCTTTTCCTCAGTTTTGATTTTGTTTCTTATATTTAAACGTTGCCATTCCTGGTGAGGAAAAGGAACTGATTTATTAAAAAGTTTTAAAATAAATAAATATACACCAATCAGTCATAACAGACTGAGACTGAGCAACGTCCCCAGTGAAGACAGGAGGCTGGTCAAAGACCTGAGGCAGGTAGACGCCTTCAGCAGGGACTGGAGGTGGAGAGACGCTTCCCGGCGGAGGACAGGGACCAAGCAGCGACCGCAGCAGTCTGAACGACGTTCTCGGAGGAGGTCTGGAGCGGAGCGACGCCCACCAATGAGGTCAGGAGCGGATCGAAGCCCCACACGAAGGCCTGGAACGGAGCGAAGCCCACCACGGAAACTCGAATCAGCACGACGTCCTTGGTGATGACCGGAAGCTGGGTGCAGCTCTCAATGGGGCTGATGGGCTGGATGACTGGAAGGTGAGACGTCGCCTTCAGAGGAGCTCGGGAGCGAGACGGCACCTTCAAAGAAGCTTGGGAGCTAGAGACGCCGCCTTCAGAGGAGATTGCAGGTGTTACGTCGCATTCAGAGGGGCTTGCAGGCCTTAAGTCACCTTCAGAGGAGCTTGGGAGCAAGACGTCACCTTCAGAGTAGCTCAGGAGCGAGACTTCACCTTCAGAGGAGCTTGCAGGCATTACGTCGCCTTCAGAGGAGCTTGCAGGCGTAATGTCGCCTTCAGGAGAGCTTGGATGTGGGACGTCATCTGCAGTGGAGCTTGGGGCTGTGGGGTTGCCCTCAGATGAGTGACCGAACTGAAGGATGGCTCTGTAGACAACCTGTGGCTGTCAGAAGAGCTCAAGGCTGTCACGTCGTCTTTGAAGGCACATGGAGGTGTCACGTCACCTTGTGCATAACTTAGGGGTGAGACGTCACCCTTCGGGGCACTTGGAGGTGTGACTCCGCCTTCAGGGGTGCTTGGAAGCCAGACGTCCCCCCTTGAGGAGTCTGGAGGCAAAAAAGGCCTTTCCGGGAGTGTTTGGCGAAGACGTTTTGTCTTTTGCAGCCAGGCGGCGGTTCGACATGCCTTTTGCAGCCGGGCAGTGGTTCGATGTCCTTTTTGTGGCCAGGCGGCAGTTCTGAGATTTCGGCAGAACACTGGAGCGGAGCGGCACCCTCGGTGGAACACTGGAGTGGAGCGGCCCCCTCTTGGCGGCACACTGGAGTGGAGAGGAGCTCTCGTGGAGGCTCTGGAGCGGAGAGGAGCTCTCCCGAAAAGCCTGAAGGGGAGCGGAGCTTTCCCGGAAACCCTGGAGCAGATCGGAGCTCTCCTAGAATCCCTGGAGCAAAGAGGAGCTCTCCTGGAAAATTGGGGGCAGAGCGGAGCTTTCCTGGAAGCTCTGGAGCAGAGCCGCATTCTTGGAAGTGATGGAGAGGTAGGAGAGGAGGCTGCCCCACTCAGCCCTTTTGCCGAAGAAGCGATCCGGGAACTCCACGATGCTCTCAAAGGGCCTTGGCGCTGAGTGTATGCTCAGGAGCGGGTGAGCATGATCTGCAAGGAACGACAGCATGCTTCCGGGTGTTTCCCAAAGCAAAGCTTGGCTGCCGATTTACTCCGGCAGAGCGAGTCCTTTCTCTTTAATTCGGATCGTGCTGAGACCACGGCGGTAAAGCAATTTTGTTCCTTCTCCTTTCTTTTACCCCCTTTTTTTTTATTTTTTATTCCTTTTAGGAGGTCTGTTATACTGTCATGCAGCAATGAACGGAGGCAAAAGTCAGAGTATGTTTAATGGAGAGAGAGTTTTACACAAACACACACACACACATACATGGCAGTTAATAGAAGCCCGCAGAAAGAAAGAGAGATATCCGTAGCACGCCCTGGAGGGGCGATGTCCACATAGTCCAGGAGCGAATGCACGGGAGGAAAAGGGGTAATCCGGGGTGCGCTTTGGTAGAAAGCATGGCCGTAGAGAGAATGCAATAATGAAAAGAACGCATAGGGATGCGCATAACTACGAACAATAATGGACAGTGAGTGAGTGAAAGTGAGGGATTTATATAGGAGCCAGGAATGAGTGATAGATGAGTCCCAGGTGTGTGTGATTACGCCAGGAGCTTCAGAAATAGCGGCAGCATGAAAGCCGCAGCAGGTGGATTCTTGACAATGACATTATAACATTATTAGTTTTGAAGTGAAGAACACTGATGATCTCTTCATCATGTCACCTGTTAGTGGGTGGAATTATTTATTAGAGCAAGTAAACATTGTCATGGGTGGTTGAGGCTCATTAATGCGAAGGCTGGTCCGTGTAGTCCGATCCAACAGACGAGCTACTGTAGCTCAAACTGCTAAAGACGTTCATGCTGTTAATGATCATTGGGTCAGAACTGTTTTAGCATCAAAAGGGGAACCAACACAATAATAGGCAGGTAGTCATATTGTAATGCCTGACCAGTATGATTTTTTTTTTTTTTTTTTGCATTGCAAGTTTTGCATTCTGTCTATTTTTTTTGCCTTTGCAAGATTTCTGTTTTTACCAGTTTTCACAGATTTGATTTTGTTCTTTATACTTAACTTTTGGTGTTTTGCAGCTTTTTTGATGATGATTATTCCATGTTAAATCTGTGTGTGTTTTGTCTCATGTTCTGGACTGCCACTTTTATTATTAAATGAATAGACATCATTGTGAACGTCTCTAGGTTACGACCATAACCCTAGTTCCCCGAAGGAACGAGACGCTGCGTCGAAACGCTATGGGAACGCCCCTGCGTGACCACGCTCTAAACCACGTGTGAAATCTAGCCAATAGGCAAGCCGTGACGTCATAAACAGGCGACGTCGCGTAAACCAGGAAGCTACAAGATGGCTGTGCGGTGGTAGCAAAATTAGCTGCTGCAAAGAGAGAAGGTAAGCGCCGCAGGGATGCAGGGAGTGTGGCACGGAGATGCAGCGTCTCGTTCCTTCGGGGAACTAGGGTTACGGTCGTAACCTAGAGACGTTCCCCTTCAGGAACTGGAGCTGCGTCGAAACGCTATGGGAACGAGTGTCCAATCACGCCACACTGACCAGACCCTGCCAAAGAGTGAGGGCCTCGGCACCAGCACGCAGGACAGAGGAGCCAGGGGTGGCTCCGAGGTCGAGGCCATAGAACCTGACAAAGGCCAGCGGGGTGGACCAACCCGCAGCGTCACAGACGTCCCGGAGTGACACCATGTGTACCTGGCCGCAGAGGCCGCCACACTCCGGCGGGGTGAGCCCTGACCGCGATTGGAGCGGGGACCAGGACTCGCAGCCGAACAACTGCACCAACCACCTCCAAGGACTCGTCCTGTGGAGATAAGCACCCAGTGCTCGCACTGGACACAGCCGGGTCGGGGGCTATAACAGAGGAGGGCAGAATGCCTGCAACACGACACATCGTGTGGGAGCACCCGGCCTCGTGCAAGAACACTCTGGCAACCAGGGGGCAACTCCAGGTGGGACGAGGCAACTGCCAAGTCCCAGACAGGCACTCCGAGTCACAGCCTCCGGGCGCCGCGGAGGAAACGTGTCACCAATGGGACCTACTCAGCAAACACGAAAACCCTCAGGGTCTAAGGGGTCAACCCTGCGGCAAACTGTACCTGCAAAAACACCAGAAATGAACCGACTGGGCAGTCATCTTGGTCCAAGGCATGGTGCTCACACCGTGATGCGAACAGTCGCCACCGTGCGGCGTACGACATCCTCATGGAGGGAGCTCTGGAGTGGAGAGGGGCCTCTACTATCTCGGTAGAGAGAACAGCGCTACAAACCGTGTTTCCACAACACCGGGCGGGGGTGAACCAGGGTTCCGCCCGCCCACAAGGCGCTACCCGGAGGAGACAGACTCCCTACCGGCAAAACCTTCCGGGGGAAACCAATCGGGGGAAAGGCGTACAGGCATAGCCTCCGCCAAGACCGACCCACGGCAGCCACTAAATGAGAGGAGTTCGTCCCGGGACCACAGGAGGACCCCCTGGTGGACGATGTACGAGACCACCGCAGCATTGTCCGAGCGGACCAACACACAGCGATCTCTAAGGACTGGGAGGAAGTGTTGTAACCCCAACAACACCGCCAGCACCTCCTGGCAACCTATGTGCCACAAGAGACGCGGGCCGCTCCACAGACCCTGGGCGGAGTGTCCACTCATGACCGCTCCTCACCCCATGAGGGAAGCGTCCGTCGTTAGCGTTACGCGATGACAAGGAGTCCCTAAAACGGGGCCTCGAGACAGAACGTAGGTTTCCACCATACAACCAAGGCCCAAAGGGCACACTATGAGACCTTGATGTGACGATACCGACTCCCCCAGGGGGAGAACCCTCCTTCCCCGGAGCCACCACCGGAGGGGCCACATGCGGAGAAAGCCGAGTGGAAATACACTGGATGCTGCCGATATGAGACCCAGCAGCCTCTGGAACTGCCTCACAGTGACTAGGTGGCCTGCCTCTACCCTCCTGACTGCAGTGAGGATGACTACAAACCGGGCGGGAGACAACCGTGCCCGCAACTCGGCGAGTCCCACATCACGCCGAGAAAGTGGCCCTCCGCGCTGGGAAAAGTACACACTACCCGGCGTCTCAGTCTGAACCCCAGTACCTCCATGCAGGCGGGAACAGCATCTAAATGCCGAACCGCCGGGTGCTCAAATAAGCCAATAGCAACCAATCGTTGACATAATACAGAATGCGGATGCCCTAAAGCCGCAGCGGCGTCAGTGCCGCGTTCACGCACTCTGTGAAGGTACGAGGTGAGGGCGCTAGGCCACACGGAAGGACCGACATAGGGAAGCTTTGCCCCGAAAGCAACCCCAGGAACCTCCCGTGCATGGTGAAGGACGGCTGCATGGGAGCATGCAACCTCCAGATCTAGTGTATGACAAATCAGTCCTCGGACTTGACCTGAGACACGACCTCTCTAAACGAGAAAACCTGAACCCGAGCCTCAAAGCGAGTGGTCCAAGTAGTGGAGATCCAGAATAGGATGCAACCCACCGTACTGCACGGGCAGTAGCAGCCTGACTCGCAAACTGAGGGGGGGAACCACCTCGACGGCCCCGTTCCCCAGGAGTGTGCGTACTTCCAGTTCCAGGACCAGAGCCTGCACGGGTCCCACCAGGGCGGGACACCCCGTCGAGCCGGGGAGGAGAAGATGCGAACCGAATCGCGCAGCCCTTCTCCACAGTACGCAGGACCCCCGAGAGACTCCAGGCAGCCCTACAGACTGACAGAAAGTCCCCACAGGGAGAACCAAACCCTCGGGGCAAGCCCCTGACCCACTCAGAGCGGCTGGAGCGGTGCTTTGCAGCTGACCACATCTCCGGAGAGGCGGCGGAACCCCCCATCCGCAGCGATCATACGGGCGAAATACGGGGAGTAAACCGCTGGAGAAGCTGCGCCCTGAACACGACCCGTGGCAGGGCTAACAGACAGTCCTCCTGAACCCGAATGGCAGGAGCAGCGTACTGCGGCCGTTGAAGCCCCCTGAGAGGCAGCGAATGTCCCCCTCTGCAACAAACTGTCGGGCGGAAATAAGGAAGTTAACCACCAGAGGGAGGCAGCGTCCCGAACACCCTGTGGCAGGGCCGACAGACCGGCCTCCCGGTGGTGCCAGGGAGGGACAAGCACCGTAGCATGAGGTGCGCACCGCCCTCCAAGACGCAAGCCATCAGGCCTACGCACCACAGCCCGTACACTAGAGGCGAGGACGACCCACAGGCCGTCCAGCCCCTCCTCGGGCCTAGAGAGTCGCCAGGGGCCTCTAGGACCGCCCCGCAGAGACGGGTGGCAACACTCTCACCGGGCTATCTCGTTGTGCCTGGACGTACCAGGGCGCAGCTGCCGCCGAGCAGCCCCATCAGAGCAGAGAGGAACTACCACTGAAACGCCACTGCGGTCTCCTGAACCCGCCAGCAATCGCCCTTACCCACAGCGTCACCAGGTCAGGCCAGGAGGGACACAATGACGCTCAGAAGGAAGCTCGCATCATCCCCCATAGCAGGCCAGCCTGGTATGCCTGCAACACACTCATCGTGTGGAAGCAACCCGTAGCCTGACACGCCGCGCAGCGCTACCCACCAGAGCCAAGCGGCGCTACGTAGGCAAACCGATAGCCGTCACAGACGTGACACTCGGGGAGAGATAGCTAGCTAGCGTCTCTACCACAAGCAACAACGTCCCGTAGCCGCGCCACGCAGCTCCAATAACATTCGCGCACAGCGAAAGAACATCGGAAAAGCACGCGCGGCCACGGGCCTCCCAGGACCCAGACACCTCAGTGCGCAGGTCATGGGAGGCACTGAGGCTGTGACACAGTGCAGGAAATGCACAACAAGCTCACAGGCGCGCGCTGCTCCCGCCACACGACAGGCCAAGCTAATCCAGCTCGGACCCGGCCCGTGCCACGACCACAAGGAGCTCCATATACAGCACAGGCTGTGAGGAGTCCGCAGGCTCGCCAGCAGCCATCAGCTCATCCTTCTCGGAGAGAGAGACATGTAATGCTGCGCCGCCCGCACCGGGAGAAGAAGCAGCCGCCAGGCATGCTTCCCCAAATTTTTTCCCGAAATGTACTTCACCTCGGAGGAAGAAATACGGAGCACCGCGAACGCACTGGGGGAAGAACCGTTCTCAAACGAGCGCAATCCCCGGGGGACGGGAGCTCGGCTAGCAGCCGGGAGCGCATAGCCACACGGCTAAATGCTAACAGCCGATACCATCGAGAGCCGAAGCCGCGAGGGAGAGCACTCACCTCGGAGAGCGCTCTCTGAAATTCCCCCACCTCGGAGGAAGAATACGGAGCACCGCGTCACACGCACCGGAGAAGGAACCGCCAAACGAGCGCAATAACCGGGGAACGGGAGCTCGCCTCGCAGCTGGGAGCGCATAGCCGTACGGCTAAAATGCTAACAACCGATACCCTTGAAAGCCGACTAAGCACGCTCCTAAGCTAAGCAAACAACACATCGGCTGCATGTCACCCCCCCGAAATGAATCGGGGCAAGCGGGAGACACGCAGACGGAATTCTGCATGCATATAAGCTCATGACTGCACAGATAACACACTCAAAGCGCTTACCTGAACGAGCAGAAGCTAATGTCGCTACCACCGCACAGCCATCTTGTAACTTCCTGGTTTACGCGACGTCGCCTGTCTGTGACGTCACGGCTTGTCTATTGGCTAGATTTCACACGTGGTTCAGAGCGTGGTCACGCATAGCGTTTCGACGCAGCTCGAGTTCCTGAAGTGGAACACACACACACACACACACACACACACACACACACACACACACACACACACACACTTGTATCCTCATTGCATTACAATTTGCACATATATTTATTTGTGCTTTTTCTGTGTTGAAGGTGAATCTCCTCCAGTGTCTCTGAACATCAGTCCCAGCAGAACTCAACACTTTACCCGTGACTCTCTCTCACTGAGCTGTGAGGACCAGAGTAACTCTACTGGATGGACAGTGAGGCGATACACAGACAGTGAAGGAGTGTTAGATTGTTCACAGTGGGGATCAGTTACAGGATCTACATGTAAAATCAGCTTCTTCTCCACATCCTACACTGGAGTTTACTGGTGTGAGTCTGAATCTGGAGAAAACAGTAATCTTGTCAACATCACAGTTCATGGTGAGTCTTCATGTAGTGTGTTTACTGTTAAAGAGAATGAGAAATGTTTCATTACAGAATAATCAGAACATCAGTAGTTTACAATACAACAAACTGTTGAGGAATAAATATATTTTTTTTAATCAATAAATATTATTTTGTGATTCTGAGTATGGATGTGTGTAAGTGATGTTTTCAAACTGACTACAAGTTTACTTATATTCACACTGATAATGATAATAAAATGTATCAATTACTGATAATCAATCAGTGTGTCAGGGTGCAGACCACGAATCGGAAGCGGGAGTAGCTATATCATGTTATTGAGGTAAACAGAGCACAATACAGAGTCAGAGAGTGTACAAACTATAACGCTGGTTGAGTCCGTAAAGCCGGTATAATCCTTGGAACAGGTACAATCCACAGTGAAGGTATGTAATCCATGGAACCAGCAGGGAATGCTGGCAGTCTTAGGTTAGGTCGGTCACTGTAGCCATAAAGTAGGTCTAACAAGAGTGAGATGAAAATGGAGGCTTATATGGGGAATTGGTAACGAGAGAAACCAGAATGGGACAGCTTTACAGCTACCGAGGGGGGGTATTGCAGGTAGATCCTTGACATCAAAGGAGGGGGCCTGGAATGCACCAGCAAGAAACCAGGGAAGGTCGGGAAGAATCCAAGGTGGAGCGACGTCCCCAGCGGAGATCTGAGGCAGAGCGACGCCCTCTTCGAAGATCTGGAACAGAGCAACGCCCTCAGCGTAAAAATCTGGACCAAAAATTTGGTAAAAATCGAGCAATGCCCATGGCGGAGTTCAGAGGCCAAGTCATGCCTTCTGCAGGAGTTTGAAGCAGACTTTGGGGTATTTGTGGAGGTTGGACCTCCTCCCAGGTTTCCCCCAGGGCACAGTCATGCTTCAAGATTCGGCTGTAAGCATAGTGACACTCCAAGGTCCCTCCGAAGAAGTCGTCGCACCTCAAAACTGTCTCTCATTAATGCCGGGAGCGGCAGAACGATGCAGCGTGACAGCTACTGAGGGGGGTGTGGCAGGTGGATCCCTGACACAGTGACATCAGAGAACATGTCATTTCTCTTTGTTTATGGTGATTACTGCCACTTATTCTTTTATGTTTAATGTTATGATATTTAAATTGTGTCTGTAATGTAGAGTGCAAGGTGGAAACCTGTTTTATATCAATGAGTTTCCTCATTAAAAATAGATGCAAAGTGCAGTGTGTTTCACCTTCACTCATAAGTAAAGATGTAGATGATGGAGTGGAGAGGAAGAGCATAGAGCTCAGTGCTGTCATCTGTGACTGTTTCTCTGCACACACTCTTCACTCCTTCATTCTTTCATGTTCACTGATGCTGCTCTACACACTCAGTAGTGTTGCCTCACACACTCTATTAAACATTAGATTTAAACAGCATCATGTGTTTTGTTAAGTTACATGTATTGTAGAAGATGCTGCAGCTTCTCCTCTTGATATTTTCACACAACACAGTTTACAGTCTGCTTTATTTTCATCATTAATTATGAAATATTTCCAGATCACTTTCATTTCCTGTCATCTGTTCATTAGTACAACATCCACAAGTCTGAAGAAGCACATCAGATGTTAGTATTAGTTTAGTGTGACACTGAGCTTCTTCACTACAGGGACATCCTCTGACTCTACACTGTTTATATCGTAACACAAATCCCTCAAACCTCCGAGCTGATTTCTATAAAGATGGATCAGTCGTCCAGAACCAGACTACAGGAGAAATGATCATCCATAATGTCTCAAAGTCAGATGAAGGTTTCTACCACTGTAAACACTCAGAGAGAGGAGAGTCACAGAGAATCTGGATCTCAGTCAGGCGTGAGAATTTTATTTTTAAATCAATCCTTGTAAAATCTTTTTAGAATTCAGTTTATATCTGCAGTGTTTAAAAGCTTAAAATGTGGTCTTTCTGTCCAGGCTCTGTCTCAATCTCAGGTTCTAGACCCAGTGGTGAAACAGTGGGAGTGGCTGTCGGACTGAGTTTGTTCTTTTTGTTCATCATTTTGATGATATTAATGATCCTGCTGTGGTTCTACAAATTGAAGAATGGTCTGATAACTAAAGCTAACTCATATCCATATGCAAGGGACAAAAAAAAAAAACAAAAAACAAAAAAAACAAAGTTACATATACGTTATTTGATGAATGACAAATTAAATATATTTGGATGTTTTAAATATAGAGATGCCTGCTGTAATTTGGTAAACAACACATGTTCAAATTATAAAATACAAATCTTAAACCCAAAATAAATTGTTCCAAGTTAATATGTCCAGCTAAATCAATTTTAAAATTGATATTAAAAAAAGTCTACTATTATTAAGAGCAAATGTACTGTGATAATATTTGCATATTGATTTAATTTAAACAAAAATAGTACACAAAACTTGCTACTGGCTTTAATCCTAATTGACTTTTAAACTTAATACTAAACCTGGTTTAATAATGCAATCTCTGCTTTTATTTATTTCTTACATTCTGTCTTTATATTTAAGTTGTAAAATCTGACTTTACAGTAAATGCAATTAATGCAATGTGTTATTATATGAATTAATTCTTCATAATTTATTTCTTAGTTTCTACTGTAATTAGTCTTTTGAGATATTTCTGTGTAGCTGAAGAATTATTTACACCCTGTTCAAATGTAGAATCTGTTTCTCTTTATAGAAAAGCAGCAGAAATCCAGTCAGACATCAGAGCAGAATCAGAGGCGATCAGGAGCTGAAGACTCTCAGTCAGGACACAAACCACTTCAGACTGGTCAGATTCTGTCTCAGTGTCTGATTATTTTTGCATCTGTTCATTTAGAAAATTCTCACTTTATTGTAATTTCGCTTCAGGTTCACTTCAGATATTGTATTTAGATTTTTTGTTCTTTATATAGGAAATGAACACATTTATGTGACAGTGGATCAGGCAGATACGAGTGGAACAGTAGATTTATTTTATTTTAGACATTTCCTTTCACTATTGGAGACTTAACTATAGATGAACTCTATACAGTAAAGTTCAGAAGTGTCCTGTACTGATTAACACACTGCACTGTGTTCAGGTGTTCAGGCTGCAGCTCAGAGCAGTGAAGTTACTTACACACAGGTCATGAAGAAGAAGAAGAGAAGCAGGAAGAATGGTGGAGTGTTTTTAATGTTAAATTATGCACATTTAATGTATTTATTAAAATATCAAACTGGGAATAATCACATTCAGTCATGTAGTATACTCCTAAAGATCATTGAGTTGGTTTTGTTCTCTGCTTCTGCAGGTGCTGATGCTCAACTCAGCATGAATGATGTGACATACGCTGAGGTTCAACTAAAGCCTATAAAAAAAGTGAAGAGAGCACAAGGTAGAGGTAATAAAGAATTGTATGTAATGATGTAATGAAAAAAAACACTCTGTTTGGTGCTGTTACAAAGTGGAGTTTTATTTTCCTATAATAGCATGTCAAGTGTTTTATTCTCCTTTTACGACAGACAGTATCAGTCAGTACATGTTTTACCTGATTACAGAACATTGTCTTTTTTTTATTTATTTATCGAATATAGTTCCATTCCATATGGGGAAATTATACAAAATCAATTTGGTTCCTGTTCTCACTTTCAATATAGCAGCTATAAACAGTCATTATTTATGCATCTCTTAATAAAAATAATGTACTTAAATTTAGCTGACCAATAAGAATAGAGTTGAGAATTGAACAGTGCTGTAGATGAACTGTAGGTTTTTAGGAAATTAACTACCAATTTGTTTATTTCCCCCAACTAGAAAAGACCAGAGTGGGTGATGATACTGTTTACTCAGAGCTGCATCATAACATGAAGGTAAAAGTCATCATATTTATAAAGCTTTAAAGACAATCCACACACCATAAAGTAAGAAATAAGTTTAAAGGTACGGTGGGTTGAATTTGGGCCACAAGCAGAAACGAGACAACTGCAAAAACATTTAAATTTTCATACACACAACACTCAATATTCACAAAACCCTCTTAAACCTGTGATGGTTTGAACGGTTCATACGTGTTATTTTGATAGCTTCCTTCACAACGTTAATTGTATGTCATATGTATAAAAATAGATGAATAATCTGCTAATTTGCTGCTTTAGTCTGTGATATTCTTCCAAACTGTTCAGTAAATTTTGTGCCATCATTGATAGTAATAACAGGAGAAATGGATTTCTAACCATATCAATGCAACCTTATGCATCTCCTCTCTCTGCAGTGATCCGTGTGTCTGTCTACACTGATGAAGCTACAGACATCAACGTGAGAGCTGGAAAACTCTGAGTTGTGTTTGTCTTCTGTTTTTCCTAAAATTTTTAGATGCTAAATGTTTCAAATACTTTGATCTATATTTGGATGATACCAAAACCTGGAAGCTGTTCTGTGAACTTGCTCACATCAACTAATTCCCATAATATCAGAATGTTCCTGGAGTTTTGTGTAAACCACAGAGGTTTAGAAGAAGGTTCAAGTCATTCTAAAGAGTTTAATGATCTACCAAACCACCAGCTGGATTTTATGCCCTGATTAGGATGAGTTTTGAGGAGAATTAGACCTGCTGAAAAAAAAGACACTGTGACTAAAAAATAATTGCTGAAGTGATTCATTACAAATGTTTGTATTTGAATAGTTGATCTACAGGATCTGTGCTTCCAGTTCATCCAGAATGGTGGAATGGAACAACATTAAAGATCAGTTCAGATCTGAACAGTTCAGTACGGAGGCAAAGAAAGCCATAATTGTCTAATTCTATTAAATAAAATACGAATTAAATGTATATGAACAGAATCTTCTCTTGGATTAGTAACTTCATCTTGTAATATGAAGACTCTAGTAAATGCCTTTAGAAATTTGAATGTCTCAAACTTGAACATTGTTTCAAAGAACATCAGGAATGCATAAAGGTCCTTGTGTTACTATTTCACTTGTTTAATTGTTTATCTTATAAATAGACTTTATGATTAGTAGTAGTTTATATTTACTTACTTAATAATGTATGTACCATGTAGTCACTGAGGAGATTTAAAGTAAATTCAATTTTTCTTCAAATATTTTCTTTTTAAAAGTTGGTTATATTTTCAATTAATACATTCAATAAAATAATTTAACCAGTCATTCGTTCAGGTTCAGTTTGTTCAAGAATATTTTCTCATCAGTTTCAAAACCAGTCTATGTACATTAAGATCAAATCAAAGAAGTTCTATAAAAGTGCCACTGAATGAGCATCATCACAAACAGGCCTTTTCTCTCTCTAACTTAATCTATATATTTATATTTGGAGATGTTTGGAAGGTGATGATGTTTATATTTGGAGATGTATGGAAGGTGATGTTTATATTTGGAGATGTTTGGAAGGTGGTGTTTAGATTTGGAGATGTGTGGAAGGTGATGTTTATATTTGGAGATGTTGGAAGGTGATGTTTAGATTTGGAGATGTATGGAAGGTGATGAATAAGTTTATATTTGGAGATGTATGGAAGGTGATGATGTTTATATTTGGAGATGTATGGAAGGTGATGTTTATATTTGGAGATGTATGGAAGGTGATGAATAAGTTTATATTTAGAGATGTATGGAAGGTGATGATGTTTATATTTGGAGATGTATGGAAGGTGATGTTTATATTTGGAGATGTATGGAAGGTGATGTTTTTATACAGAGATATATGGAAGATGATGATCAAGTGGCTTTTATTGTCATTTCAACCATATATATCTGAGGCAGTACACAGTGAAATGAAACAATGTTCCTAAAGAACCCTGGTGCTACATAGGGCTACATAGGGGTGCTGAAGACATGGATGTGTGAAGTGAGTACGATTGTGTGTTTGAGTCTGGGTTGTGCAAATCAGTCACACAGCTGTCCTCACTATCCTCTGTAGGGTCTTGCGATTAGAGACGGTGCAGTTCTCATACCAGGCAGTAATGAAGCTGCTCAGGATGCTCTCAATAGTCCCTCAGTAGAACATGGTCAGGATGGGGTGAGGGAGAGGCAGATAAAGTTTATATTTGGAGATATGTGGAAAATATGTCTGCTAAATGCCGCAAATGAGATGTATGGAAGGTGGTGAATATGTTTATATCAGAAGATTTAAGAAAGTTGATGATGTTTGTATTTGGAGATGTTTGGAAGGTGATGAGGTGTGGTTATAATGTATTATTGCCTTCTCAGAGTTTCTGGTTTAATCATGTGCTCAGGCTGCTGTCTGAATGGAGTTAAACATGTTCTCTATATGTGGATCTCTTCCACTTTTTAAATAAGTCAGGAAGGTGGACTGGCTCCTCTGAATGATTGAATAAGTTTTGAATGAGTGTGTAGGAATGTACTGTTTGTGTGTGTGTATGAATGTGCTGAAGAGTGGATTGGGTTCGCCGATTTATTGGAAAATATATAGTCCATTCTTAAATATATAAAAAAATCACAATAATTAAAAAAATATATATTTTTACAAGTCATTTCAAGTAAATAGGCACAAGTCCGAGTCAAGTCTAAAGTCAAAAGGAGCAAGTCTAAAGTCAAGTCGAGTCTTTTCAGAGATCTAGTCAAGTAAGTCTCAAGTCCAGAAAATTGTAACTCGAGTCTGACTCGAGTCAAGTCATATGACTTGAGTCTTCCACCTCTGGCTATTGGTAATGTGGTTGGGTGTGAGAATATTGTCTCTGCCTCCAGAATGAACAGTGCAATTGTTGTTTTTCTGAATAGTCTCGATAAAGTGACCAAATTAGTTCAGAAAGGAATTGTGATAAATATTGAGTGTATATTGGTTTCTCCCCTCAGTTCTCCTGCTAAGAAAGTCATGTTGTCTAATGTTCCTCCTTTCATTAGTGATGAGGCGATACTTAAAGAGCTGTCTCGATACGGGCGAACCATCTCCCACATGAAAAAAATCCCCCTCGGCTGTAAGTCCCCACTGATTGCGGGAAGCAACTGAACCTGCTGGAGTCGTTCCCCCTGCGGCTTCAGCTCGGCCTGCCGCTGAAAGCCCTGTAACTGCTGCTGCACCAGGGCCTAAGGAGTGTGAGCCCCAATCTCAAACTGTAGACCAGAGCCCCACTAGTGACGTACCCACCCCAAAGGAGCCATGCTCGGCTGAACCAGGCCCGGCTAGGACCTGCACGTCTGAGTCGGGCCCGGAGAAGCCCTGTTTGGCTGCACCGGACCCGGAAAAGCCCTGCTTGGCAGAACCGGACCGGGAGAAGCCCTGCTTGGCAGAACCGGTCCCGGGGAAGCCCTGCTTGGCAGAACCGGAGCAGGAGGAACCAAAAGAAACTGGGAAAGTCACAATGGACTCTGGAGCGGTGCTTGAGCTGCCTGCGCTGGCAGAGGCAGGCACAGGGGTGCAGAGCTGTCGCCAGGAGGCACCAGTCACTACACTAGTGCAAGGGGACGGGGGAGACGTGGAGATGGAGGAGCCTCTTTTCAAAGTTCCGGCAAAAAGGAAGAAGCGAGGTAGGGGACAAGGGAAGGAACAGGCTAAAAAAGAGGTAAAGGCAGATGAAGCTGAATCAGACAGTGATGGCATGTCTGATTCTATGTTTAGTCAGGAGTCTCAGGAGGAAGCATTAGATGTTCTGTATACTGCTGAAGATATAAAGGAGTTTTTAAGAACCACAAAGTGGCAAAAGAATATTTCAGTTGAGGAGTTATTCCCAAACCGCAAACAATTTATTTATGACGTTAAGCATTTTAGAAGAGAGGGTTCCTTCACCGAGCAAGAGATATTCCGTCTAAAGAAGCTGATAACAAAGGTCAACAGGGAGAACTGTGATGAAGATTGATAGTGTGCAGTGTTTTTTTATTTTAGAGTGCTTTTTACCATTTGTTTGGTCTTATCTATATACATTTTTTTTATGGAAGGAATCCAGATTGTGAGTTTTAACATAAATGGAGCAAGGGAACACGCAAAGAGAGCGAAGCTATATGAGCTCATTAGACAGAGGCGTGTTGATGTGGTCATGTTGCAGGAGACCCACAGCGACAGCGGTAATGCTGCTGACTGGGTGAAGGAGTCGGACGGGTTAGCGATTTTAAGTCACAACACGTCGCTTAGTGGTGGTGTTGCCTTGCTTTTTACTCGCAATTTTATAACTGTTTCTTACAATGTAGAAGAAATTTTAAACGGGAGGCTTTTAAAAGTAAATGCTTTTTATGAGAATGAGGTTTTTGTTTCTATCTGTGTGTACGCTCCCACCAGTGCAGTGGAGAGAATCACGTTTTTAGACAAACTTAATGATGTCATTTTAAACTGCAGCACTGCAGAGTTTTTTGTTTTGGGAGGGGATTTTAACTGTACAGCAGAAAATATGGACAGGAATTAGCGGAACCTCATACGCCTTCTCGTAAGCGTCTGTGGGAGTTGGTGGAGACCCACGACCTCTGTGACATATGGAGAAATTTCAATAAAAAACAGAGGCAGTACACGTGGGCTCACTCCATCGACAACACGCTCTCCCTGGCGAGGTTAGATCGATTTTATGGTTTTAAGCATCAACTGACTTGTTTTTACAAAGTGTTTTATTTTTCCAGTAGGCATCTCAGATCATTGTATGGTTCAGTGCACTATCGCTAAAAAAAATTTTAAACCTAGGAGTGCCTACTGGCATTTTAACACTGCACTTTTAGAAGATGCTAATTTTTAAAAGTCTTTTATTTTTTTATGGAATTGTTTTAAGCGTGAAAAGGCAGCTTTTGACTCCCTACAGCAATGGTGGGATGTAATCAAGGCACAAATTAAGATTATCTGTCAACAGTACACTCATAATGTCACGAGAGACATTGCCAGATCTCTGAAAGCTCTGGAGATAGAGACGGTGAAACTCCAACGTTTGGAGGCCACAGGAAATCGAGGACATATTGAACCACTTAAATGCAAAAAAGCCAAAATGAACGACCTGGTACTGCAGTGCAGGGGGTGCTGGTCCGGTCACGCTTTAAAAGCGTCACTGAAATGGATGCTCCTTCTAAGTTCTTCTTCAGTTTAGAGAAAAAGAATGGACAGAAAAGGTTTATGCATGCTGTGCAGATGGAATCAGGGGATCTCGTATCAGAGCCTTCTGAAATTCGCCAGCAGACAGTCGTTTTCTATTCTAAGCTGTATAGCAGGGAGAGGTCAGGGGCACAAGAGGTGGAAGAGAGCTTCCTCAAAGATCTGCCTAAGCTCACAGAGTCAGTGGCAAGAGAGTTGGACAGGGAGCTGTCCCTCTTTAAACTTCAGGAGGCTCTCCAAGGCATGAAGAATGGGCGGGCGCCAGGAATAGATGGTCTCCCCATCAAGTTCTTCAAGGCATTCTGGGAAGTAATAGGGCAGGATGTGCTGGAGGTTCTGAGGGAGAGTGTGAGAGGTGGTCAGCTCCCGTCAAGCTGCAGGAGGGCCGTTTTGACCCTGCTGCCAAAAAAGGGAGACCTGACCCAGCTGAAGAACTGGCGCCCGGTGTCGCTACTGTGCACTGACTGCAAGCTGCTGTCGAAGGCATTAGCATCAAGACTGACGAAGGTGATGGAGCAGATCGTTCACCATGACCAGACGTACTGTGTGCCTGGCAGGTCGATATCTGATAACGTTTACTTAATTCGTGACTGTTAAGAAGATCTTCCCCTCAGGTCCTTAGGCTCTCTCTTTGCCACACTGTAGAGGCGCCTCGGAACAATGAAAGAACAACCCACACGAATTAAATCACGTCTGGTTTATTCAAGATCACTGTTAAAAAAATATGTATCAGAGCAGAGTATTTATACACACAAAACTTTTGCAACAAAGGCGCCACATAGGCGAGTTCATTGCGCGATGGGAGGGAGCCAACGTCCCTTCTCGCGAGATGAGCATCTGACTAGACAGTAAAACACAGAATGTGAAAACAGAGGTGCGTTATAAAGAAAAAACAGAACATAATCTTCTCCTAAGTGCTTTTCGTGCTGTACACAGGTTCAGCATTAATCAACATTGTTATCTTAAAGCCAGCTAAGACATAGGTATGTATAAGGAGGAACATAATATACACGTAGAAAAACAGAAACATGTTCGGTGACCTTCAACTACTCCTGCAAAATCAAGCTGTGGAGTAACATTGTAGCAAACATAAATCTTGGTACAATTAGTTCATTCTCAACACACAAGCAAGCACATATAAAATACATTCTCACAATCCCCCCTTTTATACTTAATAATAAATGATTTAAGTATAATCAGGTTCCTGAACTTGTTGTCATGTGGATGTGCTTGGACGGGTAACCCTGTCCCAAGCATGGACAGTAGTATTAGTAAGGGCGGCCATACTGGTCACTGGCCGTGTTTTTGTCCAGCAGAGGTTGTTGTTCCCCACCTAGCTTCTTCCGACACGTCCAGCAGTGTGGTTTGTGTCCTGCAAGCCTGCACCAGAGTGTCTGTGGTATGACGTTTGTGTCCAGGGCGAGATTTACCCTCAGTCTGTGGAGGAACAAGGTCTACGGATGGTCTCTAATGGTTACTAGGGCATACAAAAGAACATAGTCAAATACAAATGATTACAACTTAATTTTAATTGGGAGCGTGCTTCACTCGTCTGGCGTGGATCCACTGTGGAAAAAGATCAGTTAGCACAGCCTTGCGTGTTACAGCAATGACGTCTGCAGGGTTACTGTAGGGGGTTTCACCCAGAGGTGTCCCCATTTTGTCCAATTTCTTTACCAAAACCCGATCCCCTACCTTAAACGGATGAGTGTTTTCTGTCGGAATTTGTGTTTTTTTCTCACTTACCCGCGCCCAATATTCATCCAATGTTTGTAGCAGCCCTGCAGCGTATTCGCTGAGATGCACATCTAGATCCCCTGTACCCAAAGCCTGTTTTCCTCGACGCCATGGAAGGGGAAAAGGTCGTCCCAACACTAATTCATACAGTGACAAATGATCAAGAGCCACTTGAGTTGTCATGCGCATATCTGCTAAAACCAGCGGAAGGGCATGAAGCCAATTCTTCGAGCCTGATGTGTGCATGGCTTTTCGAATTTTGTCCTTGATTGTGCGGTTGGCTCGTTCTACAATACCTGATGATTGCGGGTGGTATGGAATATGGAAATGCCAATTGATTTTTAACTCTTGACACAAAAGCTGGGTGACCTTGGAGGTAAATGGGGTTCCCTTGTCAGAATCAATTCCTACAGGGATACCATATCTTGGAATTATTTCCGTAGTTAACTTCTGAACCACTATTCTAGCGTTCTCTTTGCTGCAGGGGAAAGCTTCGACCCACCGGGAAAATTTATCCACCATTACCAAAAGGTATCTGAAAGGGCCTTGTTTGGGCAGCGGACGTGAGGCTACAGCTTGTTTGGCCATGCGATCGGCGAGGCTGTTACCTCTGACCTCGTCCATGTCACCAGAACAGTGAGCCCTGGTTTTAACAATAGCCAAGGAACGTGGCAGGTGACAGGCAGTTATTGGATCCTGTACCAGTGATGCATGGGAAATGGGCTTACCATCGGCGGCAGTGAAGCCGCGAGATTGCCAAATCCTACCGAAATCATGAGCAACCCCAAAAGCATAGCGTGAGTCTGTGTAGATAGTGACATCAGTGTCAGCAGACAGGACACAGGCGCGTGTAAGGGTGTATAGCTCAGCAGCCTGCGCAGAAGAAAAGGGAAGAGAGAAAGATTCCAGAACAATGTTAGGCAATTGGCATACAGAGTAACCACATAGATATACACCATCACTAGGTTTGGAACAGGAACCATCAACAAACAAAGCTTGTCCTGTCTGTAGGGGAACAGAGGAGAGATCTGGTCTGATACTGGTGTCATTAACAATGGCAGTCAGACAATCGTGGTCAGGTTGCCCCATGCAGTCATCCTGTGAATTCAATAAACGTTGTAAGGCATGAGCTACAGTGTCATGAGAAGAGGTAGGGCGAATGGACAGGTTTTCAGTAGCTAATAGAACAGTTTCATACCCTGAACGACGCTGTGAAGACATATGTTGTGTATTGAGATTACGTAATATCTGTGTTACCTGATGTGAGGTGTGCAGAATCAGGGAATGGGACAAAACGATGTTCTCAGCATCAGTTACCATCAGCGCACAGGAGGCAACGGCACGAAGACAGGCAGGCAATCCCTGAGCCACAGAATCTAGAGATTTGGAAAGAAACACACAAGGTCGCATGCCTCCCCCATGCTCCTGAGCCAGAACCCCGGACGCTGTTCCTGGTTGAGTTGCCACATACAGGTGAAATGGGAGGCTGTAATTGGGCAGTCAGCGTCGGAGCCATGCACAGGGCACGTTTCAGGGCCCCGAAAGCAGTCAGCATTTCTGGAGTCCATGTCAACGGTGTAGTAGAAGGATCAGAATGTCTCACAGCAGTTCGCAGACATTTATCATACAGAGAGCAGTCTGGAATCCACTGACGGCAGTAGTTATTGAGGCCTAGGAAAGCCTGTAGTGCCTGTTTAGTCTCAGGCTGTGTAGTGTCCATGATGACTTTGATTCGCTCAGCAGTCAATTTTCTTGAGCCTTGTGACAGTTCATAGCCCAAATATCGGACAGTGTTCTGACAGAACTGTAGTTTTGTCTTGGAAACCTTGAAACCCTTTGTAGCAAGGTGCTCCAGAAGAGCTATGGTGGCAGCCTGACAGGTGTCATAGTCAGTGGCGGTTACCAGGAGATCGTCAGCGTATTGTAGTACAACAATAATAATAATAATAATAATAATGCATTTTATTTTATGGCGCCTTTCAAAACACCCAAGGTCACCTTACAGACAATATACATGTCATTGCATAAAACAGGACACACAACAGAAAAGCATATGCATATAAGATTCATTTAAATCTCAATAAAACATTTTATAAAAAGGCCTGTATAAAAAGATATGTTTTAAGACGCTTTTTAAAGGTCAACATGCACTCGCTATTGCGAACATCAATGGGAAGAGAGTTCCATAGTCGGGGGGCAGCATAACTAAAAGATCTGGCACCCATGGTAGTCAGTCGAATCCGAGGTGCCACAAGAGAAATTGAAGATGAAGATCTAAGTGCGCGTGAAGGAGTGTAGACATGAAGAAGTTGAGTAAGGTATTGTGGTGCAAGATTATGAAGTGCCTTATAAGTGAGTAGCAAGATTTAAAATTCTACTCTATACTTTACTGGAAGCCAGTGTAACTGCTGAAGAACCGGAGAGATGTGAGCCGTATAAGGTGTTCTAGAGAGAACACGGGCTGCGGAGTTCTAAACCGTCTGAAGTTTATACAGCAATTTGGAAGGAATACCTGTGAGAAGTGCATTGCAGTAGTCTATACGTGAAGTGACTAGTGCGTGAATAAGTACAGCAGTATTATTATTAGAAAGAAAGGGCGAAGACGGTTAATATTCCGCAAATGGAAGTATGCAGTCCGCATGATATTATTAATTTGTGCTTCAAAAGATAGTGTACTATATATAGCATATATATATAATAAAAAGAAGCGGGCCCAAAACAGAGCCCTGGGGTACACCAGTGGTGATTGTTGATAATCTTAAACTAAAACCTTTTAATTGAATACGCTGACTGCGTCCAGATAAATATGACATAAACCAAGACAGAGCAGTGCCAGTAATACCAATGGAAGCTAACCTGTCAAGAAGTATCTTATGTGATACAGTATCAAAGGCAGCGCTCAAGTATAGTTAAAAGCCCAGAGTCGGCTGCCAACAGCAAATCATTGGTTATTTTGACAAGAGCAGTCTCAGTGCTGTGGTGGGGACGAGAACCAGATTGGAATTGTTCATACAAGTTATTATTGGAGAGATGTTCATGAATTTGAATTGCAATACACTTTTCCACTACATTTACATTTACATTTGCGGCATTTAGCAGACGCCCTTATCCAGAGCGACGTACAAAAGTGCTTTACTACCTTGGAGATGAATGGTAAATTTGAAATTGGACGGAAATTGTCAAAATTTGATGGGTCACCTCCTGGTTTCTTAAGTATGGGTGTAATAATAGCAGATTTAAGAGATGGAGATACAAGACCAGAACTAAGTGAAGCATGAACAATTTTTGTAATCAACGGCAAAAGAGCTGGTAAACAAGCTTTCACTAAGGGGGTTTGTAGAGGGTCTAACCGACAAGTTGAAGATTTAGATTTACCTATCAGACCCATTATCTCTGAAGCAGTAGGTAGTGTAAAGTTAGAGAAAACAGAATGGGGAGGGGTGTGCATTATAAACTGAGAGGAGTCATTGTGAAGAGTACCAATAAGTATTTGCTGATGTACATTCTCAACCTTAGATGCAAAGAAAGTCAAAAAAACGATCACACAGGTCAGTGGAATACATATCAGACGGCAAATAATCAGGTGGTTTTAGAATATTGTTTACCACCAAAAAAAGAGACCTAGAGTTCCCATTGCTAACTGCAATTCTGTTGGAGTAGTAAACAGATTTAGCTTCAGTCAGTGCAGTTTTATAGTTTTGAATATGTTCAACATACATTTTCTTATGAACAGTAAGGCCAGTCCTGGCCCACAGCCGCTCTAGCCTACGGCCTTTAGTTTTAAGTTCACGCAGTTCAGGTGTGAACCAGGGAGCTGAATGAACAAATGAAACAGTTCGAGTTTTTACAGGTGCGAAAGCGATTGTATATTCAGTAATCCAAAGGAAAAATTGTTCTTACTAGAATCGTTGCCAAACGATCTAGCCGGATTAATTAAAACACTACGATCAACAGTCCGTGTAGGTCTCCTAGGCAGGCGAGGTTTAGATGACCAAAAGGACTGTATTTGACATGATCCATCGATGGTATAGGTTCGCCGAGACCCGCGGTGTATATATTTCCGACGCGGTATGTACATGATATCCAGGGGAAGATGTGGAGATGACAGAAGATTAGAAGAACGCAAACGAAGCTGCGTTAGTTCCGCCGCCGAATACTGGAGCATCGTCCATGCTACAGAGTGGTATACTGCAGAAAGGACGACCCAGATACAGCTCATCCGCACCAGCAGCCCAGCGATCCCCACAGCCGAACCGCACGCCAGATGCACCACGAAGTGCAGTCAACAACCGGCAGTCAAATCGGCAACCGCAGGAAGCATCAATAGTCAGGATGCAGGGAGATCAGCTAGCATACAGTCCGAGATAATGTTGTATAAACCCGCTGAAACAGCACAGATCACAGGTCAGACTCCTTAAAATGGTTAAAGTGTTTTAAAAACAGTCCATAGATGCATCCATGCATTCACAAGTGCAGGACGATTCTGGAGCGATAAAAGTTGTAAAATGTTAAAAATTCCCTCCCTGAGCAGCGGCAGCCAACAGCGCCAGCGTTCACCCGGAATCAGGGGGTAGACAGAGGCTTGACAAAGCGTTCTTGATCGTAGTCGCGAAGACCGCGGGAGAATCAATGTATCCCTGTGGCAACCTGGTCCATGTGTACTGCCGCCCCCTGTGCGTGAAGGCAAAGAGTGGCTGAGTCTCTTTTCCTACGGGAACACTAAAGAAAGCAGAACAAAGGTCAATCACAGAGAACACAGTGTGTGTGCATGGTATTGAAGCTATGATGGAAGAAACATCAGGGACTATTGGTGCAACTGGAACGATTAACTCATTGATTTTTCGCAAATCCTGTGTGAATCTACAAGAACCGTCTGGTTTTGGCACTGGATTAACCGGTGTGTTGTAAGGACTGACACACTCCCTGAGAGGGTGACCACTCCCTGTTGTAAAAAAGAATTCAAAATAGAGTCAATGCCAGTAGTTTTTTCAGGAGATAAAGGATACTGTTTAATAAACACAGGTGTCAAATGTTTTACCCTGGACTCATATAGAGGACATGAGACAAGACCCACCTCATCCTTGTGCTCAGCCCACAGAGAGGAGTCAACAGATAACAAAGCGGGAGGAAGGGCACTAGTAGTGCTCGCAGCTGCAAGGTTATGGGGAAGAATTGACTGGGAGAGAGCATATATTTCAGGTGCAAATTTTTCTGCAGTTTGAACAGTCATGTTAGAGCCATTAAAAACAATAGAAAGCCCCAGGAGACCTATCAAATCTCGGCCTAAAAGGTTAAAAGGACAGTCAGGCATATACACGAAAGAATGTGTGAAAGACAGAGAAGGATCAGAAGGACAGGAAACAGCTAAAGGTGTGGTGAAGGAGGAAGTAAAAGGGACCCCATCAATCCCCACAGAGTTAGCTGACCGTGTTGATAAAGGCCCTTCATAGTTTCTCCCCACAGAGGACAATGTGGCTCCTGTGTCTAACAGAAAAAAATATGAGATTTCTGCCACTGTTAAAGTTACCACATGTAGTTCTCCATTGTTCGGGGAGGTGAAGGAGAGATACAACATAGAAACGGCCAGGGTCTCATGACTCTGTAGGCAGCCCTATTGTGGTCCGGGCTGCATGGGCTGATCAGCCAGGGGGGGCAACTGCACTCCCCTGTTCTGCTCATCCCACTGCTTCTTTCTACACTCCCTTTTCCAATGTCCTTCCTTTCCACAATAATGACACTTTCCTGGCTTACGATCATTCATCCCTCTCCCTCTGCCTCTTCCTTCCCCACCTCTGGGGGGGTAGGCCTCTGCAACTGACAAACATGCTTGGTTCTTCTTAACATCCAATAAACCATCCCCTTCTAAAGTTCTAACCTTTTCCCCAGCAGCCCGGACAGTCAAGTTGTTTCTATCACTCCAATGATGTTTTAGAGCGTCCTGTATTTCAGGGCGACAGTTGGACAAAAAGGTGGACAGAAATAGAGGATTAGGCTGGCTTTGTGGCAGATCCAGACCACCCAAATGTTGCCACACCTGGCTGAATCTGTTAAAGAAGCCAGATGGTGGTTCGTTTTTTTCTTGCTTACAGTTAGTGACCTGAGATAAATCGCGATTTGCTTGCTTAATAGACAACAAGTATTTAGTTAGTTGGTCTTTCAACATGGTCAGGGCTCTTGGGTCATCTTTCCAGAACAAGGTTGACTTTACTTTAGTTGATTTTTTCTTTGCGCCGCGCGCTTCCTCATCCCCCCCCCACCTTCTGTCTTAGTTTTTACCTCAGTAACAACTTCATCATTTTCATGACTCAACACCGGAACATGTTGAACCAGCATCTCCTCATTATAGCTATCTCCTAATTTATTCTGCAAGATAAACCTATAATCTGCACCAGTCAACTGGCAATTTCGTGAGCTTTTGATCAACATATCAACAAAAGGCAGAGGCTTATCTGGTGATGGCAAAAGGCCAATAAGGTCCTTCAAGGCTGAAGGTAAGGGCGGAGTAACCTGTACTCCCGAAGGTTTAGCTACCCACACACATGCTGCATTCCATGGTGGGGGATCAGGAAGTGTCCCCGCATCGGGACCAACATTATCGGGATCACTGTCATCATCTGAACTCTCAGAACTGGAACTAGAGCTAGAACTAGAGTCCCCCGAATTTCTTGCCTTACGGTTCTTTTTTAGTCCCTTTTTTTAATTTTTCTTAGCTGAGGTTTTTAGTGCGGCTAGTGATGGATATAACTTAGGTACTGATAAGGAAGGTGGTGGAAGGGCGGAGGCACCAAGCAATGGTAATTTTTTTGCATCCCCAGTGTGAGGTGGTGGGTTAGTAGGGGAAACAGGAGGAGAAGTTGAGGGCACACAACACTTATTTTTAGGAGGTTTTGGACCCTGTTTGGGGTATATATTTTTTTAGATTCGTCCCATATCTTTTTCATGTCATACCACCGTCCATAGGACTCTTCCATATAAGAGTTTTCCCATTAAAGATCACCAATACCTTCATAAATCATGCGATAAGCGGAGGCTAAATAACCAGGATCAAATGTACCTTCACGAGGGTACGGTGGAATCTAAGGAGTTGCCTCAGTCCATCCAGCTAAATTGTCAAGATAAGGAGTAACATAGTATGTTAAACCACAACGTTGCATCCAAAACAAAGGCGTTTCTTCAGGCTCAGGCTTAGGGTAAGAGTTTCCCATCTTAAAATTACTCTATAATCAGTGGGCAAGCAGAGAGCACAAGAACCAAATGTTTAATGTCAGCGCGCTTCTGCTCAGTCCCTAATGACTGAGGTTTCCCTTCCCAAGGGGGCTATACAAGAATCTCCAATTCTTATAACTGCTCAACACAACGAACGCATTAAGGATTACCTTCCCCCTTGGGAGATAACCTAGTTCAGATACTATCAACCAGGTAGTCAACCAGACATGTCTTACCTGATCGAGAGTATCACGTCGGGGTCACAAGATTGTTAAGAAGATCTTCCCCTCAGGTCCTTAGGCTCTCTCTTTGCCACACTGTAGAGGCGCCTCGGAACAATGAAAGAACAACCCACACGAATAAAATCACGTCTGGTTTATTCAAGATCACTGTTCAAAAAATATGTATCAGAGCAAAGTATTTATACACACAAAACTTTTGCAACAAAGGCGCCACATAGGCGGGGTCATTGCGCGATGGGAGGGAGTCAACGTCCCTTCTCGCGAGATGAGCATCTGACTAGACAGTAAAAAACAGAATGTGAAAACAGAGGTGCGTTATAAAGAAAAAACTCCTAAGTGCTTTTCGTGCTGTACACAGGTTTAGCATTAATCAACATTGTTATCTTAAAGCCAGCTAAGACATAGGTATGTATAAGGAGAAACATAATATACACGTAGAAAAACAGAAACATGTTCGGTGACCTTCAACTACTCCTGCAAAATCAAGCTGTGGAGTAACATTGTAGCAAACATAAATCTTGGTACAATTAGTTCATTCTCAAGACACAAGCAAACACATATAAAATACATTCTCACACAGTCATTAAGTCTAATGAACCAGGATGGATTCTTTTCCATACTTCAACACTATGTAACTAGGGTTAGGGTTAGGGTTAGGGTTAGAGTGAGGGTAAGGATGGTAAAAAAAAAAAATGACCATGCCATTGTTGGGGTTTGAATCCACAACAGTGTGGGGATCTGCTGACTAGTAAACCTATGCTTTTCCAACTGAGCTATCAGAACTGTCATGTGCAAGCAGTCAATGAGCCTAATGAACCACCATGGCTTCTTTTCCATACTTCAACACTATGTAACTAGGGTTAGGGTTAGGGTTAGGGTT
>MU592027.1:4369457-4411514 GCA_024362625.1 Silurus asotus | reverse complement strand
GCTATACTACATTGAAGATATTCTTTAGTGAAAATTGCCACCCCCCCACCCTTAGATGACCTATCCTGCCGAAACAGGTTGTAACCAGATAAATACAGGTCAGGATAGAGAATAGAGTTACGCAACCATGTCTCAGTAATTACTAAAACGTCAGGGTTAGAACTCTCAACCCATACTTTAAGCTGGTCCAGTTTAGGTAATATGCTTCTTGCGTTTACATGCAAAAACCCAAGGTTATGGCGATTACAAAAATCATCAAAGCATATGTTATTTGAGGCCACATGATCTGTAGGGAAAACAACACCAGAAAGAACATCAGAAGAAGGGCCAGGGTGGACATGAACATTACCAGAGATCATAAGCAATAATATAATTAAGGTCCGACAGAGCACAGCTGAGGTACTACAGTAATGTTGTTTTAACAATACAGTTGTATGTAGTTTGTTGGGTAATGCGATAATATTAATGAGCTTTCTCATAATAATACATGACAGCAGAGCCGGAGCGATGGAAAATCTGTCAGGCATTAACCCAAAAGTCCGTAATATCATTAAAGAGGCAGAGTCTCGATCATTTAAATAGACTTTGTCTGTTTTACTGCCTAAATAAGCAAGGCCATTTTGTTTGATTGCACATGAAGTAACGCAAGGAACTGAGAGACAGGAAAAAAGTGTGGAGAGAATGCAAAATAGTTTGAGTATATCCATGATTCAACAGAGAACAGAGAAAGACAAAAGGCCTATGAAAATACCTTATTCCAGAGTGGCATGCACTTACTTCGATGCAATGAACTGTCAATTTTCCAGGTAAAGCGACACAGCTAACCAGGCATCCATATTTGCATGCAGTTAGCTAATGTCCTTAGCTCCCGAATATTGGCCTCAAACCAGGTGGAATAGGCCGAGATCCTCACACAGCAAGCAGGTAGACAAAAGACCCGGTGGAGTAGGCCGAGATCCTCACCCAGCAAACAGGTAGACAACAGACCAGGTGGAGTAGGCCGAGATCCTCACACAGCAAACAGGTAGACAACAGACCAGGTGGAGTAGGCCGAGATCCTCACCCAGCAAACAGGTAGACAACAGAGCAGGTGGAGTAGGCCGAGCAAACAAGAAGATGATGATGACACGTCCTATCATTCAACAGTCCATCTGACGTTCATTGTAATTTCTAACTTTACTCTATTCATTTTTATTTGTTGCACTCTTGAGTCCGCACTACTTTCAGTATTTTAACAGCCATGGTTAGCTGTACATGCACCACACGAGCCTGGCAGACCTCCAAAATGAAAAGTGCAAAATGGATTAGGAACACGAGGTCAAGCGATGAGAGCTAGCGAAGGAGACTTGCTCTGAAGATTTAGATATAGAGCTGGTACATTTTCTCAGGTGCAGAAAGTTCTGAAATTTGTGACTAGGATTGGAGAAGTCCCTGATGGTGCTGTTTGCTCTGTACATGTACTACTCTGTGCGGTAAGACTCGCGGCGGCGGTCTGTGTGTTTACATCAACACAAAATGGTGTAAGAACTCTGTGCTTATTTCTACCTACTGCTTATCGCTGCTGGAGTTTATTGTTGTGAGATGTAGACCGTTTTATTTACCACGGGAATTCACCACCGCTATTGTGCTCGGAGTGTACATACCACCTAGCGCTAATGCTAAGGACTTCAAAACACCACCCTGACGGACTGTTTATAGTCGCCAGAGATTTTAATCACGCAAATCTCAGGACTGTGCTTCCCAAATTCTATTAGAATGTGGACTTTGCGACCAGAGGAGAAAACACACTGGATGTTGTTTACACAAACATCCGTGGCGTATATCGGGCGAAGCCCCGCCCCCACCTTGGGTACTCATACCACATCTCTGTTATGTTAATCCCAGCATACAGACCACTCAGCAGGCGTTCAAGACCAGTTTAAAAACAAGTGAGAACCTGGCCAGCAGGATCCATGTCTGCTCTCCAGGACTGTTTTGAATGCACTGACTGGGACATGTTCAGCAAAGCTGCAACCAATGGCGATTTCATTAACTTGGAGGAGTACACGTCAACAGTGACCAGCTACATTGGCTGTAAGCCAAGTGAACTTGTAGTCAGTTTGGAAAACATGACTTACACACATCCATACTCAGAATTACACAATAATATTTACTAATTAAAGTAGAGAAAAAAAATCAATTTCATCTTGAACAATTTGTTGAATTGTAATACATTTATGTTTTGAATATTCTGTAATGAAACATTTCTCTTTCTCTTTAACAGTAAACACACTACATGAAGACTCACCATGAACTGTGATGTTGACAGGATTACTGTTTTCTCCAGATTCAGACTCACACCAGTAAACTCCAGTGCAGAGTGTGAATAGAAAGCTGATGTTACATGTAGATCCTGTAACTGATCCCCACTGTGAACAATCTAACACTCCTTCACTGTCTGTGTATTGTCTCACTGTCCATCCAGTAGAGTTACTCTGGTCCTCACAGCTCAGTGAGAGAGAGTCACGAGTAAAGTGTTGGGTTCTGCTTGGACTGATGATCAGAGACACTGGAGGAGATTCACCTTAAACACAGAAGAAACACAAATAAATATATGTACAAATTGTAATGACACAAGGAAACGAGTCTGTGTGTGTTCAGAATTATGTTTATAAATATGATAATCAAAGCCACAGTCCACAACATAAGACAAAACACACACAGGTTTATCATGGAATAATCATCATCATAAAAGCTGCAAGTATAAAGAACAAAATGGAATCTGTGATAGAAAAAAACCTGAAAAATATTGGAAAGGCATAAAAAATAAACAGAATGCAGAACAGAAAATAAACACTGATCAGCATACCATTATGACCACCTGCCTATTAATGTGTTGGTTCTTCTTTTGGTGCTAAAACATTCGTGACCCATCGATCATTAACAGCAAACTCTTCTTCAGCAGTTTGAGCTACAGGAGCTTGTCTGTTGGATCGAACTACACGGACCAGCCTTCACCTCTCACGTGCATCAATTAGCCTCGACCGCCCATGACCTTGTCGCTGGTTCACCACTGTTCCTTCTTTGGAGCACTTTAGATACTGACCACTGCAGACCAGGAACATCCCACAAGAGCTGCAGTTTTGGAGATGCTCTGACCCAGTCGTCTAGATTTCACAATTTGTCAAATTCGCTCTAATCCATATGCTCGCCCATTTTTCCTGCTTCTAACATCAACTTTGAGGACAAAATGTTTACTTGCTGCCTAATAAATTAATCCACACATAACAGGTGCCATGATGAAGATCATCAGTGTTCTTCACTTCACCACTCATAATGTTATAATGTCATAATGTCATGTCTGATTGGTGTATATTTTTTTCTCTGGTACTTTTTAAACAAATCTCTCAGTTCATTTTATGACCAAGTTTAAATGTAAGAATCAAAATTAAAACTGGGTAAAAGAGGAAAATACTGCAATTGTCAGAAAAATGTACAAAATGACATATACACAAGATAAAACAGAGGATTTTAATATAAACATTGTTTATAGTGAAAATAGGAATAGAAGCACATAATCAGGGATCACATCAGCTCAGAACCATGACATTTCTCATCATTGTTGCAAAAACTGAAATTGTACATCTGTCATTTAACCACCTTTTTACTTATACAGATAAATTATTCATACATTTCATCTTATACTTAAAAATGTATATTTCTGATACTATTTAAAAACAGTTAATTTTCCTCACCAGAGATCCATAAAGGCTGTGGATTGCTGTACAGTATGTAACTGACTGGTTCTCCTCTCTCTCCTCTACACACATAAACTCCTGTGTGATGAAGAGCAGAAGGACTGAGAGTGTAGTTGCCTCCAGATCCTCTGCTGCTGTCTGAGAGAAGCTCCACATATATGATAAAGCCATGAGTATTTTGTGTTGCAGTTACGGTTCCGTAGGGAACAATTGTGTACCAGCTGAATGTCCAGTCTGTAGAGGAGTCTGTAACCTCACAGCTTAGAATCACTGAGTCTCCTTCAGTCAGCCAGTTCTGTGGAGATACACTCAGTACTGGATGTGTTCTCCCTCCTGCACAGATCATCAGGAGACTTTTTGAATGAACAGTGATAGAAAATATCTTAGAATGTAGATTTGTGTCTAATGTGTCAACAAACCAAACTCACAACCACATCTTACAGTGTAGCACCATCACTGAAGCTTAAGGATTTAATACTTAAACAGTTTAATAGTAAAAAGTGTAATACTTCAACACCACTGATTCTGTACACGTGTATAATTTGTTTCATGTATTTGATCAGGATCCAGAATTTAAATGATGTGGTTTGTTATTAAAATAATTTTGTCTGTTTCCTTACAGACATAAACATGTTTATAAGAGATTATAACTGTGTTCATTAATTTTGAGGTGGTTTATTTAATGATGAATAATACCTGCTCTTCAAGATTATTTACAACATTATAGAATAACATGGAATTGCAATAATTATGAAATATTTGTTATTTTAAAACCTTTCCAACATTAAACCTGTTAAAGTCTTAAATTATGACTAACCTTTTACTGTAATCTTAACAGGATCACTGTACTGTGTGTAGTAGTAGTTGTTGTAGTTTCCATTGAGTGCACGACACCGGTACTCTGTTTCTCCAGCATTATTAACTGTCACTTTAAATGATTTTTTTGGTTTTCTGTTCAGACGCTGAAACCACTGATTATAATAAAAAAACTCCCATGCAGTCGTCTCCTGCAGCTCACAGCTCAGAGTGATGGTGTCTCCAGTTGAGATGGAGCTCTGAGGATTCACTCTGATAGTCGGCTTGGGTTTAGCTGTTAGTTTAAAATAATAGAAAGATAGACAGAAAGACAGACAGACAGACAGACAGACAGACAGACAGATAGACAGATAGATAGATAGATAGATAGATAGATAGATAGATAGATAGATAGATAGATAGATAGAACTTATTGTCATTGCATAGTACAGGTACACAGCAACGAAATGCAGTTTGGCATCTACCAGAAGTGCAAAATGTAGCAGTCGTGCAAAAGTGCAGATAAATATCTAGCATATTTATAGCAAGTGTTATATATGAAAGCATATACAGTGAATAAATATAAATATAAAGGCTATTACAGTGCAGAGATGAGTGGATATACAGGAGTACAGTGAATAAATATAAAGGCGTTCTGTGAATAAACATAAAGGTTATTACAGTGCAGAGATGTGTGGACTTCATTAAGAATTACAGAATAACAGAAATGGTTCTAAGGCTATTATGCCTTATACCACATTTTGGTTGGTTTGAAGAATTCATAAGAGTGTCAGCTCAGAGTCTGTTTTTTCCGATCGTTTTTGATCTTAAAAAGTCATAAATTCGCTGTACACTTTTAAAAATTATTTTAATGAACCAGTAAAATCATCTCCTGTCAACTTGCAGTGTCTCACTACACAATTGGATGAGTTCTAACAAACTAAACTTGATGTGAAATGGACAGAGGTTTTATCAATTTTCTGTGTAATGCACATGTGCCATCCCCCATTGTGCTGCACGCCATCCGCCATTTTCTGCACAAGGAGTTGCTGATCATGCCAGAAAAGGTGAAGAAGCCCATGATTACAGATGGAATGTACTGAATGCAAATAATTAGTGAGTAAGTGGACCCTGATTTGTGATTTCTTTAAGCTTAATTTAGACTTGTTTTGTTATTGCTCAACATCTGCGTTTTGATTTTAGTCAATCACATGTTGTGAACTTCATTAATAACTATAAGAAAAAATCTGTTTGCACATCAGAACACATATGGGTGCTTTTGCAAAACACATGTAAGAAACTTCCAAGATGACAATGATGATTTTAAGCATTGCTCTTGGGATGTATTTAGATGACTATGAAGTATGTAACCCACTAGAAACTTAAAAAAAAAAAAATAAGGTCCATGCGGTGTATACGGAGATATAAAACATGCCAGCACAGTGTAGGTCTTTGGAACAATCAATTTATCTGGCTTGTCTGTGTAATAGCAATGATATAAAGAATTATGGCTATGATGCAATTTTTCAACCACTGATTAGGGACATTCAAGTCCTTGAAGAAAAGAGACAAGATTTCAGCTCTAAAGCTTAAAATATAACATGCTCAGCACAGCATGTCTGAATTTAGTGAACTGTATTCGGGTTCTGTGTTGTATGTGTCAGTGGACTCGCTAGCTGGCTTCCAATAAAGTTTCATTGTTGATAAGTTTTGCAGATTTTGCCTAGCTAGTTGCAAGGATATTGACTTGCATGAGGTCAGAGAAGGAACATTTCCACTGAGGATGATTGAAACAGTTTCTTGACAAATAGAAGACAAATTCACTGGTTTCCCTGGATGGAGTAAAGAAAGACTGTGTTCTTGTGTTCATAATTATTTCCAAACAGTTCAAGGGCTTTCTCCAGATTTTTTGCATGACCCTTTTGAAGGTATAGTACCAACTATACTATAACCAGTTACCGTATTTTTCGGACTATAAGCCGCTACTTCTTTCCCACGTTTTAAACACCTCGGCTTAAACAATGAAGCGGCTAATTTATGGATTTTTCCTGGGTTTTTCCCGGTTTCACAAACTTCAAGCCAAAAAACTGAACCCCATAACATTAGACCAATGAAATTTCCGAACAGAAACGAAAAAACGCACCTCACCTGTGTTTTGATCTGCACGGCTTCAGGAGAAAAAACTTCCACTGGTGTTGATTTTTAAACGCATGACAATGCCAAAAGATAAACTCCAGAGAGAAATACAGTAGTTGTGAAAGGAAGAAGAAAGACAGTGAACAATGACTTTCTTGGTCAGCTACTGTTTAGATACAAGCCGTTGTAACGCGTTGAGTCTGGGTGAACGGAGAGCTCGCTAACTCCAGTTGCAAATGAAATCATATAAGCACAGACAGGTTTCCAAAACTCGTGCTTTTTTATTTTTCTTGGCAACAGCGTTACAGGTTAGTCAAAGAAACTTAGAAATTGTATTGAGATGCATATGTTATATATAACGGCCACTAGTGGGCAGTGTAACGCTACCAGTAGCGTTAAGTTGTGTGTAACAACCGCAGCAGTGAGTTCCGAACGTGATACTCGGTGTGTAAGTCTCATCAATACAGAAATGAGCATCAGAAAAAATGAGCACATAATCCTCAGTCACACACACGCAGTAATACCGGAAGAATGCAGTGATGTGCTGTTCCCAAAATACCGCTCTGCTCTTAAAGGACCCACAACATATTTCACCCGTTACACCGTTTTACAGACACTGTCTTTCGGTAAAGCCTGTGTAAAGTTCATTAGTTTTATTAGCGGCTTCTACACAAGGTGCGGCTTATTTATGTTAAAAATAAAAATATTTGTAAAATTCAGTGGGTGCTTATACAAGGGTGCGCTTTATAGTCCGGAAATTACGGTAAGTCTTTGCATGAAGTCCTTTATTTCCAAACGGTACTTTACATTAGATTACCTAAATATCATCATCAATTCTTTTCCTTTCAAGTTTACTAATAAAACTAACAAACCACAACAAATTCCAAGACATTTGTGTCAAAACATTCAATTGAAGGAAACTTCCACGAAAACTGGGCCCTGTTAAGGCTATCGCCATTGATGATGGGACACAGAGTAACAGAAGGAGAGAAAACTTGGGAAATCTCACTAGCTCTGAGAGATATTTTTGAGCTCCCAGCTACTGGACAATTTTCTGATGAGACATCGTGCTACTTAAAAATTCATTTCAACCCTTTTCCAGATACATTGTCGGACTCCAGGTTTGACACTGCAAATTTGAGTGAATGTTCATCCCCATCAACTTCTTCACCCAGCATCCATTCAGAGCCATCTGCCACCCATTCGCAGCCATGGCCAACCATCTTTCCCATCCCCATTTTTACACATGATGTGGAGTTAAGGCTATGACAAGGTAAAGAGGAATTTTTAAAGGATTGAACAATTCTGTCGATTCCCAGAGACATGAGGATTGACATTCTTGAGCACCTTGAAGAAATTATATACTCATACAAAGCCTATCCTGGAAATTACAAGATTGAAAGTGTAGCAGCTGCCTTAATTGAAAAACACACCTGTGTCAAAGAGCCAAGCTCTACACCTGGATGGTATGGGTGGAAAATGAGTTAGAAGTTAAGGATGGGCATCTACAAACAAAAGTTGAGAGATGCAGGTTGTCAGGAACTGAATCTGAATTCTAAACCGAGAGGTATTGGGGAGACAAGAGGAAAGAGAATCAAAGTGAAGGAATCCAGACGGTGCAAAACAAAATTTCTTCCAGATCTACCTTAGGACAAAGACTGGGAAAGTCTAGATAAGGAAATTATACTATAAGCAGCACGACTTCTTTGAGAAGTTTTATTTATTTATTTTGCTTGTTTTACATTACAACTACAATTTTACATTACAACTATGATATCCAGCCCCTTATAACATATACATATAGCTAGATATGCAGTAAGTGTATATATGTAAAGACCAGCTAATTAGCATTTGCAAAACAGTTTCAAAGCTACATGCAATGTTCCTTTAATTCCAATGTTCAAGATATTTAAAATAAGAAAAGAATTATCAATTTATTCAATATTTTAATCACATTAATCATTATATCTAAACTGACAATAATTATTGTGAATTTAATAAAAAGTACAGGATATAAAGGATAATTTATAAAAATATTACCTTGAGCATGAGCCACTGGTAAAAGTGAAACCAGCACTGAAAAGGGAACAGAAACAGACAACAGAATGTAAACATGAAAATTATTCAGTTATCATTTCTTGTGTGTTTCCACATACTGAGGAGAGAAGTATGATATTTCATTTCAAGTTACTATTTAGTGATACCTGCCTGAAGAAACCTTATTAAATCATCTATTCCCATCAATATTATAGAAAAGAACACCAGCTGACACCCTGCTCCACCTCCCACCTCTACTTCAAACACTTCAGCATTGTGAAAGATGTAGAAGTTCCAGACAATGGTGACCCATCCATAAATCAGAGCCCAACCATTTATATCAGCTGTTCAACAAATATTCATCTTCATATAATCCTAATTCACAACTCCATGCATTTTAATATTAAATACCAAAAAACATTTTTGCATTGTCAAAGATAAAAAGTATCAGTATGACAGATGAGCCAATGTTGTATTGATTTCATCAGCTTTTTAAATGTAAAATTTTACTGCAGTGTTTAGACAATGAAAACTACAAAGTGCAAATAGAAGCGAATTGGAGCAGGATTTTCACTTCCCCAGTCTGAGAGGAGGATTTTACTTTTGTTTTAAGGGCATTTTGTGCACTTTTTACAATGTAGTTGAGCTTGCTGCCTTTTTATCCACAGAATCTGCTCAAAAAGAGCTGCTAGACCAGGGGTGGCCAACCAGTCAGAGACTGAGAGACACATTTTTGACTGTGTAACCGCAAAGAGCCACATCATACACATGAATACACATCGCAAACATGAACATCAACCATCCTTTCCTCTAACACACACACACACACACACACACACAATTTCATCAGCTTTTTAAATGTAAAATTTTACTGCAGTGTTTAGACAATGAAAACTACAAAGTGCAAATAGAAGCGAATTGGAGCAGGATTTTCAATTCCCCAGTCTGAGAGGAGGATTTTACTTTTATTTTAAGGGCATTTTGTGCACTTTTTACAATGTAGTTGAGCTTGCAGCATTTTGTCCACAGAATCTGCTCAAAAAGAGCTGCTAGACCAGGGGTGGCCAACCAGTCAGAGACTGAGAGCCACATTTTTGACTGTGTGACCGCAAAGAGCCACATCATACACATGGGCACACATGAACATCACCCATCCTTTCCTCTAACACACACACACACACACACACACACACACACACACACACACACACACACACACACACACACACACACACACACACACACACACACACACACACCTCTGCTCAGACAGATTTATTGTAAATGTCACACACCAACATAATGACAGAAATTGACTCCTACAGTTTTAAGAGCACAGGACAGTCATTTTCAACAATGAACACTGCGCTGTCTCACACACACAAACTCTGTTTAATCAAGTCCACAAAAAAAAATAATAATAATTTACAATAGCATTTTTCTTTTACTATGCATGTTACTTAGTGGGACTTTTGGCATCCTTGCCTTGAACAATCCCCTTCAAATCTGCCTCATTTTCCATTGTTGCCCCTTGAAGCAATTCTTTCACGTGTGTGTCAGTCAGAACAGATCGATGCTTTGATTTCACGTGTTTCAGGGTATAAAACACAGACTTTGTGTGTTTTTTTATGTGCGTATTCACTTCGCTTGAGTTCAATACGGTATTTTTGTCAAATGCGCATGCGCGTGAGATGAATATACAGCAACGGGGGGGCAATTAATTTTTACAAGGGGCCACATAAGAAAGCTGAATTGTGTCAGAGGGCCACACCAACGATATTATTTTAGGGATGCACCAAAATGAAAATTTAATTCAAAAGTCAAAGAAATCCATAATTTTTTGTGTTATGCCTTTTGCCTTGGCACCATCACTGGAAAACTTTCCTGCCTTTTCAAAAACATCCTCTACAGACGGAGTGCGCATGCTCGGATTGACTTTACTTTTCTGCCCCACGTTCTTCTCATATTTAGAAGGCAATCGGGATGTTTGGATTTCAGGTGATAAATTAAACCCGACTTGGAGAAACTCTTTGCAGATACACCCCTCCTTGAAATGTCAGCATTGCATGATTTGTAAATCGCTCTCCGCACACCGCACACATGTTGCTCTCATCCAGATACCCGTGTGCTGCTGCGCTTTTTTATTGCGTCATTACTATTGTGTTTCTGCCGTGTTGTTTCGGTGATTTAGGTATTTCCGAAAATTCTCGGTGCATCGATGTAATTTTTGATTGGCCTCATGCCAAGGTCTGATACACCGCAAAGTTTCCCAGTAGGGGCACAAACTCATTTAAGTCTTAAAAATACCGTATTGAACTGAAGCAAAGCGAACACGCACAATAAAAATCAAACACACAAAAATCGATATGAACGTAAGAGCCGCATGAAACCAGCCAAAGAGCTTGCGAGCCGCTGGTTGGCCACCCCTGTGCTAGACTGTAGGATAGATGACATTCTGTTGTTGAATCTTGATTGCTATTATGCAGTTACTCTAAACATTCACTAGATGGCAGCATAGAGCATAAATCAAGAGTAAAAGTCTTAAATAAAAGAAACTTGTTCATTGTTAATGTTCCATTAAAATTGTAAACATTTTGGTCACGATGCACAGCTGATCACTGAGTTCCTAGAAAAGGTTTAGCTTACATACATAATTATGATAATGTTTGTAATTAAATCATAAAATGTGTTTTTATACATCAGATTTGTAGTGTGATTGTCACAGGTTCTTCATGAAATTAAAACAGAGAGATTTACAGTTCATTCAGAAAGTATTCAGATCCCCTTCACTATTTTACATTTAGCAATTTTGGAGCCTGATACTAGCCTGATGTTCAAATGTTATTTGTTTTCTCATTAAACACACACTGTTAAAAAAAAAAAAAGGTTCTTAACAGTTAAATGTCTGTTTTTTCTTTTTTTTAGAAATGTACCCTTTTTTTTATTTACAACGAAATGCCTGTTGTTTTACATATATTTTCTGTATTTTAACGTGTATTATTTAGGGGGGTATTATTTAGGCAAGCCAAATTTAAACCAGGACCAGGAAAACATTGACCCAACCTTCCGTGTTTTTAGTGCCATCTACAGGAAACACGACGATACTGTCCACGTGCACACAAAGGGGGGTTGATTTCAGACAGGGGGTTTGAATTAGGCACAACACCGGTATTAAAGTCAAGGTATAATAACTATTTCATACGTTTTGTGGGTTAACTGGGACCATGAATACATGTAATCTTCTTCTTCTTCTTTCGGCTGCTCCCATTAGGGGGCGCCACAGCTGATCATCCGTCTCCATACCACCCTGTCCTCTACATCTGCCTCTTTCACACCAACTACCTACATGTCTTCCCTGACCACATCCATGAACCTCCTCCTTGGCCTTCCTCTTTTCCTCCTACCTGGTGGCTTCATCCTCAGCATTCTTATTCCAATATAATTCATGTTCATCCTTTGCACATCCTACATGAGCTGTTCCTATAATAAACTAATTTCTAATCTTGTCCATCGTCGTCACTCCCAACGAAAACGTTAACATCTTCAGCTCTGCTACCACCAGCTCCACCTCCTGTCTTCTACTCAATGCCACTGTCTCTAATCTATACATCATCGCAGGTCTCACCACAGTCTTATAAACTTTACCTTTCATTCTTGCAGATACCCTACTATCACAAATTACTCCTGTCACTCTTCTCCACCCACTCCACCCTGCTTGCACTCTTTTCCTAACTTCTCTAACACACTCTCCATTACTTTGCACTGTTGACCCCAGGTACCTGAACTCCTCCACCTTCTCCACCTTTTCTCCCTGCAACCGCACCACTCCACTGCCCTCCCTCTCATTCACACACATGTACTCTGTCTGACTTTTATTCCCCTTCTCTCCAGCTCTCCAGGCTCTTCTCAACCTGTTTTCTACTCTCACCACAAATCACAATATCATCCGCAAACATCATAGTCCAGGGGGAGTCCTGTCTGACCTCGTCCGTCAACCTGTCTATCACCACTGCAAACAGAAAAGGGCTCGGGGCCGATCCTTGATGTAGTCCAACCCTCACCCTGAACCAGTCTGTCGTTCCTACTGCACACTTCACTGCTGTCACACTGTCCCTATACATGTCCTGCACCACCCTCACATACTTCTGACACACCCGACTTCCTCATAAAGTACCACAGCTCCTCTCTCGGCACCCTGTCGTATGCCTACTCTAAATACACAAATACACAATGCAATTTCTTCTGTCCTTCTTTATACTTCTCCATCAACATCCTCAAAGCAAGTTAGGCATCTGTGGCGCTCTTCCTCAGCATGAAACCATACTGTTGCTCACAGATGGTCACCTCTTCTCTCAGCCTGGCTTCCACTACTCTTTCCCATAACTTTATGGTGTGACTGATCAACTTTATTCCCCTGTAGTTACTGCAGGTCTGCACATCTCCCTTATGCTTAAAGATTGGTACCAGCACACTCCTTCTCCATTCCTCAGGCATCCTCTCACCTTCCAGAATCTTGTTAAACAATCTGGTTAAAAACTCCACTGCCATTTTTCCTAAACATCTCCATGCTTCTACAGGTATGTCATCTGGTCCAACCGACTTTCCACTCTTCATCCTCTTAATCGCTGCTCCACATCATCCAACCTTCTCTCTCACTGATTTTCCTCATTTATCAGCTGCTCAAAATACTCCCTCCACCTTCTTAACACACTCTACTCACTAGTCAACACATTTCCCTCTCCATCCTTTATTGCTCTAACTTGTAGCACATCCTTCCCAGCCCGGTCCCTCTGCCTGGTCAATCGGTATAAATTATTTTCTCCTTCCTTAGTGTCCAACCTCTCATACAGCTCCTCACATGCCTTTTCCTTGGCTTTTGCCACATCCCTCTTTACCTGCTGCCGCATCTCCTTGTACTCTTGCCTACTTTTCTCATCACTCTGTCTATCCCACTTCTGTTTTGCCAACCTTCTCCTTATGCTCTTCTGCACTTCCTCATTCCACCACCATGTCTCCTTGTCTTCCTTTCTATTCCCAGATGACACACCAAGTACTTTTCTAGCTGCCTCCCTCATCACTCCTGCAGTAGTTTCCCCAATCACCCAACACCTCATCACCACCACCGAGCCCCTGTCCGACCTCTTCCCTGAACCCTGTCTAGCTACACTGTCCCCTGCCAACATCTTACAGTCTCCAATCTCCTTCAGGTTGCATCTCCTGCATAGAACAAAGTCCACCAGTGTGCACCTTCCTCCACTCTTATACGTCACCCTATGATCATCCTTCTTATTAAAATAAGTGTTCACCACCTCCATTTCCATCCTTTAGGCAAAATCTACCACCATCTGCCCTTCCACATTCCTTTCCTTAAGGCCATACCTACCCATCACCTCCTCGTCACCTCTGTTCCCTTCACCTACATGCCCATTAAAGTCTGCCCCAATCACCAATCCTTCTTTTCTAGGTACACCATCTACCACTTCATCTAATTCACTCCAGAATCTTTTATTTTCTTCCATCTCACAGCCAACTTGTGAAGCATAGGCACTGATGACATTTATCATCATCCCTTCAACTTCCAGCTTCATGTTCATCACCCTATCAGAAACTCTTTTCACCTCCACTACACTCTTACTGTACTTTTCCCTCCGAACCACCCCTACACCATTTCTCTTTTCATCCACACCATGATAGAACAGTTTGAACCCACCTCCAATGTTCCTGGCCTTACTCCCTTTCCACTTGGTCTCCTGAACACACAACATATCTACCTTTCTCCTCTCCATCATATCAGCTATCTCTCTTCCTTTACCAGTCATAGTACCAACATTTAAAGTACCAACCCGAAAATCCACTCTCCTGCACTGCTCTTTTTTCTGCCGTCTCTGTAGACATCTTTCTTTTCTCCTTCTCCTGAGTAGCCCAATTTCCACCAGTACCCTGTCGGCTAACAATACCTGTGGCGGTCGTTGTTAACCCGGGCCTCGACCGATCCGGTATGAAATTCTCATTGTGATCCGCATATTTGATTTGGCACATGTTTTACGCTGGATGCCCTTCCTAACGCAACCCTCCCCATTTACCCGGGCTTGGGACCGGCACTAAGAGTGCACTGGCTTGTGCATCCATAATGGCTGGGTTCATGAATACATGTAATATGGGTCTATTGAAAAATTGAAAAAAAAAAAGTCCTTGAAGTATATTGTATTTTTTTATATTAAAAAACAAACATTTTATCAATAAAACACTGCAGCAGACAATTGTGTTCATTTAATGACTGAGTCATGTTGAAACTGTGCTTTCTCACACAGAGCAACCTCCTGTACTAGTCTGCTTTCTGAAGACGCCACTCAACTAAGACTGTCCTGCTCTAGGTTATTAAAGCTCTGTGACTCCAACAACTTTTAAGTCATCTGTGCTTGTTTTGCTGGATTCGTTTGCGGCGTTTGGAACAGTTATCCACCTGATTGTCCATGCCTTTGGAACCTCACTCCAGTTGTCCAAGTCTTACCTCTCAGGTATGTCCTTCAGGGTGTCAGGGTTAGGTTTGTACAGTAAGATGCAACAAGTTTGGGAATCCCTTGCAAAAATCTGTAAAAATGTGAATAAATTTAACACAGAGAGATTATACAACATGCATGTTAGTTTTTATTTAGTTTTAGTGCTGTCCTGGGTAATATATTTTACATAGATGTTTATATATAGTCCATGACACAAAAAATTATTAAAATAACCCCTTCAAAAGTTTGAACAGTGAAAATGTTAGCTCACCCCAAAATAATAATTCTGTCAATAGTTACCCACCTTTTGTAGGATTTGTTATAAATACAATACTAAATATAAAATAACATGCATATTGTAGGATCCCTCTTTTTTTTAATTATTCACATTTTTGCAGGATCTGCTCGGGGATTCCCAAACATTTATAAGTCATGACAATGGGTCTGTCATTTAGAAACATGGCTTTTCATATTACTGCTATTGAAAAACCATCTCTCTCTCTCTCTCTCTCTCTCTCTCTCTCTCTCTCTCTCTCTCATTTCAGCTGGATGTCCAGACAGTTGCTGCTCTCATCTTTGCCTCCTGGACAGAAAGATCTTGCTGTATGTTGAATGATCATCAACTCAACCCTGCCAAGACAGAACAGCTCATGTTTTCAGCTGACCTATCTTTGGTTGATTGTTGATGCATATAGAAATTGCACTGGCCCGATCTTGCAGATTTGCCCTGTACAACATTATGAAGATCAGACTTTCTTTTTGGCAATGCTACAGAACTCCCTGTCCAAGCTCTTGGTCTTTCCAAACTGGACTGGACTGGACTGGACTGTCTCTCTTAGCAGAATTTTCGGCATCTACTACCAAGCCTCTGCAACTAATCCAGCTTATGGCACTGAGACTGATCTTCAACAAGCTGAAGAGTGCACGTCATGTTTAAATGTATATGTATAAATGTATAAAGGTATACAGCAACTGCCATTTAACGTAGATGTTTTTTGCATGCTCTAACATTTCTTGATTATTGTAATAATGATATCTGTACCCAGTAATTAACCTTTTTTTCCTGTTTTTAACAGTATTAATACTGTCAGGAATCCCTTCTGCCACGCCCCCTTTGGTGGCTGTCATACCTCGGTGCTTCAGGGAATGCCCTGTTCCTTCGCTCCTGCGTACCCCGCCCACATTGAGCTCATCGCAATCGGGCTTCCTCCGTAAAGCACCGTGGATATTATTTATGGACTGCCTTTTGCCGGATTATCCCGATCTCTGCGGGTATTTTGTGTTGGCTGGGTTAAAGTATAAATTAAGAACTTTACAAGAGTAAGAAACAAAATGATTACTGTAATTACCGCTAAATATCACTAATATTGTTCACAAACAGAGGTTGCGATAGATGCTTACTCAGCGATGGTTGAAGCGGAAGCAGTTTCTTCCCCTCGCGCTGAGTTGGGCAGCGTGGGTGGCGTTCGATAACTGGAACTTTGTTTGTTCACTGGACCCAAATTTGGTTCAGAAAACTGTTCGCTAACCGGAATGTTTGATATATATAAGTGTCAGGGATCCACCTGCCACACCCCCTTTGGTGGCCCTCTATGCCTCCGCTCTCCCTGGAGCTCTAGGCATAACCACGCACACCTGGAGCTCGTTGTCACTCATGCCTCCGCTCTCTCTGGAGCTCTATGCGTAACTTTGAACACCAGAAGCTCATCATCACTCCCCGTTTGTTATTGTATGTGTTAGATGTTACATACTGTTGCATGGGTTCACGGTTGCATGCAGTACTCCCCTCTGTCCGTCCCATTCGAACTCTACTATCCGGTACCAGCTGTGCTTCTCCTCCCCGCGCATCTCGAATCAGCTACACTTCTCCCCTAGCCCACCTCAGACTCTTTCAGCCTAAAGAGTCGTGCCGTGTGTGTGTGCGTGAGTGCGTGTGAGCATGTGTGCGTGCGTGCGTGTGTGTGTGCGTGAGTGCGTGCGTGTGTGCGTGCGTGTGTGCGTGTGCTTGTGTGTATCTCTCTCCCTCATCTTATCATTAAACCTGAGTGAACTGTATTCCGGCATCCGCCTCCTGTTTCACTCGTACCCTGACAATAAGAAAACGGGAAATAAAATCTAAATAAAAACAAAGATACATGATAATTTAAAATAAAATAAAAAAACAGTTTAAAATATGTGAAAAAGAATTAAAAAAGGAGTAAAAGTGATTTAAATGTAAGAGTGCAGTCGGTGTGAAGCAGCACAGTGCTCATTCAGAGTTAAACAGTTGTGTTTTTAATCTAGATTTAAAAGTGTCTACTGTTGAAGCACATCTGATCTCTTTTGTAAGCTGATTTCAGCTACAGATGGCATAATAGCTAAATGCTGACGCACCTCGTTTTGAATGAACCCTTGGTATTTCTAACTGACCTGATCCTGATGACCTGAGTAATCTGTTAGGTTTATATTCAGTTAGCATATCGGTCATGTATTTCGGTCCTAAGCCATGAAGTGATTTATAAACGAGTAACAATACTTTAAAATCTATTCTAAATGTAACAGGAAGCCAGTGTAAAGCCTTCTGGCAGCAGCATTCTGTATGAGCTGCAGATGTCTAATGGTCTTTTTGGGGATCCCAGTGAGGAGACCATTGCAACAGTCCCCCCTGCTTGTGATGAAAGCATGAACAAGTTTCTCTAAGTCCTGTCTTGAGACAAAACATCTAATGCTGGCAATATTTCTGGTAGTAAGCTTATTTGCTAATTGCTTTCACATGACTACTAAAATTAAGGTCAGACTCTAAAATTACCCCAAGATTTCTGACTTTATTTTGTGTCTTAAGACCCCTAGAGTCAACTTCTTTGTTGACCTTGAGAGTTTCATCTTTATTTCCAAATACAATGACTTCAGTTTTGTTTTTGTTTAACTGGAGGAAGTTTTGTTGCATCAAACTGTTAATTTCATCAATGCACTTACATAGAGAGTCAATAGGGCTGTAGCCATTGGGTGACATGGCTAAGTATATCCGGGTGTCATCTGCATAGGTGTGGTAAGCATTTTGGTTCTGTTCCATTATTTGACCAATTGGAAGCATATACAAATTAAACGGAAGCGGTGCAAGAATTAAGCCTTGTGGGACTCCACATGTCATGGATGTCCACTCAGAGTTATAGTTACCTATGTTCACATAGTAGCCTCTCCCTTTTAAGTATGATTTAAACCATTTTAGGACCATTTCAGAGAGCCCTACCCAGTTTTGCAGTCAATGTAAAAGTATGGTGTGATCTTCCGTGTCAAAGGCAGCACTAAGATCTAGTAGCACCAGCACTGATATTTTACCAGAATCAGAGTTTAAACAAATATTATTTATTATCTTTATGAGCACTGTCTTTAAGGTCCCCTGGTGGTCTAGTGGTTAAGATGCAGCACTCTCACCGCTGTGACCTGGGTTTGATTCCCGGTCAGGGAACCATCCCCAGCCACTCTCAGTGCCGGTCCCAAGCCCGGATAAATTGGGGAGGGTTGCGTTAGGAAGGGCATCCAGCGTAAAACATGTGCCAAATCAAACATGCGGAGGATCTGCTGTGGCGACCCCTAGCGGGAGAAGCTGAAAGAAAGTTTATGAGCACTGTTTTTGTGCTGTGGTGCTGACGGAAACCAGATTTAAAATTGTTCAAGTAGCCATTTTAGTTTAAGAATTTATTCAGCTGATTTAAAACAATCTTTTCAATTATCTTGCCTATAAAAGGAAGATTTGAGATTGGTCTTTAGTGTGGTTTTGTCTAGGTTACTCTTTTTTAGGAGAGGCTTAACAACTGCTATTTTTAGCGACTCTGGAAAAGTGCCTTTAAAATCTTTTTTTACAGATTTTTTTTTTTTTTCAGTGCACACACAATATTGTGGTGGATGGTCCACAACAACTGAGGACCCCTCCTGTTAACCAAGAAAAGGAACCTCGGTGCAACTTGCAACTGAGCAGTTGAGGATTAAGGCCTTTGTTCGAGGACCCAGCAGTGGTTGCTTGGTGGTGCTGGGATTTAAACTCATGACCTTCTCCAAGGTCCAATGGCTTAACCACTGAGCTACAACCTTCAGTTTCCATGCAGCCAGCTAATATTTTCAGCTTGGTTAAGTTTTGCCTTTAAAAATCAAAATTTGAAAATAAAAGTGTGTTAAATATTTGCAGTTTAAAAGTTTGTTAATAACACATTCCTTCTCTACTTCACTGCTGAAAACATGATTTAAAAAAGAAGCTAGACCACAATGCCATCAAATAAACACTACTGAACTTTATTTCAAATTCAATCATAATTATCTTGGGATTTTCCCTTTTGTTTTAAATGAAGGAACATGGTGCGATTGACTTTATCAGCAGAAGAAGTGCAGATATATTTGTCCAGTGTATTAATTTTGAGTGCATTATCTCTTTCACACTTACACACGCCTTCCCCTTCTGCTGAACACACATCACCATGTTAACAGAAAAAGGGAAGTTAGAACTGGCTGATTAAATGTCTTTTTTTTTTTTATTGTCTGTGGATTTAAAGACGAAGAAAGTAATCAGTAAATTAAGTATATCATGTGAACAATTCAGTTACAATTCAGTTTACACATTATATCACCAGGTAATAAATTAAAAGTTAGTTATTGCTTTGACACATTGACACTTCTTCCTGCTTCTCACTGCTGAATTTGCACCACTGCATTATAATAGAAAATAGGGAGTGTCTCTGAGCAGGAGATAAACATCAGAACACAGATTCTGTGCAGATTTCAGCATGTATTTATACTAAGATACAAATAGAACATTTACTCAAAGCAGAAAAATCTGCAGCTATTAGATACAAGCAGGGGAGAGAATCTCAAAGCCTTCTGTTGGCACTTTTGCAATCTATAATAATCTTTTTAGCCAACTTTGTGGTGCCTCAAACACATCATCAGTTAAAACATTAAGTTAGTTCTTGCTTTCACACGTCCAAATTCATACCTTCTCCACTCTCACATACTCACATAATAATGCTAAATATTATTATACAGAAACTTAATCACAAGCACAAACTGCTCTCTGCTACCAGGCCTCTATTAATAACACTAATGAAATGTGTTTTTTTCTGGGGATTTGTGCACTATTGCTTTGCATTTGTGTGATATTATTGTGTATAAGTTTGAATCTGTTGTATGGAGATTTTTCTCTGCATTGACAAGTAACAGTGTTAAAAGTAACAAAAAAATCATGTGTTGATCAAAATACTGTCTCAGAACATCTCCTTAATGGCATCATGTTTTTTAATGTCTTCAGTAAAGACCAAGCAGATTTTCACCACAGCAGCTGAAAACAATCACAGCAAGAACTTCCATTGATGATTTAGACAAACACCAACCAGTCACTTCCATTCAGAACATCAACAATACAAACTATACGGACTTGTTTACACTCATAACCTTATTTAAACTCCATGTTTTAAATTCACTCTGATTGCACTTTTACATGCTGAACTATTATAGTTACTGAAAGCAGTTACACTGATTTCTAATAAAGACACAAAGAGAACATTTACTCACAGAGTATCACAGGTAGTGGGCTGAGATCCATCTTGTCTCTCTAATGACTGACAGAGTGGCAGAGCAGAGGTGTGTGTTAAAGTCTGACCACTTCCTGTCACTCAAACATAGAGACAGAGGCAGAGAGAGAGAGAGAGAGAGAGAGAGAGAGAGAGAAAGATAGAGAGGGATAGAGAAACTGTTGACTTTTACAATACTTTATTTGACAATAATCATGTTTAACGTCAGATGTGTGTATGTCCACCAGACACTGTTACGGTACAGGAATCATGCAAGCAACAATAAAAAAAACCTGGATTAAATCTGACTTCAGCAGACCACACGGCGAGAGTTCAGAGACTGCTGCGTCTTTGTTTTTACGGAGATGTGGCTCAGCGACAGAGTTCTGGAAGCCGCATTCCAGCTAGATAGGCTAACCTTGTTTCGTGCCAACAAAAACGCTGCTCTGTGTGCCCCCATCTTAGCTACGTAGACCACATGTCTGTTATGCTCTAAACTGGTTCTGAACCAGGTGAAAACCTGGCCAGCAGGAGCTACTTCTGCTCTTCAGGATTGTTTTGTGTGCACTGTCTGGGACAAGTTTAGAAAGGCTGCAACCAACTGCGATTCCATCAACTTCAAGGAATACACTTCAACATTAACCAGCTACATCAGCAAGTGTGTTGAAGATGTGACCATCTCTAAGACCATCACTACACGCTCTAACCAGAAGCCATGGATGACTGCAAAAGTGTGTGCACTGCTGAAACGAAGAGACTCTGCCTTCAGAGCAGGGGACAAGACAGCCTTAAGAACAGCAAGGGCCAAACTGTCCCATGCCATCAGAGAGGCAAAGGACGCACATGACCACTTCCAAGACCGCAGAGACATCAGGCGCATGTAGCAGGGCATCGAGGCGATCACGAAAAACACGACTACAACATCATCTGCTTCTGACTGTGCAGCCATTTGCTCTATTTTATGTGTGTTGTATTCATGTTTGCCTCTATGTAAAGCGCCTTGAGAAGCTATTTTAAAGGCGCTATATAAAAATAAAGTTATTATTATTATTATTATTATTATTATTATTATTATAAATGGAGATATATTGTAACATACAGATGTAAAATAGGCTCAGATTTTTCTTCTCCATGCAGATCTCGAAGTCTCTGCTGTTACTCCGCCCACAAACATTTTTTCCTCATCGCTGCTTTGTGCAAATCTCTGACGAAACAACTTATTTGATTGTTCATGTTTTCTTTGATTACTTTTTTTATTCTTTTTTAAACAATGTCCAGTTAGCACTAGCTGAACACAGCTGTTTGTGTAAAGTTGAGATCTGCATCCATTTCCTGGTTTGTCACAGCATATGCGCCGGTGTTTGACCACTAAGGGTTTCTAAAAATTTATAAAACTAAGAACTCACACACTTGGGGAATAAAATCCTCCCATATATCGTTAGAATCCTGCACTCATTGGCTACATTTATCATCAATCATTTTGTGATCAAGCACTGGCTGGAAATGATATGTGGTACATAATAGAAACGTCCGCCTCTTTTCCATGTTATTATTATTTTTTTTTTCCTGGGGAATAAAATCCTCCCATATATCGTTAGAATCCTGCACTCATTGGCTACATTTATCATCAATCATTTTGTGATCAAGCACTGGCTGGAAATGATAGGTGGTACATAATAGAAACGTCCACCTCTTTTCCATGTTATTTTTTATTTTTTTTTCCTAGTGCCTCATCTCATTTGTTTTGTAACACTGTATTCTACACTTTATTCTGCCATATTTGGTTTGAAAGATGCAAGATTGGTTTGCAAGATGCAGTTTCTTATGCGAAAATTAATCCTAAACATATACAAACAATACACCAATGGAAGTTCTTTAATGTAAACAAAAGAATAGCCATCTAGATTACAACACTATTGGTTGGGCTTGAGCAAAAAATGCTTTACGGCATATTGTTCACTGGACCCTTATCTTTTTACATAAACCGAGATTTGCATCAGTGGATGCGTTTGTGACTCTTTACTCATAGAGTTTTAGAATTATCTACAGTTAGTCATGGTTACTTTTGTCCCTTTTTATTTAATCTGTTATGAAACATTAACACCTCGGAACAACGGGATATCGGTCGCGCTGGCACGGCGCTGAAGAGGTTAACTCGCGTCAACATGCAGGGGGTTCTGCTGGTTAACCAATTCTAATTTCTACTGGCTTATCAACTAGGTACCAATGACATCAACCCTATCTCCAGCAATTACCCTGAAGGTTAAGGACAAACAGGTATCTTGTTCTTTCTCCCACAAAGATCGTGGCACTGGTTTTTTGTTCTTGTGCTTGTCTCACCACCAACTTGATTCCCCAAGTTGGTGGTGAGACAAGCACAAGAACAAAAACTTGATCCGGGGGAGGTCCAACTTACCAATCTCTTTGTACCCAGAGCAGTCCATGCTCAGGTGCTCCAGTGGAGACATAATACAAGCTAACCTGTCACCCAGGGATGGCCTGCACCCTTGAGTTTATTGGAACTTATCATAGCCCTCTTTCTGTAAGGATATCTATGATTTTGTTGCAGCATGTGTCACATGCTCTCAGTCTAAACTTCCCACTAACCTCCTCAGGGAAGACTCCACCCATCCTTGAATGGAGTTTCTTATTGGGCTACCAACAACTCAAGGTACTACATTGATCCTGGTCATTTTAGACAGGTTCTCCAAGGCTTGCCATCTCATGGCTCTTCACAAACTATAGGACAGGAAGAGCTGTATAATGTTATTGCCAAAGCTAAATCGACAACATGTCAGTTAGATCCCATTCCTACTAAATTACTGAAGGAAGTGTTATAAACAACTGGTGAACCTCTTCTGAATATTATTAACTCTTTTTTGGCCTTCCGAGAGATATTGTAACTGACCACAGCCCACAGTTTGTCTTGTGATTCTACCAGCTCCTTGAAGCCACCACCAGCCTTATTTTTTAGTTTTTACATGAAAGCCATAATCAAAAAGACAGGGTCAACCAGGAAATGGAAACCACACTAAGATGTATGGCTACTTAGAACCCCTTCTCCAGGTCCTCTCCTTATAACTTATGTGAGCGGAATATGCCCACAACATGCTCCAATTTTAGCCTGTGCATGTTTCCTTTTAAGTGCCAGTTCAGCTACCCCTTTCCCACTGTAGATTCTTCATCAGACCTTGCATGGATCCCAAGCTTAGGCCAATGTGTTCTCTTCTGTTCCTTCCTGAGATATTCTTGATCCTGAACTCTTACTGAGTTTAACACTTGCCACCCCGATTGTCCTTGGAGGACCGCCAGGAGCCGTTCCTGCAAAGGGCCATTACTGTCAGGGTTTTTCATTCGGTTATCGCGTTTTGTTTAAGGCTGAATACATTTATTATTAAGTGTAAGATCTGGATTGAACGTAAACATATAGAATTTTTTGTCAAATGGGACATTTGGATGCTGTCGTCCCCTCACTCTCATGTATTCATTTAGGATTTATTTGACAGTGATGTAGTGGGTCATCTTTTATCTCGCATATGTCTGTGTTACCTTCTGGCTCTCCTATTTATTTATGCTGCCATAGCAAGTCTTGCTGGAGTCCCTAATTACACCCCGATCACAATGAACAGTGTCTATGAAATATCTTTGTTTTCTTGTGCACACAAAGGCTTAAACAAAGCAATAATATAATTAACTAGACTTTAAAAATAAGCTTGTATAACCCATTTTTGTTAATATTATAGCCTGTGCAGGGAAACATCTCTTAAAATAAATGTAATACCCACTTATAATTTCATGTACAGCAGTTTTTTCAGTAATCACTAATCATTACAGTTATGCATGAGAATAGTTATGAGGAAATCCAATGGAAAGTGCAAGTTGTCTAGGTACTGGGAGAGGGCAAAGTAGCCCATGTGGGTCACCTTTGGTATCTTGTGTTGTAAGTGAAAGTACAGTCCATCAAAAACTGCAGTTGCTACCTTTGCTATGGGCGGAGATGGGAGCACATTTACCAAGCTGATTTTGCTCAATATTTGATAACTGCAACTCTCTGCTGGCAGTTTTTCCCCTCAAAGCTATTCATCCACTTCTCATCACATCTTTTACTGCACGACGCTGTCTAAGATCCTCCAGCACTGCTTGACTGGTACCTCCATCTCTTAGAATGAGAGGTAAGTATATTTCAAAGCTCTCTCTGTTTTGTCACCAAGGTGGTTGAATGAACTTCCCCTAGATGTCCGTACAGCAGAGTCTCTGGCTATCTTTAAGTGACCGTTGAAGACCTACATTTTCCTGAAAACCTTAAAGTTTCAAGTTTGATTTGACACAAAGGCTTAAACAAAGCAATAATATAATTAACTAGACTTACTTTAAAAATAAGCTTGTATAACCCATTTTTGTTAATATTATAGCCTGTGCAGGGAAACATCTCTTGAAATAAATGTAATACCCACTTATAATTTCATGTACAGCAGTTTTTTCAGTAATCACTAATCATTACAGTTATGCATGAGAATAGTTATGAGGAAATCCAATGGAAAGTGCAAGTTGTCTAGGTACTGGGAGAGGGCAAAGTAGCCTATGTGGGTCGCCTTTGGGTATCTTGTGTTGTAAGTGAAAGTACCGTCCATCAAAAACTGCAGTTGCTACCTTTGCTAAGGGCCGAGATGGGAGCACTTACCAAGCTGATTTTGCTCAATATTTGATAACTGCAACTCTCTGCTGGCAGGTCTTCCCCTCAAAGCTATTCATCCACTTCAAATGATCCATCTCATCACATCTCTTACTGCACCATGCTGTCTGAGATCCTCCAGCACTGCTTGACTGGTACCTCCATCTCTTAGAATGAGAGGTAAGTATATTTCAAAGCTCTTCTCTGTTCTGTCACCAAGGTGGTTGAATGAACTTCCCCTAGATGTCCGTACTAGAGTCTCTGGCTATCTTTAAGTGACCGTTGAAGACCTACATTTTCCTGAAAACCTTAAAGTTTCAGGTTTGATTTGTAGAATTCAAGAGTTATATTTATATTCTGACATACCAGTGTAGATTTATTCATTGCTAGAGACTCAAAGCACTTTTGTTCATCGATCTGGATAAGGGCGTCTGCTAAATGCCATAAATGTAAATGTCATTAGGGTTCAAAAGACTGCTGTAGGCCGTAGGGGAGAGCATGGTACTTATAGTGCACAATAAGTGTTAATTATACGTTTTAATTGTGTTTTTTAAATGATGCCTTTACCTTATAAGCAGCAGGTGCAATGGACACTTCCTAAGGCTTGTGTGGCGTTGTGCACTCGTAACTTGTACAGACTACGACAAATGTGGTGATGCCAACTTGTAATTTGTACCAGCTACGCCAACTGCAGCGCTACCAACTAATGATTTGTACTGACTACGCCACCCGGGGGCTATTTCCAGGACTGCCCTCAACCTTAAAGCACACAGGTTCGTCACGACTGGGTCAGGTATCAGACCAGAGTTGAGTAAATAACAAAAACAACTTTATTTAAAATAATCACATTTTATTCACTACATCAAATAATAAAAACAGAGAAGAAAAGACAAACACTTCAGGGTTGGAGAAGGGCTGATGTCCTAAGCAGAGAGCACACAGGGTCCTAAGCAGAGGGACCACTCACACGTGCAAACATGCACCACAGCACACCACACCTCACTGTAAACACTGCACTGCAATCAGGCAAGGAACCCACCACCACAAGATTCTAATCTGCTGCCACTGGCCACCCCACTCCTGAAGGCAAAGGAAAAGACAGAAAAGTAACTTAAAACACAACTTAAAACAGGCATTGCATTACAACAGCCCAAAAAACTGCTCATTACTTGATCCTCACAGAAGCACATAAACAGGGAAAAGGCACTTCACAGATACAAAAGAAATTAGAAAAATCACTACACTTAATAAGAAAACAAAAAAAAAAAGATTATACCACAAATTCAAACTAATAAAAAGAATAGAAATCAAAAGAAATTGATTCCTATTAAAGTAGGGAAACCTCAACCTGATAAGGTTAGGAAAATAATAAACAAAAGAATAAAACTAATGCAAAAATAAATGAGTAAATCACAAAACAAACAAAAAAAAAAGAATCAGGTAATGACTACCCTGTAACACGCCACTTCTAAATCAGTTACTCACACTACCGTTGTAAAAAAGCACATGCCCCCGGTCCAGCTGATCCTGCAGGTAGGTAAATGCTGCAACAAGAAACTGTTAGCATATAAGAGCAGCAAAATGTTAATCAGCTGGTGCCAAAATTGTTTAAATCTGGAACCATTTAATTTCACAATTCAAGCTTCAGGCTGACAGGACTGTACGAACAGAGTAGAGAAGGGGGACGACAACACTAATGAAACAAGTAGATATTTGTTTTACATTAAGTGAATGATCTCCGTTTGGAAACAGTCATGTATTTAGACACTCTTTTAAATATAGAGTGTGAGCAGACTGAAAGAAGATCAAGTCAGTTAAAAGAAACTTTTAATAAAAATGTATTACTAGCTGAAATTAAAACGGTCCCCTGGTGCTCTAGTGGTTACGATGCAGCGCTCTCAAAGCTGCGACCCGGGGTCGATTCCCGGTCAGGGAACCATCACCAGCCACTCTCAGTGCCAGTCCCAAGCCTGGATAAATTGGGGAGGGTTGCGTTAGGAAGGGCATCCAGCGTAAAACATGTGCCAAATCAAAAACGTGCGGCGGATCCGCTGTGGCGACCCCTAATGGGAGAAGCCGAAAGAAAGTTTACTTGCTGAAATTAAGAAAAATTTACCTGTAGTTACCACTAGAGGGCATTTCTATTATCTTCTTAGAGAAAACTATTTTAGGCGAACTTAACCCTTTTCATAACGCATATCGGTTACATTGTGTCTCAGTAACTCGTCGTGTTCTATTTTTTATAGGGAAAAGAAAATGCAAGTTTTGGTGATAAATAGTAGGTGGTGGGTTTTGTTTGTTTGTTTGTTTGATTGTTTTGATAAAAAAAGATGCAGAATGGATGTAAATAATCTTCCAGTCAGGTGCAGGTAATTCAGTTTAATCAGCCTGGAGAATTCTGGGTAACTCAGTTTGTCTGAATGGCTGATTTCAATGTGTTGCTTCTGCCCTCTGTCGGCTGTTTGAGGTGTAGCACAGCCTCTTACAAAAAAATAGAGTAAATAAATGTTTATCTTTTACAGTAAAATATGTTTGAAATTTGAAATCATGTAGACTGTGTTACTGTTCATACACAACTGTGATTTACATACAAACTGGATTTACACACCCCTAAATCAGACTATTGAATTCCTCTACAGGACTGGGAAGAAATGCAGTGATGAGGAATTTATCTAAGACCATAAAACTTAACCTTTAACCTCAGTTTAAAAATAAAACCTTGTATTTCACTTTATAAAGCACTTTAGATTGTCTGAACTGCACTGGGATAAACAAGTAGATATTTGTTTTACATTAAGTGAATGATCTCCGTTTGGAAACAGTCATGTATTTAGACACTCTTTTAAATATAGAGTGTGAGCAGACTGAAAGAAGATCAAGTCAGTTAAAAGAAACTTTTTTAACTTTTTTGGTCAGAGAACCATCCCCAGCCACTCTCAGTGCCGGTCCCAAGCCCGGATAAATTGGGGAGGGTTGCGTTAGGAAGGGCATCCAGCATAAAACGTGCCAAATTAAAAACGTGCGGAGGATCCGCTGTGGCGACCCCTAACGGGAGAAGCCGAAAGAAATTTTATTAGCTGAAATTGAGAAAAATGTACCTGTAGTTACCACTAGAGGGCAACAAAGACGTATGTTTGACTTTTCAAACTTTGGCTCTTTTTTTTCCTTGAAAACAAAGTGTTTACTATATTTACTTTAGCGAGCTAAAATATATATGATGTGTGTAAAAGTTTGTGATAGCTCCAGAGGGGGCTGTGTTCATTTTATAAGTGTGTTACAGTTTCCCCCTTCGGGACTTGCCGTAACAAGAGAGATATATTAATGCACCATGTTCATGGCATGAAGAACAATAAAAAGTCAGACTGGTTGTTTCACAATATCCTGCTTCCATTTCTATTATCTTAACTTAACCCTTTTCATAACGCATATCGGTTACATTGTGTCTCAGTAACTCGTCGTGTTCTATTTTTTATAGGGAAAAGAAAATGCAAGTTTTGGTGATAAACAGTAGGTGGTGGGTTTTGTTTGTTTGTTTGTTTGATTGTTTTGATAAAAAAGATGCAGAATGGATGTAAATAATTTTCCAGTCAGGCGCAGGTAATCCAGTTTAATCAGCCTGGAGAATTCTGGGTAACTCAGTTCTCCTGAATTGCTGATTTCAATGTGCTGCTTCTGCCCTCTGTCGGCTGTTTGAGGTGTAGCACAGCCTCTTACAAAAAAATAGAGTAAATAAATGTTTATCTTTTACAGTAAAATATGTTTGAAAACATTTTGCTGCTACATTTTACCCTCTGAAAAAGTGTGTGATGTTCCTCACTGCAGACACCTACATAAATTCTCCACAATCATGTAGACTGTGTTACTGTTCATATACAACTGTGATTTACATACAAACTGGATTTCACACCCCCTAAATCAGACTATTGAATTCTTCTACAGGACTGGGAAGAAATGCAGTGATGAGGAATTTATCTAAGACCATAAAACATTGTATTTCACTTTATAAAGCACTTTTGATTGTCTGAACTGCACTGGGATCCTCACCTACACTCAATAAAACTGCATGATCCAGTGATCGGCTTTGAAGGAAACACTTTATTAATCCCATGTGAGAAATTCCTATGCTACAGCAGGAGATAAGAGACAAAATAAAACTATAAAACAAAATAAAAACACAACAACATAGCGTTAAAATTAAGATTCATATGTGCACTAATTACAGTACAATAGAAACACAGTAAACTTTGCCTTAATATATTTTTATTGACATCATTATACAAAAACATTTAATAGTAAAAAAAATAATATTGAAAAAAACACAAAAGTTTTCTCAGTGTATTTACTTGTACTTCATATAATAAAGTATTGCTAGCAGAAAAAAAAAAAGTGAATTGATGATGCATTTATTTAATATTTTATCTATTTATTTATCTATTTTGTTTATTTATTATTTAAATAGATTGAAAATTTTCTCCTTGTATTTCAACTTGAGCTAATCTCACAAAGAAAGAAGAAAACACAGCAGTACATATACAGTATTGATATATAGAAGTGATCCTGAGAAAACACAAAACACAATAAATGTTCACCACCATAATTCAGATAACAGCCAATGAATTTGTTTTTATTTTGCATTGATGAAAAAATTTACTTCCTTTAACTCCAGTAACACTGAGCTTCTCACCAACCGCTCTGACTGCAGTCACCTTTACAGAAAATACAACCTACACTGGAAACTATTCCACTGCACATTTTCATTCTCAAATCCTGCAACTGAAACCATATTCACTCTCTGGATATGAAGCAAATCTCACTAGTGCATGTTCTAACATGGTAAAATTTACAATGTGTGTTATAAAAACAAAAACAAAAAACCTTTATAACACACATGGTAAATTTTACCTCATAAGGTTTTTACCTCACAAAGCAATAATCAGTAATAAAATGCTGATTTGACAGTAAATGCATCCTATTTTGCTTTTTCTCATCCATGTTGTCTTGATGTCTTTTTGAGAATAATCATTTTTAAACATTATTGGTACCAGAAGACTCAGTTATTGTTGGGCAGATTTTGCTATGGCATTAGCAAAGTTTGGTTGTATTGTGACATTAAACTTGCTGGACTGATATTTTACTGCACAGACCACAATTGTAACAGAAAATAGAAATGAAGTCATGTGGCATTTTGGAAATATGGATATTTAATGTGATAATAGTTTTGTTACATGTTTTCTATGATTTTTGAATGGTTAAAAAAAAAAAAAACATTTTGTCATTTTCTTTTAGCAGATCACGGAGCTCATCACTGAGTTTTGCTTTTTCTCATCCATGTTGTCTTGATGTCTTTTTGAGAATAATCATTTTTAAACATTATTGGTACCAGAAGACTCAGTTATTGTTGGGCAGATTTTGCTATGGCATTAGCAAAGTTTGGTTGTATTGTGACATTAAACTTGCTGGACTGATATTTTACTGCACAGACCACAATTGTAACAGAAAATAGAAATGAAGTCATGTGGCATTTTGTAAATATGGATATTTAATGTGATAATCGTTTTGTTACATGTTTTCTATGATTTTTGAATGGTTAAAAAAAACAAACAAAAAAAACATTTTGTCATTTTCCTTTAGCAGATCACGGAGCTCATCACTGAGCAGTAGATGACAGAGAAAACAGAAGATCAGGTGCAGAGTTCAACAATATAGACTTGTTTACACACATTCGATTATTTAACTATAATAGTTTCTATAAGTAGTAACACATCAAACTAAATCCTTCTCATAACAGTTATAATCCATCTAAGCATTCATGCTGAAGTAAACACAATGTCCTAATCACACAAACTCATCACTCAGAACATTTAGGCTGCAGATGAACAACTTTATACCTCACAATTTACTCTAATGAAGACACAAAGAGAATATTTACTCACAGAGCATCACGACGAGTGGACTGAGCTCCATCCTGTATGTCTACTGACTGACTGACTGACAGAGCACTCGTGTGTGTTAAAGGCCACTTCCTGTCTACCATGAGTGAGAGAGAGAAAGAGAAAAAGAAAGACACACACACACACACACACACACACACACACACACACACACACACACGTGGTCATAGCTAGAATGCACCCCTGCCTCACATCCTGCTAGCCAGTGTCTAGTCTCTGAAGAACTGGACAGCCTCAGGTCCAGGGTCAAGGTAGAGAAAGATATTTAGTATTGCAAACTCTATTTGCTTGACTGCAATATGTTCTGAAACCAGCAGTACCAGACCACAACATCCAGGTGGTAGAGTTATGTTTGACTCACAAACTCTTGCCCTCAGCACCGGAGCCACCAGGCAAATGTACTGAGCCTCATGCTGTACTTTTTTCTACATCTATGGCTGTGTGGCCTCTTTTATCATTACAATAAATCTGCTAATGACACTAACGTGGTGGAGCTAATGTCAGATAATGACGAGAAGGCCTGCTTTAAGGAAATAAAATACAGCTTTAAGGAAATAAAATACATGGAGCACTGATGCTAGGAGAACAATCTCAACACAAATGAGCAGGTTACTGTTCATGTAAGATCATAATATCCAAGTAGAGAAAGTGGACCATATTTGACACTTTTAGAAAGTATATAAATCTAGATTTTTAAATAAAGACTTTCTGTACACAGCATTGCCCAAAGTCTACCTACTGCATCTGAAATAATTTAATTTGGTAGTCACACCCATGATGTCCACTGATAAAAGTACTTTTGTATGTCACTCTGGACAAGGGCATCTGCTAAATGCCACAAATGTAAATGTAAATGGAAGTACAAATTATTTCTAATCATTTTCTTTTAACAATTCAATTAGAGATCATAACTGAGACATAGATAACAACAGAACACAGAGGAAAAGTTGTGAAATCCAACAATACAGACTTAATTACACTCATTATATTATTGAACCTACTGTTTTCTGAATTTGCTCTATTTGTACACTTACCTTTTGAATCATAAAAGCACTGACAATAGTTACACTATCAAATTAAACCCTTCTCAGAACTCATAAATATACCGGTCCCCCTGCGCAGTCATGCTGAAGTATACAAAATGCCCTAATCACACAAAAGATTTTGCACATTTACACTACAAATAAACAACTTTATACCCGACCACACACTCTAATGACACAAAGAGAACATTTACCCACCGAGCATCACATGGAGTGGGCTGAGCTCCATCCTGTCCCTCTAATGACTGGCTGGGTGACAGAGCAGCGCATTAAAGTCTAACCACTTCCTGTGTACAAAGTGAGAAAAAGACAGATAAATATACAGAGAGACACATGTATACACACAGAAATAGAAAGAATGTATGTGTTTCCTGTTTTAAGAGAAAAATTAAAAAAGCCATGATGCAGCAATCCATGCATGAATCTATTAACTGATCTTTAATTGAACTTTATGTTAAATTGATTAAATATCTTTACACTGACATCTCTAGGTTACGTATGTAACCCTAGTTTCCTGCGGGAACGAGAAGCGTCTGAACGCTTTGAGAACGCGACTATCCATGCCCTGAATAATGTGTGTGATCCGTCAAAATTGAAGGCAGGCTGTCACCGGCGGGGTGACATCACGACCGGGAAGAATAAAACACACATGAAGTGAAGCCGGCTTCAGCTTTTCTAACCGAGAAGGAAGCACTGTAGGGACGCTGGAGGTGTGGCAAAGAGCCACACGTCTCATTCCCTCAGGGAACTAGGGTTACATACATAACCTAGAGACGTTTTCTTTCACAGAGGGGGCCTGTAGATCACCTACTCTTTTCAGAAAGAGAGTAGGTCTTCTCAAACAGAGCCTCCAGCACTACTGGCAGGTCCCACTCAGGCACTCTGGGTGCCGCGGAGAAAATGCATCAGGAGTGGGTCTCTGCCCAGTGAATTCCCCGACATGGGGACGTGATACGCCGAAATGGCAGACGTGTAGACTTTAATGGTGAACTGTCCCTGCAGAAACTCTAGTACTGAACCAACTGGGCATTGGACTGGGTCCAATTTGTGCTAAGCACACCACACAGTGAACAGATGCTATCTTGCGGCATGCAACCTCCTTGTGGAGGAATTTACTACCTCGGTGGAGAGACCAGAACCTCAGAGCTGTGCCCCCACAGCTTCCACAACTCCGGTCGGGGGTGAACCACAGTGGACAGTGCAACGTCTCTAAAGACGCAAACAGGTCTACTTAGGTTTTGCCAAACTTCTCCCAGATCACGAACGCAGATCCCACTGGTGGTTGATATATGAGACCACCGAGGTGTTGTCCGAGTGGATCAACACATGATGGCCTCTAAGAATCGGGAGGAAACACTTCAGAGCCAGAAACACAGCCAGCATCTTTATGCAATTGATGTGCCATAGCAGAGGGAAACTTGCATGGAGCGGCCACTCATGACCATTTCCCACCCTTTAATGTGTCGTTAGCACTATGCAATGACCAGCGATCCCAACATAGGGCCTTGAAGTAGGAACCTGGGATCTCTCTGCAAGCATCTAAGGCACGTTGGCATAGAGTATCCACAGTTTTAAACACAGAGTTAAACGTTAGTAATTGATCCATATCAGAACCATATCAGCAGTTAAAGAGTTTAAAGGTAGTTATTGCTTTCACATGTCCACATTCACACCTCCTCCCACTCTTCACATACATCACTGGATTGAAACTAAACCACAACCACCAACTGGCCTCTGCTCCCAGGCCTCTATTAATAATACTTATGAGAAATGTTTGTATGAATTTATACTGAGATGTTTTTTTTCTGCATAGATCTTATTATTAACATAAACGCAAATGTAGGCCATAATATTATTTTTACAGCAAATCTTTTTATGCTATCATTTTATTTTGAAAGCCTGTTCTGTGCACAGGTCATATCAAACAAAAGCTCAAACCCATCAATAATATTTACAAAGTCAGTTTTATTTAGCAAATCAACTGATCATTAAAGTTCATCACTGAAAAACAGACAGCAATACAGTGACAAGGACAAAAAAGTTTGGGTAGAGATTTCAACAATACAGACTCCTTTACAATAATTACATGATTTAAACATCCAGTACTCTTTACTGTAGTTACTCATCAAACTGAGCTCTTTCCATAACACATTCAAATTATTGATCTACCTGAGCAACCTTGCTGAGGTACACACAATGTCCTAATCACACAATAATCACATCAGTCAGGACATTCAGACTGCAAATTAACAACTTCATACCTCAACATTGATTTTATTGAAGACACAAAGAGAACATTTACTTACAGAGCATCACAGGAAGTGGACTGAACTCCATCCTGTCCCTCTCCTGACTAACTGACTTATAACAAAAGACATATAAAGTACACACAGATGTGCATGGACACACACACACACACACACACACACACACACACACACACACTCAAACAGAGAAAAAGAGAGAGTGGGTAATTTAAAAATGTCATATGTGAAAAAAAGATTAAATGCACATTATATTAACACAGTCCACTTTATTGGGAACACATGCACATCTGTTTATTAATGCAGTTGCCAATTCAACCACAATGAATAAAATAGTCGTTAGTAGTCGTTAGGTCCATATGCATTATAGTGAAATTATTTTCTTGGCATATCCCAGCTTACTCAGAATCTTGGGTCAGAGCGCAGGGTCAACCTTGATACATGGCCTCTGGAGCATAGAGGGTTAAGGGCCTTGCTCAAGGGCCCAAGAGTGGCAGCTTGGCAATACCGGGTCTTAAACCCCCAAACTTCCAGGCAGTAACCCAGCAGCTTAAACAGCTGCCACTCCGCATAAATGTATGCAGTAACAGTGAAATCTCTCAAACTGGACTGATCTGAACTGACAGGAAGGCTACAGTATAGACTACCTTTTCTCCTTTCTCATGATCCCAGCTGCAGGTGTACAGAACTGTGCAATCTGGAGAAATAAAGGAAATAATTTTCAAAATAAGTATACAGGTGTGTACATACTGATCTCAGTGTACATAATAAGAATGAACAGTGATGAGAAATATTTGAATCAATTGTGTCCAAATCTATTACAATGTTGATAGGGTCCGGATTACAATTATCCTGCAGTTACCACTAGAGGGAGACAAATGCAAGTTTAACTTTTCAATCACTGGCCAACATATATAATTTACTGTAGCCTTCCTGTCAGCTCAGCTCTGACCTCTCTCATAAACAAGTTTTTTATTTTATTTTATTGTTTTGTGTGTATAATCTTTATAGACTGTTGTGTGTGTAAAAATTCCAAGAGAATTCTCTAATACAATTTACTGTGTGAGTTTATGCATTGTGCTGCTGACAGCTGAATAGCTGAATGGATAACTGCATGAAAGGCCAGATGTATGTATGTTAATAATTAAGTGTACAAAAAGAATGTGTAAAATATGTAAATATGTTTTATGCAAAAAAAAATTAACAGGAGCTGCCACATCTGTTTCAAGTAAAATGTAAAAGTGACATATATATTCTCTCTCACTAGCTCTCTGTTTCTCTCTCTCCCTCTCTCTCTCTCTATATATATAATATAATATAATATGGGGGAACTGTTAGACGTGGAAAACATTTTGTTTTCATTATCTGCACTGAAATGCAGATAATGGTCCTAAGAATGACAGTTTCCCCCTGTGTCACACAACATGTGTGTGTGTTTGTGTGTGTGTGTGTGTGTGTGTGTGTGCTGAAAACACACAACAGCAAGGGCTCATGCAAGCTCAGCCAAGTTTATTGAATAAACACGCAGATAATTTAAACATTGTTAGTAAAATCCATAAACAGGGGAGAGTCAGGGAATAGGCAAACAATCTGTCTCTGTAGGACAAATTTCTACATTGTCTTTGTCGGGGTGCTGGAACTGGTTTTAAGGACATGATGCTGGATGGCTTGAGTGGGTCCTGGAAGGATGTGGTGCCATAACCCCGTGTCTTAAGCAAGTCGTGGATGAAGAGATTTCGGCATTGCCTCCTGGCATGGCCATCACACACTTGTCTTAGAAGGATGCTTTGTGTGTTTCGGCCTAACTGAAGAGAACCCCTCTTGGGCCAGTGACATGGATTTGCTACGAGGGGCCCCCCTTTTGACCCCTGGTGTGTACTAGGCTTGGGAAGTCTTCCTGTTGCCCCTGAATTGAGCATGATTTGAAGGGCTTCCCTGTAGGCCCCTGAATTGAGCATGATTTGAAGGGCTTCCCTTTAGGCCCTGACTAGAGCCTGGCAGGAGAGGTCTCCCATGAGTCCCTGGCTTAGACTTAAGTTGAGGGGCTTCCCTGTGGCCCCTAGTTTAAACTTCGCTTGAGCAAGAGTGGACCACTGATGTTGCAAGTGACTTGTTGAAATGTTAACAAGACCTGAAAGCTGATCTGCACAGGATCTCAGAACTTCAAATCAAATCAGACAAATCGTCTCTGGGTTACGACCGTAACCCTAGTTCCCCGAGGGAACAAGACGCTGCATCGAAACGCTATGGGAACGCCCTCTGCGTGGCCGCGCTCTGAACCACGCGTGTAATCTGACCAATAGGCATTTGGGACATGACGTCATCGGCAGGCGACATCGCGTAAACAGGAAGCTACAAATGACTGCGAGATGGACCAAATGCTAGCTCCTGCAAGAGAAGGTAAGCGCCGCAGGAACGCAGGGAGTGTGGCACGGAGACACAGCATCTCGTTCCCTCGGGGAACTAGGGTTACGGTCGTTACCCAGAGACATTCCCCTTCAGGAACTCAAGCTGCGTCGAAACGCTATGGGAACGAGTGTCCAATCACGCCACACTGACCAGATCCTGCCTAGAGAGTGAGGGCCTCCTGACGAAGGTCAGCAGGGTGGACCAACCCGCCGCGTCACAGATGTCCGGGAGCGGGACTCCAGCGGACCAGGCCGTAAAGGCCGCCACACTCCGGGTGGAGTGAGCTCGAACCCCGAGCGGTGCGGGGAGGCCAGAGGACTCGTGAGCCGACACAATCACATCCACAACCCATCTGCTCAAAGTCTGCTTATTGGCAGGGAAGCCTTTCCTATTAGGGCCATAGCAGACTAGCAGCTGCTCCGACTTCCTCCACAGACTCGTCATGCGAAGGTAAGTATCCAGTGCTCGCACTGGACACAGTCGGTGCTGTCGCTTCTGGTCGGGGGCTACAAACGGAGTAGGGCAAAATGCCTGCAACACGACAGGTCACGAGGGAGCCGAAGGCACCTTAGGGACGTACCCAGGTTTCGGATAGAGAAACACTCTGGCCATGCCAGGGGCAAACTCCAGGTGGGATGGGGCCACGGACAGAGCCTGCAGATCCCCAATCCTCTTCAGGAAGGAAAATGCCAAAAGTAAGGTGGTCTTAATTGATAGAAACCTAAGGGCCACATCGGCTAGTGGCTTGAAGGGGGGCTCAGATAGAGCCGCCAGCACAACCGGCAGATCCCAGACAGGCACTCTGGGTTGCATCCTGGGCCTCAGCCTCCGGGCACCGCGGAGGTAATGTGTCACTAGTGGGTGCCTGCCCAACGACTGCCCCGCAGGCTGGGAGCCATAAGCCGCGATGGCGGACACGTAAACCTTCAGGGTCGAAGGGGACAGCCCTGCGGAAAACCGTTCCTGTAGGAACCCCAGAACTGAACCAACCGGGGAGTTGACTGGATCCAGGTCCTGGTGCTCGCAGGACCTAACGGGGCTGGGTGAGAGAGAGAGAACCAGAGGGGACAGTGCGAGGCCTCCTGGGTCGCAAAAAGGCCGCGGCCGTTCCACAGACCTTGGGTGGAGTGGCCACTCATGTCCACTCCCCACCCTGTGAGGGAAGCATCCGTCGTTAGTGTCACACGACGACACGGAGCCCCCAACACTGGGCCACGGGACAGAAACGTCCGGTCTTTCCAGACATCCAAGGCTTGAAGGGCACGCCGCGAGACCTTGATAGTGCGATGCGGGTTTCCCCTGAGGGAGAACCCTCTGCCCCGGAGCCACCACTGAAGGGGCCTCATGTGCAGGAGCCCGAGCGGAACTATGCTGGACGCCGCTGCCATGAGCCCTAGCAGCCTCTGGAACTGCCTTACAGGGAGTGGCTGGCCTTCCCGCACTCTCCTGACGGCAGTAAGGATGACCTCGACCCGAGCAGGCGACAACCGTGCCTGCATCCCGGCCGCGTCCCACACTACGCCCAAAAAGGTGGTTGTCTGTGCTGGAGAGAGCACGCTTTTGCTGGCGTTTAGCCGAAACCCAAGCACCTTCATTTAGGCGAGGACGACATCTCGATGCCGAAATGCCTGGCACTCCGAATGAGCCATGATCAACCAATCGTCGATGTAATTCAAAATGCGGATGCCCTAAAGCCGCAGCGGGGCCAGTGCAGCATCGACGCACTTAGTGAAGGTGCGGGGCGAGAGTGCCAGACCGAACGGGAGGACCTGATATTGGTATGCTATGCGCCCGAAAGCAAACCTCAGGAACCTCCTGTGAGCAGGAAGGATGGAGATGTGGAAGTATGTGTCCTTCAGATCTACCGTGAGGAACCAGTCCCCGGACCTGATATGCGTCACGATCCCTTTGAGGGTGAGCATCTTGAACCTGAGTCTCCTGAGAGAGCGGTTCAAGGAACGAATATCTAGAATGGGACGTAACCCGCCATCCTTCTTCAGAACAATTAAGTACAGGCTGTAGAAGCCCGACTCGCAAACCGAGGGGGGAACCACCTTGATGGCCCCTTTCCCCAGGAGTTTGCGCACTTCCTGTTCCAGGACCAGAGCCTGCTCGGGACCCACCAGGGTGGGACACATCCCGTTGGAACGTGGAGGAGAGGACGCGAATTGTAACCGCCCTCTATAGTCCGCAGGACCCACCGGGAAACCTCTGGAAGCCCTTCCCAAGCAGCCAGAAAGTTCCTCAGGGGAACCAGCCCCTCGGGACTGGCCTTTGACCCACTCAGAGCAGCTGGGGCGGGGCCCTGCAGCTGATGACAACTCGAGAAAGGCGGCGGGTCTCCCCCATCCGGCCGCGCTCTGAAGCACATCCTGTGGCAGAGTCAACTCAATTCAGCCGACAAAGCTGAAGCGGACTCATCCGACTCCAACCCCGCCGCTAAATCGGCCTGCGAGCCCCACGAGCGCCAGTGCCACTTCGCTTCGCTTCACTTTGGCGAGAACGGGACCAGAGCCGCGAGGGAGAGAGCTCTTCTCAAAGAGCTCTCTCCGGGAGCGAAGCGTGCGCATAGCCATGCGGCTACAATGCGAGCAATCCATTTGTAGCTTCCTGTTTACTCGACGTCGCCCGCCGATGACGTCACGTCCCAAATGCCTATTGGTCAGGTTACACACGTGGTTCAGAGCGCGGTCACGCAGAGGGCGTTCCCATAGTGTTTCAACGCAGCTCGAGTTCCTGAAGGGGAACAAATTTTATGTGACAGGATTAAGACAGGTCCTGTGTGATGTGAACACCTAGGTATTGGAAACTGTCCACTCTCTCCACTGGGGTCCCGTTAATGTTTAGCGTTTGGTATGACAGCTCCTGCTTCGTGCTGAAGTCCACTATCAACTAACTAGTCTTGCCGACGTTCAGGAGAATGTAATTCTCCTGGGACCACCTCTCCTGGTTTTTAACCACCTGTAGGTAGGCTGTCTCACCTTTGTTGGAGATCAGGCCCACCAAAACAGTATCGTCAGCAAACTTCATGATGGTGGTGGAGTTGGAAGTGGCCACACAGATATATGTGTACAGTGAGTATAGAAGGTAGCTCAGAACACAACCCTGGGGAGCACCAGTGCTTAAGGTGAGGGTAGATGAGGTGTGTTTGCTCACCCGTACCGCTTGTGGTCTGTCTGTCAGGAAGTTGGAGATCCATTGACATCATGGGCAGGCTGAGTCCAGGACCTCCAACTAAGAGGTGAGCATGGAGGGAATTATGGTGTTAAATGCTGAACTGTAGTCCACAAACAGCATCTTTGCATAATTCACTTTTCTGTAGTTCAGGTGAACGCGAACTGTAGATGATCCAGTGTTTCTGGTAGTGTCGCAGTGATGAAGTCTCTGACCAGTCTTTCAAAGCACTTCATCACTACTAAGATCAAAGCTCCAGGGCGATAGTCGTTAATCCAGGTGGGCTGGGAACAGGAACAATGGTGGACTGTTTGAAGCGTGAGGGGACAACAGATTGTTCCAGTGAGAGGTTAAATATCTCAGTGAACACCAGTGCTAGCTGGTCAGTGCAGGCTTTCAGAACTCCACACGTCATGCTCTGAGATGGTGAACGTGTTTACCTTTCTGGCTCTCTCTACGTTCATGCTGTTTGTGCTGCTAGCGCTGCTAATGCAGTTAGCTGCAGCCTACAAGCAAGCATAAACGATGTTTTGCTTATCCACCAGAGAATCGTCATCATTCACCATTCTAGAATATTGTGTTCTATAGTCCCTGATTTTTCTTAGTCACTGCCACAGGCTCCTAGAGGTATCATGTTGGAACTGTGACTCCAGTTTCCTCCTGTAGCGCCGCTTTGCTTCCTTCACCACTCTGCTTACACTGTAAGATGCAGCCTTGTGCTCGCCCATGTCACCGGTGGCGAGCCCCGTGTTGTAGGTGGCAGAGCAGGATCTCAGAGCATTAAGGATGGTTTTATCGACCCACGGCTTCTGTTTGGGAAATGTTCTAATGGTGGTTTTCTGCACCATATCATCCACTAGTTTCCTGATGAATCCCACAACTGCTTCTGTAAACATGTTGACGTTATCAGAGCTGTGCCAGAACATTTGTTTGAGCCTTTGTTTGTAAACAGGCATGAGGAAGATGGTGGCATGGTCCAATTTCCCATATGGTGGACATGATTGTGCCCTGTAGCTAAAGTTTTATGCTTTATTTATTTGCCTTCTTTTTCTTTGTTTTATTCTCCCCATCCTATTCCCTCATGCCGGACAATCATAAAAAGCATTTTACTCCATGTCGTACCCTGTATGTATGTATATGTGACGAATAAAATTTGATTTAATTTGATTTGATTTTGATTAAATGGTGTGTGGCAGTGGTCCAGTGTCCTTTGGCCTCTGGTTGGGCAGGTGATATGCTGCTGAAAGTTCGGTAGTGCGTGCTTGAGGTTGGCACTGTTAAGGTCTTCCACCACAATGAGCACAGCATCCCAATGCTGTATTTGGTGTTGCGGTATTGTCTCATGTAAGTCCTATCCTGCAGTGTCCATTTCCGCTTGACGTGAAATATAAACCGCACTGCCCATGACCAAGTTGAAGTACTAGGTAAATAGAAGGGCCGACATTTGATTGGCAGTAGTTCCAAATTTGGTTTGCAGGAGTGTGAAAGCGGAACGATGCTCGCGCTGTCGCACCAGTATTTGTTGACCTTTAGACACACTACACCTCACCTTGACTTCTCCGACTCCATTGTTCTACAGATGCTGTAAACCGAGATAAACTTGGCCGGCTGGATCGCGTGGTGCGGTACCACTGGCTGCCCTCACCGGTGCCATTTTGTTACTGAATACAGGGAGTGGACTAACCTGTGATCAGTAACTTGACCCAGAATGCCATCAGGGATTGTTGCTTTCCTTTACTAATTCATTTAATTCATCAAAAACTTTTAATACTGTCTTCCTTTAGACATAAACACAAAAA
>MU592027.1:4316752-4357274 GCA_024362625.1 Silurus asotus | reverse complement strand
TCCACCCTGAAGTTTCTCCCAGTGTAGTACTCTACATATTTCAACATACCTCCTGTTATTAAATACCCTGGTGTTTGTGTTCCGTTATTTATTTCTCATAATACCAAATACATTTACATCTAACTAAAATCCACCACCTGTGCTTTTAATCATGCCCAAACCCTAGACTGGGATGTAACAAAGTGTTTTGCTTATTTCAGCATATTTTAAATGTCTTCATTCCTTTTATTCTTTACTAATTCACTCCCATGATATGTGGAATTGTCTGGATGTTCTTCTTTTGAGAGAAATACTTTAAGTTAAATATAAAAAGCTAAAGAATCCATTGCATTAGCCGCTAGCTACTTCCTGGTTAGCTGTTAGTGTTAGCATTATGGATTCTTTAGCATTTTCATACATTGTCAGGCGCTAAGAACATTCTGAGATCGAGTGAATTCAACTAGGGCTATTCTTTAATGAGAAAGCAAAAAAGGGCAAGGCAGAAAACACAGAAAAAACACACTGAAGCTGGTAAGCTGGCAAACAACAAAAATGGAGTAGTTTGGGCAGTCCTGTATGTTCATATGCCTAAGCTGTAGAACGGACGATGGGCATGTGGATAAACAGGGTCTTTATAGTGTGGTGACTGATATGGACCAGGTGTGGATGATTAGTAAGTTGGTGAGCTGCTTGGAGTGATTGGAGGGGTTGGCATGGGTGTGGCTGGTGGATCCCTGACAGTACCCCCCCTCCAGGGGCGGCTCCCGACGCCCTGACCCCGCGCCTGGGACGACCTCAACCCCGGGGCGCAGTACGAAGTGAATGAGTGGCATGGCATTCCTCCAGGAGCGCTGGATCCAATATGTCCCACCGTGCCACCCATGACCATTCCTCGGGGCCATAGCCCTCCCAGTCCACGAGATATTCCAGGCCACTGCCCCGACGACGAGAGTCCAGCACTTCCCGTACCGAATAAACCGAAGGCTGTTCCAACACCTCAGGCGGAGGGGGCCTTACCTCGCCGGCACGTTGGGCCGAAGATGGGGTATACGGTTTGAGAAGCAACACGTGGAAGGTGGGGTGAATTCGGTATCGTGGTGGGAGTTCCAGCCGATAGGCCGCCTCGTTGATCCGCCTCTCGATCCTGAAGGGTCCGATGTACCTGGGACTCAGCTTCCTGCAGGGGAGACGCAGTCGCAGGTCCTTGGTGGACAGCCAAACCCAATCTCCAGGGCTGTACGAGGGGGCCTCCAACCGCCGTGCATCCCCATGTCGCCGGGTTTCCCTTATCGCCCTGCGCAATTGAGTGTGTGCGGCCTCCCAGGTCCTGACACTCTCCCAAAACCAGTGATCTACCGCGGGTACATTGGACGGTTTATCAGACCATGGAAACAGTGGGGGTTTGAAAACCTAACACGCACTGAAAGGGTGTGAGTCCTGTGGTGTCTTTGCGCAACGAGTTCTGCGCGTACTCCGCCAAAGGCAGAAACCGACTCCACTCCCTCTGGTCTTGGTGACAATACGTCCTCAAGTACCTCCCCAGCTCAGTTTGGCTGTTTGACTGGGGGTGGTAGCCGGACGACAGATTGACGGTGACTCCCAGCAGCTGGAAAAACGCCCTCCAGATATGTGAGGTGAACTGAGAGCCCCGGTCTGATACTATCTCCTCCAGGAGGCCAAAGTTGCGGAAGACATGGTGGAAGAGCACTTCTGCTGTTTCCAGAGCCATGGGGAGTCCTTGGAGAGGAACAAATCTGCAGGCCTTTGAGAACCGGTCAACGACCACTAAAATACAGGTAAAGCCCTCTGACCGTGGCAAATCGGTCACGAAGTCAATGCCGATGTGCGACCACGGCCTCTGTGGAGTAGGCAGGGGGATGAGCTTGCCCAACGGTAAGTGCCGAGGAGTCTTTGAGATGGCACAGATGTTACAGCCCCGGACGAACTCGGGCACCGTGTTGCTCATTCCTGGCCACCAGTCCCGCCCCTGCACAAGACGTAGAGTCTGCCTTCTGCCCGGGTGCCCTGAGCCAGGGACTTCATGAACCGCCTTTAGTAAGGCCTGTTGACATTCTCGAGGCTCCCGCCTGCTGAGAGAGGGTGGCCCCTACCCCTGTGGACGATGCATTTACCTCGACGACAAACGAGAGCTGGGGGTCTGGATGACGTAAGAGTGGGGCGGCACAGAACCTTTTGCGCAACTCCTCAAATGCCCGTTGAGCCTCTGGGGTCCAGGAGAGGGTCTTGGCTTTTCCCCGCAGAAGAGACGTAAGTGGGGCGGAAATCAGGCTGAAGCCTCCAATGAACCGCCGTAGACGTTTGCGAATTCGAGAAACCTCTGGAGCTGCTTTATCGAGGCGGGAACTGGCCAGTCCTGTACAACAGCCACCTTCCTCTCATCCATCCTGATGCCTGCTGCGTCGATGACGTAACCCAGGAACTGTATTTCTGAACAGTGGAACTCACACTTAGGGAGGTTAAGATACAGTCGGTGTTTTCAAAGCAGTGCCAGGATCTGGGTGACGTGCTGATGATGTTCTTGCAGTGACCTCAAATAGACCAGGATGTCATCAATGTAGACAATCAAGAACCAATGGAGGAAGGGGCGGAACACCTCATTCATGAAATTCTGAAAAAATGCCGGAGCAATGGAAAGGCCATACGGCATGACCCGATACTCCATTCATCGCCATTACGGATACGCACCAGGTTGTATGCACTACGGAGGTCCAGCTTGGTGAAGATGCGGGCCTCACGTAGATCTTCTAGGGCTGCGTGGACCAGGGGAAGCGGATCCAGAGGCCGGGAGATCAGTGCATTGATGGCCCTGTAGTCGATGCAGGGGCGCAATCCTCCGTCCTTCTTTGACAAAAAAAAGAAGCTAGAAGCTGCCGGGGAGGAGGACTGGGTGATAAAGCCCTGTCGGAGGGCCTGTAGGATGTAGCTCTCCATCGCTTGGTGTTCTGGAGCTGACAGGGGATAAAACCCGACCCTTAGGCAGTTTGGCCCCCGGTTTCTGATCAAAGGTGCAGTCCCATGGCCGGTGTGGGGGCAACAGGGTGGCTGCTTCCTCACTGAAGACATCTGAGAAAGCATGGTACTCCTGTGGGAAGTCCACCTGAGCAGGCTGGGGAGCTCCTTCCACCTGAGTAGCTGCCAGGGGCAGGGTATTCTGGATGGGAGTTGGAAGTGGGAGTAAACACTTCTGCCGGCAGCCGGGACACCACTCCAAGATGTCACACGGGTCCCAGGAACATATGGGGGAGTGCTTGGCCAACCAGGGACGACCCAGGATCACATCCTTGGTCGAATCCTCCAGTACGAGAAGTTGTATCTCTTCTTGATGTAGAAGCCCGACTTGGAGGACGATAAGTGGTGTGCAGTACTTCACCTTGCCTTTTCCCAAGGGTCATCCCTGAATGGTCTGAACGGCTAGTTCCTGAGATCCCCTCTGCCGGCGCAGCTGGAGGCGATCTAGACACACCTTTGAGATGAAGTTCCCCGCGGATCCAGAGTCAACTAGGGCAACCGCAGACAGAGAAAGAGCAGGGGTTACCAGGGTGACCATGAGCGTGGACAGGTAAGTAATGTCAGAAGAAAGCGTAACCGTACTCACCGTCCGACGAGGAGGCTTCACAGGACATTGGGCCACACGATGTCCTCCCTTACCACAGTAGAGGCAAGCTCCGGCCGCCCACCGACGCTCCCTTTCCTGACGAGACAGCCGCTGTGAACCGAGCTGCATGGGTTCAGGTTCAGGAGCCGACGAGACTGCCGTAGTTGGAACTGATTCGGCCTCTGGGGATTTGCAGGCTGCCAGGTGCTGAGAAACACGAATGGATCTCTGGATGAAAGCCTCAAGCCCCAGAGAATCATCATATGTGGCCATTGCCAGCCTGAGCTCCTGATTCAAGCCCTTTCTATATACAGCCAGGAGTGCTTTCTCGTTCCAGCCAGCAGATGCCGCCAGAGTGCGGAAGCGGAGGCTGTAACCCGACACACTGTCTCTTCCTTGGTGGATATTCAGCAGCTGACCGGCAGTTGACGTATCCCCGGGGGCGGTGCTAAAGACCTCGGTAAAGTGCCTCGTAAAGGCCGCGTATGTCGTCAGCGCCGGGCTTGCTGCGCTCCAGAGCGCTCTAGCCCATGCTAGCGCTCTTCCGGTGAGCAGCGAGATCAGGAACGCAACCTCAGTTCGTTCGTTCGGAAAGCTGTGAGGGTGCATCTCGATATATATAGGGAAACCTGGAGCAGGAATCCATGGCATTCCGCCGCGTCTCCAGAAAAAGACGCCGGGAGAGCCATTGGGCCCGCCGGAAGGTGGTGGAGCTTGGTTGGTGGTCGCCGGTCGGAACGCCTCCCGGAGCGCTCTTGAAAAAGTTTTTTTTGTGTGTGTGTGTGTGTGTGTGTGTGTGTTGTTGGGATTTGAATAGCAGGACGTCAATATGAATGGCCGTGACTGTAAAACAATAGTTTGTTGCTGCTTCATGGAATTTAAGATAAAACAACTTATTTGACTGTCAATTTTTTTTTTGTTTGGTTGTTTTTTTTTGTAAACAAAATCCAGTTAACATGAGCTGGAAACAACTGTTTGTGCAGAACTGAGAGCTGCATCACTTCCTGCCAGGTGCATCACAGTGCCCTTGCTGCGCTCTTTGACCAGTAGGAGATTCTAAAGAGTAATAAAACTCACCCACGTGGGGAATAAAATCCCACATTTTCCGTCCCAACATTTTCTATCAATCGTGTTGTTTCCATAATGCTCCTGGCTGGAAATTAAAGATTTGACATGAAGGTGGTGCAGAACAACCGTCACCACACCTGCAGAGAGAGTGGATGCTCAAACCCACGATTCCACCTTTCTTTGACTTTTTTTTAGTTTGTGTTCTCATATGGTTTTTAACACTATATTGTACTGCCCATATTTGTTTTTTTTTAATCACTAAGATGGCGTTTTTTTACGCAAAAGTTATTTTGACACATATATAAACAATAAACCCTGAAGTACTCTGATGTAAACAAGAATCACCATCTAAATTACAACACGTTTGTTTTGTGGACCAAAAATGCTTTACGCCATATTGTTTGGTGGAGCCTTATCCTTCCTAATCAACCGGGATTAGCAGCAGTGGATGTGTTTGTGAATCAATATTACAATACATGTGTAAGTAGTGCATTTTTTTTACGCATGTTGTTGGTGTGTACTGCTTACACACATTCAGAAATTAAAAAACAGTGATCTGAAATCGCTGCTTGAGGCTTAGAGCTTTAGAATGATGTATAGTTAGTCATGGTTACTCTTCTCCCTTTTTATTTCATCTATTGCTAAACATTAACACGTGACAACACTGGGATATCGGTTGCATGGGCGCGGCACTGAAAGCTAAGGGGTTAAGGGCCTTGTTTAGAGCACGGGCTTGGCAGTTTGGTGTGGCTGGGACTTGAACTTATTCCCTTTAGCTCTTAAATCCAACGCCTCAAGCATTAAGGAAGATTATCAACAACAGGCTGCTTTGAAGTTTCAAAGTGCTCCCCAAGTGTTTTATTCCTTCTAAACGACATCAATTAGAAATTTTTTTTTTTTATAATAATAAATGTATTGAGGTAATACACATTATTCTTTCTTGCTTTGTTTTTTGTCAATTTAATTTTGTTTGAGAACGTCTGAAAAATCTTATTCCTATTTGATTCTATGTATATTTTAATTCTATTTGATTCTATGAAATCATATTCCTATTTGATTTTATGATTATATAAAAAAAATAGCAGATAATTAAGCAAGAATACTTGACTGGGATTAGACAAGATGTCACAACTGGCCTTGTTACAGGAGAAGCCCTGACTGGAGAACCTTGCTAAAGCTAATGCCAGTCTGCTAGAAGTGCTATGTTTTTTCTGTGAATATACTTAACTATGAAATGACTGGGTGTGAGACAGGAGGAATTGAGTGTGGCAGGTGGCGGATTGCAGAAAATGCTACCAGTATGCTACAGTTTAAGAATGAAGCTGATTTTATTTTAATCTGCTTTTCTATAGAATTAGCGTTTGAATAAAATCCGTTGCTTAAGGGCGACCCCTGTTTACTGAAGAATTGCACCAACACATTTGGCATTGGCATCTTGTGTGGCAGTGCATCACGGTTCTACCTTCAGTAGTCGCAATTTGCATGGCCGACTGTGAAAAAGGATAAAACGCTCTTCACATTGGGGTCACGTCCTCAGGGAATCCCTGAAAACCAACATGTCTGAATTAAAGCAAAAGCAACCTAAATAAAACCTCAAAACATTTTAGTAAATCATGTTTGAGTCCCGAGGCTCTCACTTGTCTGGGCAGCAGTAGCTGTAGGTATTTGGCATAGACGTTTCAGGTTCTAATGAAGGTTTCACACCTGACATGCCACAGTAATGCAGACAGATGTCAATGAGCATGATGAGGACAATAAGCATGCTGAAGACTACAGAGAGTAGCATGTAGTTTTGGAGGAGCAAAACCTGCACAACAAAGCAGCACTGAAAATACGTAGTGTTTAAACCAGGAATGTATACAGTAGATTTTGCAAGGACAGGAAGTGAATACCTCTGTCTGTAGTTGGCTGAATTGCAGTGACTGGTTAAGAACGTGCTGAGTGATGTTCTTCATCTGTTTCTGTAAAACCTGTCTGGACTCGGCTTGCTTTTTATACAACAGAAAGAAAAGGAAAGATCAGATTCACAATATTCAAGGTCAAGCTCAATCTTATCAGCAAAATATTCTCTGATTTAAGAGCTGAACTGTTCCATACATTGTCTATTACATACTATATATGGACAAAATTATTGAAACGCCTCACTTTTCCAGCCATATGTGGTACTTCTCCAAACTGTTAACACAAATTCGGAGGCACACAATTGTATTGGATGCTGTAATAACATTTCCTTCATTCGAACTTGGAGACCCAAACCTGTTTCAGCATGAAAATGCCCCTGTGCACAAAGCCAGCTCCATGCTCTCCATTGTTTGGAAGATCTCATGCTTTTGAGCTCCATCCCTATTGAACACTAAAACGAACTCTGCACCCCCAGACCTCCTCACCTCAGCTACATTAGTATCTGACTTTACTAATGCTCTTGTGGCTGAATGAACACAAATGTCCACAAGCACAACATATGGCAGGGAAGATCAGGTGTCCCAATACTTTTGTCAATATAGTGTAGAAACATTATAGAGCAAAATAACAGATAGATGGAGTTATTAATTGTACTGACCTGCTCTTCAATGATCCACAAGTTGCTCAGGAGTTTGATAATAGCTTTATAGAAAGCCCTCTGGATCTCCTCCATCTGCATTCAATATATATGAAAAGAAAGTGGATCTAAAATCATATAAAATAGAAGATGAGCGACTGCTGTCCTTTGTATTTGAGATATCATTCTCTTTCAGTACGTACTAATCAACGCTTGGGCCGGGGTTAAAAATATCAAAGAACAACTGTGTAAGAAGAATCCAGAAAAAATACAGTACAGGATTCTGAACACTCAAACTTTACTGGGTTTAGGGATTTGATTGTGTATTTTGATTCTTGCTCTCATCTGGCAGCTGCTTTTTGATAGGTTGCATGATGTGGTATGTCGGCCGCTGCTCACTGTTCTTGCCCGTTAAGTACACGATCAAGAGCAGCACACTGTGATGTCACAGAAGTCACTTATCATGAATGGTAAATTGTGATTCTCTAGTGGTGAAGCATGGAAATACACCCAAAGGAGAATCCTTTCCTTCTTCTTCTGCTTCCGGCTGCTCCCATTAAGGGGCGCCACATCGGATCATTTGTCTCCATACTACTCTGTCCTCTACATCTGCCTCTTTCAAACCAGCTACCTGCCTGTATTCCTTTACCACATTAATAAACCTGCTCTTTGGTCTTCCTCTTTATACCTCTTTCTTGTGGCTCCGTCCTCAGCATTCTTCTACTGATATATCCCATGTCCCCCACATGTGCAAAACATCTTAATTGGGCCTCTCTCACTTTGTCTCCAAAACGTCCAACATGCACTGTATCTCAAATAAACTTGTTTCTCATCCTGTCCATCCTCGTCACTCCCAACAAAAACCTCAACATCTTCAGCTCTGCTACCTCCAGCTCCACCTCCTGTCTTTTACTCAATGCCACTGTCTCTAAACCATAAAACATCGCAGGTCTCACCACAGTCCTATAACTTTTCACTTTCACTCTTACAGATACTCTTCTATCACAAATCACTCCTGCTGTCACTTCTCCACCCACTCCACCCTGCCTGCACTCTTTTCTTTACTTCTCTAACACACTCTCCATTACTTTGCACTGTTGAACCCAGGTACCTGAACTCCTCCACCTTCTCCACCTTCTGTGTGTGTTTTTTTTTTGTGTGTGTGTGTGTGTATGTGTGTGTGTGTGTGTGTGTGTGTTTGTGTGTGTTCACATGCATGCTCACACACCATCATTGCATTTTTAATCAGAGTAACCACAGAGGGGTTTCCTATTTAGTCTGGTTTCTCTTAAAGTTTCTTCATCATGCCATCTCAGAGTTTTTTCTTGTCACAGTTGCCACTGAGTCTCTCATTTAAAGATAAACTTAAAATTATAAGGAACAATCTTGTGGGCAATAAACTTATACACTCTTTTATAAAACCTTTTAACCACTTTATTTCTGTAAAGCTGCTGAAAATGTTTGCTAAAATCTTTCAACAAATAAAAATAAATTGAATTCATGTAGATGAGGTAGGACACATTATGCTTAATTTTCTTAACATAATGCTTTATTTCCTTTAGATCATTCTTATTTCTCCAGCAATGCTATCATCATAGTACTTGTGGACACTGGGGTGACCCAGGTACACCCAATTACTGTCCGGATATGCAGTACAAAAATGTAAACCTCTGACATGCAAACACGGCTAAGTAAAATCAGCTCTTTTACTACTACATTAGTGATTGTCAACATTACAGCAACAGGTATTGTACAGGTATTGTTTTCATTTGTTTTTTCAACAGGTTCAAATGTGAATAACTTACAATGCATTGTTATTCTACAATGTTTCGAATAATAATATTAATATCTTGAAATAATAATAATAGCTCATGTGCGGTCTCATCTGTAACGTGGTGTAACAGGGAAAAGTAAAGTAAGTACAACATTTAAATGTGTATTAGATATAGATTCACTCATTTGTGAGAATATGTATTGCAGTTTATATGGCAAAAATATAAACGACTCATTGAAAGATGTTTAACCAAACAAAAAGCGCAGTCAACTTTAGGGCTAATCCTACTATTTTAAATAATTGTTTTTTTCTTGGCTAAATGATAACATCCAATTACAGAATGCCTGTACAGAGTGCATTCAGAAAGTAAAAACATCCCCACAGCATGATGCAGCCACCTCTGACTTCACTCTAGGGATGGTATTGGCTACTTTATCCATGTTACTAACACAAGTAAAACATTAGTACACAATATTCACAGTATAAATGGTTTACTGTCTATTAATATTCTCTTCTACACTTATAACCACAGTTTTCCTGTAGATAAAAAAAATGCATTATTATATACAGTATTGTGTAGTGGATAAATTGATGTAATTTGTGCTGCATGGTGTGATGTAAGGAATGAAGAGGAATTATCGTTCTCTATATTACGGGATCTGCATGTATGGTTTGTTTTTTAACTTTTTACATTGTAGAGATCCACATATGGAGATCATGTACAACTCCATCCAGACAGCAGCATGAGTTCAGCATCAAACCAAGAATTCTGAGATGGCAACCTGACCTGCACCAGTCTACTCAATTATCACCTTCCATACATATAAACATTTATATAGAGAGAGATAGAGAAAGAAAGAAAGAAAGAAAGAAAGAAAGAAAGAAAGAAAGAGAGAAAGAAAGAAAGAAAGAAAGAAAGAAAGAGGGTGTTGCTGTATCATGATGTTCATAAACTGGTTTTGACAAGATGATACAAAAATGAAGTGATGAAGTAAAAAGTAAAGTGAACAAACTGAACCTGAGCACAAGTAATTAGTTAAATGATTTTATTTAATGTACAACAGGTTAAAATAGACAGGTTAAAGAAATGTCCACATATAAAGAGAAAATATTTTAAATGGAAAATGATTTTATTAATTATCTACCCAGTGACTTAATGGCAAATGCATTATTTATTAAGTCAATATAGGTTAGTGAATAAGAAGAAAATAATTTAAGATTAAATCAAACTAGCTGATGCAGATAAAATTTAACATAAAACCCATGAAAGCAAACATTCCTCATGCTGAAGTCTTCTTATCTCATCCAGTGCTGACTACATACTTCCCTGTGTCTGTGGTAATAAACTCTCCAGATCAGCAGTACTGTAGCTCCAGTTTCATCTCTTTATTCAGCCTCCCAACACGATGCTGGTTGTAACAGTGGTCCGAATTAAACCAGTTACACTTAGCAGTGAAATTGAAATTGCCCAGTCCATAATTTAACAGAAAGTCCAGACAATGTGTAAGCAAACATACAATTGCAAATTCAGTATAAATTTTAAAATATAAATTATTTTGAATGAATTCTTCCAGTCATATTTGTTCAGTCACCAGGTTTGAATTCCTGAGGTTGGGCTCCACAGAACCATTAGCATCTGAGTAAAATTATCTTTCAGTCAATGAAGCTTCTTAGATCCCACTCCCTTGAAATTTTATACTGATAAGGGCATGTATTTAAAATGATGAGGTGGATCAGTAGATTCTTGATCTCTGGCCTGAACGTCTGTGATTTAAACATCTAGAACAAGATCCTGGTCCTGTTGTGTTTCTTCAGTATGGTGTGAATGCAATCAAGTTTTCAGAACAGCTACCCGATTTTAGCATCATTCAAGTTTAGATCACATCAGCTTATAGGTTTACAGCAGAGCATTTAAAAAAAAAAAAAAACTCAAAACAAACAAACTCAGAGTTCTCTGTCAGCTTGATCTCTGTGCTTCATCAGTGTAGACAGACACATGGCTCACTGCAGACACAGAGCGAGAGAGAGTATATATTTTTCCTCATATTGCTATCAATGATGATACAAACTGCTAAACTGTTTGGGACAATACTACAAATTACAGCAGCAAATCAGTAGATTATTTATCTTGTTAGTATTTTTCATGATAATAACCTACTATGTGAGTAGATGAGATGACAAATACACAAATACAAAGATAACATGCATGAACCCTTCAGACCACCACAGATTTTCAGAGGAAGGTTATTGTGAATTCTGATATGTTAACAAAAATATTTGAAATTGTGGTCAAATTCTACCCAGTGCATCTTTAAATGTTTCCTACTTCATGGTGAATGGATCGTCTGTATATACCTTCATGTTCTGATGCAGCTCTGAGTAAACAGTATTATCACCCACACTGGTCTTCTCTAGTTTAAGAGACAAGAAACAATCATTGATTAATTTCCTGGAAAAAAAAAAACCTGACTAAAATGACAAAAGTACAATTAAAATTCCAATACAATATGGTGGACCTTAACACTGTAAGAGCGTCAGGCAGAAGATTTTAATTATTACATCATTAAATAACAATAACAGTGTGCAGGTGATCAACCATAAAGCATAAATGTACTGTATATTTAGTTCTACCTTGTTTTCTATTAATGCTTTTCACTGGTTTTAGGTGAATCTCAGCGTAAGTCACGTCATTAATGCAAAGGTCATCATCAGCACCTGCAGTAGGAGAGAACAAAGCAATCATGATTATATTTAACAGAATAATACGTGTATAAATGTGATTAGTTTGGCAAATAGTTTACCATTGTTGCTGTTTGCCTCCTTTTTCTTTGTGGCTTGTATGCCAGTGGCTTCTCTGCTCTCAGCTTCATCTTCAGCTGAACACAGTGCAGTGTGTTAATCACTACAGAACATTTTACTGTATAAAGTTCAGCATTTGAAACGTCTCCTAATTCAAAAGGAAAACCTTTATGAAATGAAACAAAGCTACCTGTTTCCTCCGTATCTTCTATATGATCCACTGTGGTGTAAAGTTGTTCACTTCCTATCATCAATGAATAGATGATCAATTAATAGATTAAACATATTAATTTGCAATTAAATAAATTTATCAAATAAATTAAATTATAATAAGTGATTTTGATGAAGAAAAGTTTGAGAAATAATCAGTCAGTGCGGCAGAATCTGACCAGTCTGATGTGGTTTGTGTCCTGACTGAGAGTCTTCAGCTCCTGATCGCCTCTGATTCTGCGCTGATGTCTGACTGGATTTCTGCTGCTTTTCTATAGAGAGGAACAGATTCTACATCTGAACAGGGTGTAACTAATTAGCACTTTAAATTATAAAGCAAACGCAACAATATCAAATATTAAAAACTGGAACAAATATTATTTTCATAAATATTAATAGTCAGAAAATTTGTCTAAACTGCATATACTGGACTGGGATCATATTTGACAATTTAAATATGAAAACACAATAAAACAAGGTCAAAAAAATATACATTTTATTTTTACACCAGGTTTAGAAGAATTTTTTGCTTTTTTTTTTTTTTTTTTTTTTTTTTTTTTTTCTTTTTTTTTGCTTTTTCTGTCATTGTCTTTCTATGGTTTCACTGCCAGATGTCGCCAGTTTGTCTCATGTCCTTTATTAGCAACCACTGTTTCCACCTTCGTCATTATTAGTGCCTGTTTAAGTGGTCATTTTTTCAGTTAATTGTTTGGTTGTTAATTGTAATGCCCTTAATCATTTACATTTTGTTTCCCCGGGTTTCTTACCTTTTCTTAAATTATCTTGTGTAGGAGTTGCTCTACCTTCCTCCACAGAAGACTTTGTTTTATTTATTTATTTATTCATTTATTTATTTTTTTATTTTTTACTTGATTATGTGGAATTCTCCCCTAAGTAACAGATTATTAATTATTATTTTTATCAATATTTTTATTATTCATAGAGCATTTTTGCTTTTTTCGATATTTTGTGCTTTCCAATGAACTATGGAATGTATAACCGATCTTGTCGCACAGCCGAACCCAGTTCAAACCGCTACCTTAACCAAAAATAAAAAATAATAAATAAATAATAATAATGAGAGATACTTAAAATTTCTCATAAAAAAATGTAAATATCTACCAAATTTCTATATTTATCAGGTGCAAGCATGTAAGTATTTGTCATGCCTCGAACAACCTTTAACTGTTTTCTTTGCTTTTTTGTTTTGTCAGTTGCATTCAGTCATAAGTTAGCTAACATGATTTATTACCTTTCTTCATGTTGTAGTACCACAACAGGATCATCAAGATAAGCAAAACAATGACAAAAAAGACCAAACTTAGTCTCAAAGCCACTCCTCTTGTTTTAACACTGGATCTAGACACAGAGACTGAAAAAAGAAAGAGCAGAATTTAAGCCTCACCAACAAGAAAAGAGAATTTATATATAGAATAGATAAATAAAATACATATATAATGTATCTGTATATAACTCATAATGTGCATGATCTATACTATGAAATATAATTATATACAAGGTGGAGCATGTTTACAATCTTTAAAAATAGCAGGCATCATTGAGACAGAGCAAAAATCTCTCAACCTGCTGATTACAAATAGTACAAATAGCTTTTTGTTTGTGTCTGGATGGAAGAAAGCTAAATAACTAGTCGTTGATTGTGTCGCATGCTCTTTAGATTTTTACTGTGGTCAGCATGCTCAATGGCACACTAGACCAATATTAAAATTTATTTTCTGTTTGTTCTACTGAACAGGTGACATGAAATTCATTGGAAGTATTTCACAAATAATGATGAAAGTAAAGCAAACTGCAAACTAAACTGTGAAAATATCAATACCAATATCCACTCCACCATCTAAATATTTACTTCTGAGTGAAGGTGAAACACACTGCACTTTGCGTGTGTTTTTAATGATGAAGCTCATTGATATAAAACAATGTGACACTTTACACTCTACATTACAGACACAATTTCAATATCATAACAATAAACATAGATTTGCACAACAATAATCAGCATAAACAGAGAGAAATAAAATGTTATTTGACAGATTAAAGTAATAAATTTTATTACTGCTATCGGTGTAAGTATTAGTGAACTTGTTCAAGAAAGCCAGCTGGGAAAATATGGATTACACATACTGTATCCATAATATTTACAAATAATGTACTGTAATAATGTACTGAACAAATAATGTAATGTGCCAGTTTAAGTGTAGATTAAAAACATATCTTTTTTAACAAAGCCTACACATTGTCAGGATCTCCTCTGCACACTGCGCGCACTACCGGTTTTTCGGCATGCACTTCCGGTTTTGCGGTGAGCACTTCCGGGTCGGCGGCCATCTTTTTCCTTTTGCCGTTTTTCCCGCGCCTCCCGGTATATAAGAAGAATCAAGAGTTTAGTTCCTGGACAGATTATCTTACCGGTTTCCTAACCCCTGAGATCATTCTCTCAATCCTGCCTGCCCTGTATCCTGATCCTGATCCCTGTTCTTCTTTGCCACCCTAGTTTCCTGGTTTTGGACTTTGGACTGTTTTTGGTTTTGCTTTCCTGTATTGCCCTATTGCCTGTGCCTAGACCCTGGACTGTTTTTGGATTCTGTTTTGCCTTTGCTTCATTACTTAGCCTGATTACCTTTTGATTTTTAAAGCCTGTTTTTTCTATACCCCTGTGTGCATCCTGCATTTGGGTCCTCCCATCCAGTCACTCCGTTGCACCCATGCTTGCTGACACACATAACATGTCTCACATCATAAACTTGTGCTTCAGAACATCTTATCACATGCACATTATCAACTTGCGCTGTTAATATCATGAACAGCAGCTATGCTAATTCCTCTCCACTGCTTCTCTTTCTCTCCCCATCCTGAGGCTTCCTGAGGTTTGGCCAGCTCCAGTCATGTCCCACCTCATGATGATTACGGACTTTTGAAGAAGTTGATCCCGAACTCGCAAACATCCCGAACCATCTAGAGACGTACCAGTGCCAACTGGATCCCACTACATGTGTGGAGTTTTGACATTGGACCTCCTGGAGTGTTTAAAGGCTCTGGCATGGAGAAGCTGGTGTTGGATCTGTGATGATCACAAATGTTGAGCTCAGTAGCTCCTAGTTCTATAACCATAAAGACTGTATAAGACTGTAGAAAGAACATTACTTATAATCTTATACTCCAGTGTTCATGTTAGTTCTCACTCTCCAGTGTTCTGTATTGTATTGAAAGATTTATGATCAAACTCTTGATGTCACCCAAATGAGGATGGGTTCCCCTTTTGAGTCTGGTTCCTCTCAAGGTTTCTTTCTCATAACATCTAAGGGAGTCACCACAGTCACCATGGCTACTCATCAGGGATAAATACACACCATTCACCTTAACTTTTAATTTCTGTAAAGCTGCTTTGAGACAATGTCTGTTGTGAAAAGCGCTATAGAAATAAACTTGACTTGAGGAAAAACAAAAAAAAAAGTCTTTTAAACAGTTTGTTATTTGTCAACTTTTGGGGTTCTGAATATTTTAAAATTAAGCGTCTTATCTTCCTTTGACAGTCAACACACTACATGAAGACTCACCATGAACTGTGATGTTGACAGGATTACTGTTTTCTCCAGATTCAGACACACACCAGTAAACTCCAGTGTAGTTTGTGGAGAGGAAGCTGATGTTACATGTAGATCCTGTAACTGATCCCCACTGTGAACAATCTAACACTCCTTCACTGTCTGTGTATCGTCTCACTTTCCATCCAGGAGAGTTACTCTGGTCCTCACAGCTCAGTGAGAGAGAGTCACGAGTAAAGTGTTGAGTTCTGCTGGGACTGATGATCAGAGACACTGGAGGAGATTCACCTTCAACACAGAAAAACAATGTAAATGAGTGCAATATGTGATACAATGAGGATTAAGTGCATGTGTGTTTAGAATAATGTTACCTCCAATCTTATAATCAAAGCCACAGTCTATAACATGGGTTATAACAAACCCAGTCTTAACACATAATAACACTGCACAATATTTTCTCCTTGTAAGTTTTGCTTCCTAAAAGTTTTTGCTAGTTGTGACAGCTACCTGGTAAGTGTGCACAAATATAGTTTTAGAGAAGTAACAGAAGTAGTCATCACATGGTCTTTCTGTTCTATCACCAGGACAGCAAGCGGCGTTGTCTTTTAAATGCTTCTAAGCCGAGATCACAGACAGACAGCACAAGTAGGACAAAACATGTGAGGTGCCCATTCCCTGTCTTGATTAATAATTTCACAGCCGAAGTACAAATTATATGCATTCTTCACAAGAGCAGTCATTAAGCGTCTCTGATCAACATGCGTATACTCGCCACAAACATACGTATCGACCGAAACTATTCGTCTGGTAGAATTTACCACAATAATGTGGCTTTTGGCACAACTTTGGTTAGTGTGAGAATTTGGTTATATCATCTTGCAGCTTTGAAAAACTGAAATTTCTATATCTGGATACAGCAAACACCATTCCTGTATTCTAGAACCCAGCAATTCAGCTTTTGCATTTAACAGAGCCAAATCTCTCACCAGATTATTTATTTCTGACTGTGTTATGAGATGTGAATTGCCTGAGTAGCACGGTTCAAAATCCAGATCAATGTCAATGCAATGTTATTACAGTTTCTTCATCTGGTTCTTCTAAGGTTTATTCCTCTTGTGGTTTTGGAATTGAAAGACTGTGGCACGGGTCTCATTGCTAAAGGCAGATTAGGGTATTCAATTGACTTCTTGTTTTTGGCAGAGAAACCAGACACATTAGTCAAACAGAAGTAACAGAAGTAGTCATCACATGGTCTTTCTGTTCTCGTCTTATCATCAGAACAGCAAATGGCATTGTCTTTTGAGTGGTTCTGAGCTGAGATCTCAGACAGACAGCACATGTTGCACAACAAATGTGTGGTGCCCATTCCTTGTCTTTATTATTCATTTTACAGCCGAAGTACAGATGATATTCTTTTTTCACAGGAGCAGTCATTAATCGTCTCTGACTAACAAGCGTATACTCACCACAAATATGAATGAAAAGACGTAAAGACCGAAGCTAATGGTCCTGTAAAATGTATAACATCTAAATTACTTGTTACAGTGCTATTGAGACAATGTTATATTAGAAACACTACATACACACTATAATGTCTACATCGATAATGAGCAGCATCTGTGTATGCAAGCCACTTTTATATACTACTGAGACGGTCTCAAGCTGGTTTTGGCATTGCCAAGCATGCCCATGCAGACTGCATACTTTCAAAGCACAGCTTCCAACCTGGCTTGATGTTATGCTTGGACATGTCCAGACTGCACAAAATTACATTTAATTACACTTACAGAAACACATTTTTAAATACAATTACAGTATAAGGAAAAACATGACAACATTGAAGATTGCAATAAAACAGAATGTGATGGGCAAATTTGTTTGTAATTTCATTATCAGCAGCCAAAAATCTATAAGGAACCACCAACATTATTCAAGAAGTACAAAGTTTGTTGTGCAGTGTAATCAATAATAATCATAAACGTTGCAGAAAGACAAAGCTCAAAACTTAGAAATAAAATAAAATCTAAGAGTAAAAACATAATTTGTTGCTGGTCACAAAAAAATGTCAAATTGAAAAAATAGAAAAAACTCACTCAACTAGCACTTCTGACTCATACTGCCTTATTTGTGTAATAAAGAAATGCTTTGTACATCTCTTCTTATATTCGCACATATACATTTGACACCATTAATCAAAACATACAGTTAATGTTCCTCACCAGAGATCCATAGAGGCTGTGGATTGCTGTACAGTGTGTGACTGACGGGTTCTCCTCTCTCTCCTCTACACACATAAACTCCTGTGTGATGAAGAGCAGAAGGACTGAGAGTGTAGGAGCCTCCAGATCCTCTGCTGCTGTCTGAGAGAAGCTCCACATACATGATAAAGCCATGAGCATTTTGTTTTGCAGTTACACCGTCTCTGTAGGGAACAACTGTGTACCAGCTGAATGTCCAGTCTGTAGAGGAGTCTGTAACCTCACAGCTTAGAGTCACTGAGTCTCCTTCAGTCAGCCAGTTCTGTGGAGATACACTCAGTACTGCCTGTGGTCTCCCTGTTACACCGGGAAAAAAGTTTGTATTTAGTATAATTATTTAATAAACAATGATAATATCTAAGCACATCTAATTGTGAGATTGTGAGTCTCATATAGTTGCTCTACTACAGACATATTTACCTGAGAGCGCCACTTTAACAGCACTGGGTCTGTACACTAATACACTACTGACTGGAGTGTGTGAAGTGTCTTTATTCAAGCAGTATAATCTTCATAATCTCAGTAATCTTTATAATCAGTATAATCTCAGTTTGGTAATCTTTCAGATAATATTTAAATAAGTCTCTAAACTTTTGAAATGTCTCCATGCATATACAATATAAATATCGTTTGAGTACAGATGAAAAACTCTACAGTTTTATTTAATGTATATAATATTAGCACTAAATTGACTAAAATAAAATGTTTCTAAACTACAAAATGTGTATATTAGTTCATACATTTTCAATGTATGTATTAATAGGTATCCAGTTTCCAACTGAAATTAATGATAGGCTGCTGTCTTTATTGACCACATACAGTGCCTTTTGAATTAGCAGGTCAGCAGTAATAGTTTATTAGAAGAACACTTTTTTACATAGTAACAGAGTAACTACAAAAGACCAATTAAACTTTATGATTTATTCTTTCACACTTCTGCTGTACTAGTCTTGATTTGTTCTGTCTTTTAATAAAAATATTCTGACTGTGAAATTTCTGCATTCTGAAAGTGTCGACACTGAAGACTTGTATGATCATTTATTAGAAGGTAAATAGAAAATGTACAGAAAAGTTCACCAAATTACCACTTACATTAGTGCTTTTTGTTTGGTTAAATCCTAATTTGTAAAATATTCATTATATAAAACATTTCCTGTACAAGTCCCTCTGAAAAAGCTGTTACTACAGCGACAATGATATTAAAATAAGCCCACTGTTAGAGCTGCTGTTAGAGAAGATTGTTCTCAAGAGTGTTTTAGCATTCCGGAGAACAAACCCACACAAATAGTTTTGTTTTGTTTTTTAACTCATTCCGAGATAATTTAAAACATTACAGAATAAACCAATGGAAAACCAAAAGGAGAATCAAAAAATACCTTTTGCTGTAATGTTGACAGAATCACTGAGCCTTGTGTAATAGCAGTTATAGTTGTAAGAGTTGTTGTAGATTGTCTTTCTTGCATGACATTGATAGTCTGTTTTTCCTGCAATATCGGCTATCACATCGAGTGTGTTGGTAGCTACAGCTTTCACAAAATGTGAATTTTTGTACCAAAAAAACTCCCATTCAATCATCTCCTCCAGCTCACAGCTCAGAGTGATGGTGTCTCCAGTGTAGATGGGGCTCTGAGGAGTCACTTTTACAATCGGTTTGGGTTTTTCTGTTGGTATGAAAGGATGAATGTGTCACACCAGCTTTTCACTTTACAACATAAGAAGTAGATTCACTGTGCTATAAATTCAGAGACATGGTAGCATAACAGCATGACATTAAGATGTCAGAATAAAATACGTTTTACATTTGATCTAAAAATGTATGCTGTACATAATTAAATTTCAAATCAATTCATTTTAATGTGTATTGATCTTTTACCAATGGACATTCTCTCAATGCAGCTTTACTTACAATTTATACGTTTAGTGCATATAATTTGTTCCTTATAATGAAAAGTTTATCTTTAATAAATAAGCCAGTGGTGACAAACTCCTTCTTCTTTTTTTAGCTGCTCTCATTAGGTGTTGCCACAGCTGATCGTCTATCTCCATACTACTCTGTCTGCTACATCTGCATCTTTCAAACCAACTACCTACATGTCTTCCCTCACCACATCCATGAACCTCCTCCTTGGCCTTCCTTTTTCTCCTTGCTGGTGGCTCCATCCTCAACATTCTCTTACTGATATACTCCATGTCCCTCCTCTGCACATGTCCAAACCATCTCAATTGCTCCTTTCTCACTTTGTCATCACTTCCAATGAAAGTTTTAGCATCTTTAACTGTGCCAGCCTGCCTTTTAGTCGATGGCACTGTCTCTAAACCAGACAACATCGCAGGTCTCACCACAGTCCTATAAACTTTCCCTTGCATGCTCACAGATACCCTACTATCACAAATCACTCCTGCTATAACTCTTCTTCACCCACTCCACCCTGCCTGCACTCTTTTTTTCACTCTCTAACACACTCTCCATTACTTTGCACTGTTGACCTCAGATACCTGAACTCCTCCACCTTCACCACCTCTTCTCCCTGCAACTGCACCACTCCACTGCCCTCCCTCTCATTCACACACATGTACTCTGTCTTACTCCTACTGACTTTCATTCCCCTTCTCTCCAGCATGTGCCTGCACCTTTCCAGGCTCTTCTCAACCTTGTCAGTCAACCTGTCCATCACCACTGCAAACAGGAAAGGGCTCAGAGCTGATCCTTGATGCAGTTCAACCTCTAATTTAAACCAGTCTGTCGTTCCTACTGCACACTTATTTATTGTCACTCTGTCCTCATACATGTCCTGCACCACCCTTACATACTTCTTTGACACACCTGACTTCCTCATACAATACCACAACTCCTCTCTCAGCACCCTGTTGTATGCTTCCTCTAAATTCACAAACACAATGCAACTCCTTCAGACCTTCTCTATACTTCTCTATCAATATTCTCAAAGCAAATAATGCATCTTTGATGGTATTCCTTGGCATGAAACCATACTGTTGCTCACACATGGTCACCTCTTTTTTCAGCCTGGCATCCACTACTCTTTCCCATAACTTCATGGTGTGATTGATCACTGAGCTCCTCATATTTCTTTTCCTTGGCGTTTACCTCTTCCCTCTTTACCTGCTGCTACATTTCTTTGTACTCCTGCCTACTTTTCTGATCACTCTGTTGAACCCATTTCTGTTTCTCCAACCTCTTTCTCTTTATGCTTTCCTGCACTTCCTCATTCCACCACCACTTCCCTTTGTCTTTGTTTCTATTTAAAGATGTCACACCAAGTACCTTTCTAGCTGTCTTCCTTATAACTTCTGCAATAGTCGTCCATTAATCTTGCACCTTTTCAGCACCACTGAGCCACTGTCTGATTCGTGATCCTCATATTGATTTGGCACATGTTTTACGCTGGATGCCCTTCCTAATGAAACCCTCACTATTTATCCTGGCTTGGGACCGGCACTAAGAGTGCACTGGATTGTGCAACCCTAATGGCTGGGTTCACTTTAATGGCTGGGTTTCCTGGGGATGCTTAAACTTCTCTGTTATGTCAAAAAACTACTGTGTAAAACTTCTGAATTTTAAAAGTTCTGACACTGTAAACTATTTCTGAATTTAATTATATGGTAGTGTTTTTTGGTTGGTTACATAACACATTTAAATCAATTCATTATCACGTGTAAGTTACATGATGCATACACAATACAAGTCCCTCTAAATGAGCTGTTTTTATAGAAACGTTATAATACCAGAATAAATGCAATGTCAAAGCTGCTGTTAGAGAAAATCATTAATCATTTAATTAAAATGATACATAAAAAGCAGTTATGCAGAATGGTATTATGAGTATGTCCTCACTTTGTTTCCATACAGATATAAATTTTTTTTTATAAAAGATAAAGAATGTGTTTCAATGTGGTTTATATTTTTTGCCAAATCAACTGTATACTAGTTGGCATCTCACATGAGAGTGATTCTCTATATGATAAACACACTTATTACTGTTTAATTTCCTTTACTTTGCCTTGTACACCTTGTTACACTTGGGGCCACAAATGACAAAAACTTTTGAAACTTATTTAAAAATTGTTTAAAACATTAGAGAATGATAGTTTGGACATGTAATAATTGTGCAATCTTTTTACTTCTCCTAAACCAAAAGAAAATTATGAAATACCTGTTGCTGTAATGTTGACAGAATCACTGAGCCGTGTGTAGTAGTAGTCATAGTTGTTATATTCGTTGTCGATTGTCCTTCTTGCTCGACACTGATACACTGTTTCTCCTGCATAATTAACTCTAATGCTAAGAGTGCTGGTAGCTACTGTGTTCACAAACTGTGAATTTTTGTACCAGATAAACTCCCATCCAGTCGTCTCCTGCAGCTCACAGCTCAGAGTGATGGTGTCTCTAGTGTAGATGGAGCTCTCAGGATTCACTCTCACAGTCACTTTGGGTTTTTCTGTTGTAATGAAATGATAAAAGTGTCAGAGCTAATTTAAATGATTAGCCATGTTTCCATGTCAGATGGATTTTGGCCATAATTCTTTAATAGAGACCACTTCTGGCCAGACTTATCCAGACCTGTGTACATGGGTACCCCTAGTGTCTACCAATTTTTGCTGATGGCATTACTGGGGACATAAGCATGATGTATAGGGAAGTAAGTATGATGTAAAAGCACATAAGCATGATGTGAACAGAAGTAAGCATGGTGTGACATAGCTAATCCACATTACTTCAATTCATTTTTATTTGTGTAGTGCTTTTAACAATATATATTTTCTCAAAGCAGCTTTAGAGAGTTTACTGCTTTATAAAATGGTTATAAAGTTAAATCAAGAGTATGAGTTAAGTGCTTATAAGTTTGCTCCTTATAATTGTAAGTTTACTCCTAATGAGTAAACCAGTGGCAACTGGGGCAATGAAAAACTCCCTGAGATGGTATGAAAAAGAAACACTGAAAGGAACCAGACTCAAAAGGCAACCCATCCTATGAAAAATGCTTTGGAAAACAAACGGAAAATTTGTCACTGCAATGCTTTGTCAGCTTCTCAGGGGATGTGGTGTTTAATAAAAATGCATCTTCATATGCCTTAATGCATTTATAGCCCTTAAAAAAAAATAATAATAATTTAAACACAGTTTTGCTACCTTATTGATATACCTTTGGCTCAAGATGCAATTTGAAATATCTGACTTTTGCAACAAATATCACACAGCATTATAATAAAAATGTAATGCTAAATGTGCCAACTGTGCATCTAAATGCATTTAGGACCAATAACATTTAAATTATAATTTTGCCACCATTTCTGCTTGGACTTGTTTCACATATCAAATCAATTTGGGTAATACATTTTCATTTTGCAACACCTTTTTGCAAACTTTTTACTAGTACTCGTTATTAGTTAGATTCTAATAAATAGGTACTAGGAAGAGAGATTGTATGTGTGTGTGTGTGTGTGTGTGTGTGTGTGCACAACTGTGCCATATCTTCACTACTCATGAAGCTGTTGGCAAGACCTAATTATATTTTTCATTATATTTCTTGTTTTAATGTTTTCTTCTCCAGTATGTTTTGACGACATAAAAATTATTTGGGAGGATTCGAGGAGCGTAGCGCAGGTCTTCACCCAGGCGTATCAGCACTTGTTGACCAGGCCCAATGCAGATAGCACCAACGCTTCAGTCTCTTGGGTGATACACAGATGGGTGATACCAGTAGATGGCCTGGAAGGGTGAGAGACCAGTGGCTCCTGATGGAAGTGTGTTATCGGCCACATTCCACTCAGACCAATTTAATCTTGATAAAAGATTTAATCTTTCAATTTGACCAGAGAACAGGCTGACAGAGATTCCTGAAAGTTAGCAGTAAAATGTGGACTGTGTATAGAATTTTCTCAGGAGAATTATGGAGACAGATATCATGCTGCAGCGGATGTTTGGCTGATGGGAGTTTGGTGAGGTATGAAGGACCGTTTTGGGAAATTGCTCTAATACTGAGAGGATGGCACTGTGTCTGGCTAAGGGGAACAAACTGGTAACAAAATCCAGGGTGATGTATGACCATGGGTGACGTGGTACTAAGAGTGGATATAGTAGGCCTTTCAGGGGTGCCCTAAGGGTCTTGTGCTGGGCACACATAGGGTGGACAACAAAACTGCTGAATGTCCTTCTTAAGTGTTTCCATATAAGTATAAACATCATTAAAACAAATAAAAAATGTGTTTATTTTTCTTGTCATGACTGAGTGGTCTTCTTTTACATCCCTCTTTACTTTACTTTACTTTAAAGCTGTGGGGAAAAAACAAAGAGAAATCATGACATACCCTTTGTTGTAATCTTGACAGGATCACTGCACTCTGTGCAGTAATTGTAGTCACTTCTCCAGCATGCTGAACACTGATAAACTGTTTCTTCTGCATTATCAACATTCACACTGAATGTGTTGCTATTCCCAGATACATTGCTCACAACCTGGGAATTTTTGTACCAGAGAAAATCCCATCCAGTCAAATCCTGCAGCTCACAGCTCAGCGTGATGGTGTCAAAACTGTGGCTCCGAGGATATGATCTGAGAGTTGGTTTGGGTTTTGCTGTTGGCATGAAATGAAGGTGTTGAAGATGATTTTCATATTTCAACATAAGATTTACAGTGACTTATGTCTAGATACACAAGCACACATACACACCGCTAGATTATTGTCTGCACAACATAATTTCAAGGCTACATTAAAGTTTCCTTTAATTCAATTGTTTCCTTCTAAAATGTTAAAACTGCAGGTCAGGTCAAGGATTTAGATCTTTTTTCCAGGCACACATGGGCCTTAGACTGTACAGTTGCTGCTGGTACATTTGTACAGATTATGAAGGATAGTCTATAAATGAATTACCTTGAGTATGAGCCACTGGTATAAGTGAAACCAACACTGAAAAGGGAAAAGAAAGAAAGAACATGATGTGAATATAAAATGTCAATTAATGGAAATAGCACATTGGATCAATCTCACAAGATTAATTCGTAATCATGAAGCCTAAGCTACCATCTCTCAGGACTGTCAGACTTCAGATTCGCAAACTTTATATGTTACTAATGAAAAAACACAAATAGAACATTTACTCATTGTGAATCACAGGGAGTGATTTAAGTGTGTAAATGTCTTGAAACATTTTGTGTTTCTCCCTGTCAGATTACACTATTAAAATATAGAGAGAAGATGACTGTATTTAAAATCTTTAACTTCTCTTAAAGTGCATACCGTCTTTTTATCTGCTCTCTCTTTTTCTTTCCAAAAAACATTTAAAGTTTTGCTGTTTCTCTCCAACACCCACATACAACAAAGGGACAGTGACAATTTGTCAATCAATTCTTTTCCTACTCTCTTGTGCGTTCCCAAAGTGTTTTGATGCAGCTTGAGGTACTGAAACGGAACTACTACAATGTTAAAAGAGGCCACAATAAGAGCAAGATTTTCGCTTCCCCTGATTTTACTTTTGTGTTATTTTTAAAATGTATTTCGTCTGCACACTTTGTTAAAAAAAGTTTTTTAGTTAAGTTTAATAATATTACATAAAATTTAGAATCAGAATGGCGGCTCTTTCTTCTATTCTCTCACTACAAGCACAATATATAAAAAATTCCTAAGGCATCCTTCTCCCACTCCAGCCACCCTTCACCCCACTTCCTGAGCACCAGAACATATTCCACTCCTTTTTACTTAAGGATTTGGTCCCAAATAAAGACACCTTCCCCCGATTCAAGTTCCCTTTGTCTGTGTTCTGACTGATGCAGCATCGAGTAGCTACTATATTATATATATATATATATATTCCTCATATATACCACACTGTAAAAAATCTTTAAAAGTCATTCAGATACAGCTGTAGTCAAAGCTAGGCCTGCTGAGCATTCTTGAGGAATGATGCTATAGGCCTATTCAACAAACATACAAGTCAAGTTCAACAAGGAAGGAATATATTCTTAGAATTCTTAGTTTCCAATCCTCTTTGTAACTCTCAGAACTATTTCCTCATTAACTCTGTCTTCTCTCAGCTCATTACACACTTAAACAGGAGAGATGTAAATATGCACAAGTAATAGTACCTACTATTATTAGTCCTCCTTCACTGTTCCTCCCTATTGTGTTATTTTCTTGTTAACTGGCGAATTACCTAGACTCCCAATACTTTAAAATGCAGTTATTGTTTTGAAAACAGAAATGTATTGTTTTGATTAGTGTATGTTACACTATGTTACATGGATACATCAATTTAGTTACAATAAGAAGCCTATAAACTTTAGAAAAAAGGTGTTCCCTTCAAATTTTTACCATTATTCAGGATACAAGTCAAGATCTTCAGTTAATGTTCACATCAAAAATGTGGGTCTCCTAATTTATATCATTCGTTTGCAACCTGTTTGCAACTGTTGAATGATGCATAATGTATGAATGGATAATCAGTGTTATTTTACCTAAAGCAAATGCTTTTATACACTGCATATAATCTATTATGAAGGTAGGGAGTTAAGATACACTATATTTCCAAAAGTATTGGGTCACCTGGTATGTAATGTGGTTTTTGAGCATCACATTCCACAATCATTCCCAGTTTGCTCTTATAATTCCCTCCACTCTTCTCAGAAGATGCTTCACTAGATTTTGGAGTGTGCTTATGGATATTTGTATTCATCAGCCACAAGGGTGTTACAAAAGTCAGGTACTGATGTAGGTAAGGAGACCTGGGGTGCAGTCAGCATTCACATTCATCCCAAAGGTGTTCAGTAGGGATGAGTTCAGAGCTCTATATTAGCAAGATCTTCCTCTCCAAAGCATGTAAAACCAGATCTACAAGGAGCTCACTTTGTGCACAGGGGCAATGCCATGCTGGAACTGGTTTGGGTTTTCAAGTTCAGGTGAATGCAAAATTTTACTATAGCGCTATCTAAAGACGTCCTGTATGATTGAGTGCCTCCAGCTTTGTGATAACAATTTGGAAAATTGTCTGTCCTATTAGTAAATGCAGCTTTTCTCAAATAGTCACTCTTTCAGCAGAGAAACATCGCAGATTGCACAAAGTGGTGAACCACATGGCAAATCATCAACATCTGAACATTACTCACGTCAGCCAAGAAAATAAATTGGCCATTTAGAAACTGTGCACCTGGTTTATATTGAGTTTTGTGTGAGGCTCTTAATATTGCTTCAACAACAAGAACCACTGGAGTAATCATTGACATTGATTTTATATTTGTCTGTCAACACAGAAAACCTGTGTCTTCAGTCACTGACCAACATCAGACCATCACTTATAATTAGAAATGTACATAATACAGATGCTTGATCTTGATTTCAATATCTTTTGAAGAAGGATGGAGAGAAGGAACAGTAATAGTGTTCAAATCAAACTGCTCCAGTCAGGGTATCTTCCGAAGTCTAATAACTCATAAGAAATTTTGTCTTCAACTGGCTTTGATGAAGCCAACAGTTAGTAGTTAAATGTTGGGTGTTTTCGCAAGTCCACTTTCACACCCCATCCAGCTCTTCACACTAAAACACCACTGCATTAAAATAGAACAAATCACATTCTGAACTGGTCTCTGCTCTCATGGCTCATTGACACTGCCCAGTGTGTAAGAGTCTTTGATCTGTCTTTCCTCTAAGCTTTCCTCTAAATCAAAAGTTGTATTTTAATTTTGAGTACCTGCATATTTCTATAAACCTGGCTAAGTCTGGTTTAGCCAAAACACCATCCAGTTATTTGCTTTTAATAAAATGATCATTAGCAATCATCATTAAGAAGAGCAGGTACAGATTCCAACAGTAGAGACTCATTTACATTCAATAAATCCTTCATAACATTCTTATTTGTTGAACTATTATATTTTCTGAGAGTTACATAACAAACAAAAACCTTTTCATAACACACAATGTTCTAATCAAACAATAAACTCGTCAGTCAGGACACTCAGTTGACTGTTAATGAACAATTTATACCTAATCATTCTCTCTAATGAAGACAAAAATAAAACATTTACTCACAGAACATCACAGTGAGTGGACTGAACTCCATCCTGTACTACTAATAAGTGATTGACTGAAAGAGCAGAGGTAGTGAAGCCTTACCACTTCCTCTGTTCTCTCTTGCCCTCTCTCACTCTTACACAAATAGAATAGAGAGAATTGAAATATATGTCATTTGGCACAAATGTGGTAGGTTTTGTTCCCATTTCTTATGCAGCACAGTGCAAAAACTCATAAGTAACTTTATAGAAATATTCTGGAATTTTTACAAACAACATTCTATATAGATTACAAACACAAAAAGAAACACCTTGTTGACTAGATCAAGTTGACAGAAAAGCTACAGTAATTCACCATGCCTAAAATGCCTTTGTCTCTCTCTAGTGGTAACTTGGGTAAAAATTTAATTCTGACCTTATCCTTACTTTGACACCTTTACAACTGATTCAAATATATCACTGTTTAGTCTGAGTACAGTGAGTCTGTGTTCATGCACATTAAGAACAATCTGCATGCACCTTTATACTGCTAATAAGAATAATTAATTGGGGAGGGTTGCGTTAGGAAGGGCATCCAGCGTAAAACATGTGCCAAATCAAACGTGCGGAGGATCCGCTGTGGCGACCCCTAATGGGAGAAGCCGAAAGAAAGAAATGTCTGTACACTCTCACTGTAAAATTTAGTTGTTCCAGTTTCTCATTTAGAAGTGGTTTTACTTCTAATTTTCTTCCCTCTGATGCTATGGTCCTCATCTCCTAATGGCAAAAAGATTTGTAAAAAAATATTTATAGCACTTTAGCTGTAACTAAGAGAATACTTTGTTTCTTATTTTTACTGAATGCTTTGCAGACCCGTAGTTATATTTCACTTCCACTGTGCTGTGAATAGTTCTGTATTAGCTTCTGTTAATGACTTTAGCAATGCTGTTGATGCAGTGAAACATTAATGGTAAATGCTACAGGCCAATGCATACCTCAACTGTGTAGACTGTGTTAGTGTTCTTGATTTGGACATGAACATGATTTACACACCCCTAATCCTAAACCCCTACTGTCTGTAGTTTACCACAAGCATGGGCAATGCCTTCCTATACCCCAGGCTGGGGCATGTCCCCAAGGTACCATCGGGTACCCCACAACCAGTCATGCTCCATGCATTTTATCCTTCCACAGAACTGCCTTGTGAAGAAAGTCGAACCAGCTGTTTGTCTGCTACAATCTGTATAAGAAGGGTTTCCCTGTGGATAATCATACCCTCAGCAGGTGGATTGTGGATGCTATCCACTTCTTTTATAAGTCCTCTGGTCTTCCCACCCCTTTCAGGGTCAGATCTCACTCAACCTGAATTGTGGCAGCTTTTAAGTTCTTTTCCTCCGGGGTATCAAGACATTTGCAATGCTGCAGGCTGGTCTACCCCATTGACCATCGGCAGGTCCAATAGCCTTGACATTAGTGCCACTCCTGGCTCCTTTGTCCTTTGACCCAGCTGGACAACCTTCCTTCACTTTTGGAGCTAGCACCGTCTCCACGACATCCCGAGTTGTAAAGGAACGAGACGCTGCTTCAACAATTATTTGGAAACGCCTCTACAAGACCACGCTCTGAACCACAGGTGTAATCAGTCCACTGGAAAGTGTGAGGGTTCCATACCTAACCTAGGGACGTTATTAAGACCCTCTTTTTTCCCTAAAAACTTGATGCTGCTCCATGATACAGTGATGACAAATAAGTTGACAAGTCGCACAGCTGTAACCCAAGACAGGTTTTTATGACTAAACAAGCTAAAAAATTGGGTGCTGTTTGTTTGTTCGGAGACGAACCAAAATGTCAAACTCATGTCAAACCCATCCCATGAACATGACAATCAGTTTGGTATAATTTGTGGGCCCCAGTTAACAGATCTAAATCCAAAAGTTTACCTTTATGTTGACATAGAATAAGAAACTAACAGAATGTGAATGTACACTTAAAAGTAATTTGCAGCAAGAATCTGAAGTACCTTGAGGCAGAAGCAGAATCTTAATGGATTGCTTTTAACAGTGTTGGTAATAAAAGGGATGAGAATATAGAATACTAATAGTGTAATTATAATATAAATTACCATTTACTAGTATTTTACAGTATCTAATAAATGGTCAGTGTGGGTTTGTTAAGGATTCTAATTACCATTAATGTTTGTTTTGTCTCCAATTGACTGTTTGCCCACCCTTTGCCAAAATTATTTGCACTAACTATTAAACTGTGATTTAACTCAATTTATTGATTCATTTATGAAGCAACTATTCAACTCAATTTCATGTTAATTCAATTGTTCCACAATTTGTAGACAGTCTTTTACAGTTTGGTGAATGTCAGGGATCCACCTGCCACACCCCCTTTGGTGGCTCTCTATGCCTCCGCTCTGCCTAGAGCTCCAGGTTTAACCACGCACACCTGGAGCTCATCATCAATCATGCCTCCACTCTCTCTGGAGCTCCAGGCATAATCACGCTCACCTGGGGTTTATCATCACTCCACCCCACTTCTATTTAAGCTCCTCATTCACTTCCAATCCCCGTTCGTTATTATATGTGTTGGACTTTGCGTGCGGGTAATGTTTGCGCGTTCCGGTTGTCACACAGGATTCCTCTCATCCGTTCCATTCAGACTCCAGAATCCTGTACCGGCTGCGCTTCTCCTCTCTACTCTCTCTCAACCGAAGGACTGCCGTGTGTGTGTTTGTGCGTGCGTGTGTGCTTGTGTCTATCTCTCTCTCTCGTACTGGTCATTAAAACCCATCTGGAGATTCTCTATATCTAGCCATTAAGCTGTGGAGCACATTCGGAGGGGATTTCTGCTCGTGTACTCATTTTATTGAGCTTCTCACGGGGATGTTCGGGATGAATCCGTCGTATCTGCGTTGCAACCCTATCGATTCGGAGCAGACTCTGCCCCAGGGTTTTCAGGAGGACTTTGTTTCGCTCCAGAGTCCTGAAGAGAGCTCCGTTCCGCTCCAGATTCCTGAAGAGAGCTCGGCTTCGCTCCAGGGTCCTGAGGAGAGCTCAGCTTCGCTCCAGGGTCCTGAGGAGAGCTTGGCTTCGCTCCAGGGTCCTAAGGAGAGCTTGGCTTCGCTCCGGAGTCCTGAGGAGAGCTCGGCTTCGCTACAGAGTCCTGAAGAGAGCTCAGCTTCATCCCAGGACCTCCAGGAGAGCTAAGCTTTGTCCCAGGACCTCCAGGAGAGCTCGGCTTTGTCCCAGGACCTCCAGACGAGCTCAGCTCAGCTTCAGGTCTCCACAGAAAGCTCCTCTCTGTCACAGAGCGTCTCTGAGAGCTCGCCCCAGCTCCAGCATGTCCACAAGAAGGAAAGGGACTCCGTGCCGCCGCCCGGCCGCAACAGAAAAGTCGTGCCGCTGCCCGGCCACAATAAGGAGGCCATATCACTTCCGTCCACCTGTAACGGTCGCATGGCAACCCACAGCTCCTCCAATGACGACGTCTCTCTCCTGAGCTTTCCCATTGGCGACGTCTTGCCCAGAGCTCCTCCATTGGTGACATCTCGCCTCAGAGCGCCTTCTTTGGCAACGTCTCGCCCCAGAGCTCCATCTTTGGCAACGTCACACCTCCGAGCTCCCCCGATCGCGACGTCACGCCTCCGAGCTCCTCCTATGACAACGTCACGCCTCCGAGCTCCCCCGAATGCGACGTCTCGCCTCCGAGCTCCCCCGATGGTGACATCTCGCCCCCAAGCTCCTCCTTCGGAGACGTCTCGCCAAAGAGTCTCCCTCGGAAGGCATCGTCATTGCTCACAGACCCGGCAAAGGCATCACTGCATTCCTCATCTCCGCTGTGAGCGTAGCTCGGCCTCTGGACACCACCGAGGAGGTTCTTCTGCTCCCGGTCTCCACTGAGTGCTTCACTCAGCCTCCGATCTCCGTGCTGGACATCACTCCGCTCCAGACCTTCCTGGTCGGCATCAATCTGCCCCTGATCACCACTGCGGACATCACTCGGTCTCTGGTCTCCGCTGTAAAGGTAGCTCAGCCTCTGGATTCTGCTGCCGGCACAGCTCGGCCCTTGTCCTACACTGGAGATGTGCCTCCGCTTCCGGCTTCCGCTAAAGATGGCTCTCCATCTCCAGCCTCCGCTGCAGGCATACCTCCGTCCCCGGTTGCCGCTGGAGGTTCCACTCTGGATCCGGCCTTCATCTTGGCTTCGATCTTCGCCGGTGGTTTCGCTCCGATTCTGGCCCCCGCGATGAGCTACGTGCCGTTTCAGACCACGCTGGGAGCATGGTTCCTTCCTGTGCCTTCGGCTTCGCCTGGGCTGTCACCCTGCCTCAGGTCCTTCCTGGCCTTCTCTGGTTCTGCGGCGGTTCCGACCAAGTCCCGTTCGACCCTGGACGGACACCGGGATCCTTCTCCGAGTGCCCTGGCCCACCGAGCATCTGTGGGTTTGGGGCGTCAGGTGCCGCCCCTCGGGGGGGGTAATGTCAGGGACCCACCTGCCACGGCCCCTTTGGTGCGTGGCAGGTGGATAACCATGGACACCTGGAGCTCATAATCACTCCACCCCGCTTCTATTTAAGCTTCTCATTCACTTCCAATTACCGTTCATTATTATATGTGTTGGACTTCGCGTGTGGGTAATGTTTGCGCGTTCCGGTTGTCACAGAGGATTCCTCTCATCCGTTCCATTCGGATTTCAGAATCCTGTACCGGCTGCGCTTCTCCTCCCCGTGCATCTCGGGTCAGTTACGCTTTTCCCAAAGCGCACCTCGGATACTCTCTCAACCGAAGGACTGCCGTGTGTGTGTTTGTGCATGCGTGTGTGTGTGTGTGTGCGCGCGCGCGTGTGTGTGTGCTTGTGTATATCTCTCTCTCTCTCTCGTACTGGTCATTAAAACCCGAACGAGCTGTACTCCCGCTTCCGCCTTCTGTTTCGCTCGCACGATGACAGTGAAGCTCAACCCATCACTACTTTTGAGAGACTCTGCCTCTCTGTAAGATTATTTACAGTTACTTAGTGTTATTTAAATAATTTAAATCTTAGTTAAGTGAAACATCGGCTTTTAGTGTTTTACAGCATTGAAAAAAAAAGAGAAAAAGGAGGTATCACATCTGTGTCAACTAAAATGTAAAAATTATGTGTTCATTCTCTCTCTCTCTCTCTCTCTCTTCTCTCTACCACTTCTTGTGAGATCACAGGAAGTGGTACGACTTTTTAACACACACCTCTGCTTTGTCACTTAGTCAGTCATTAGAGTGACAGGATGGAGTTCAGTCCACTCGCTGTGATGCTCTGTGAGTAAATGTTCTCTTGTGTCTTTTTTAGAGTTAATAGTGGGGTATAAAGTTATTTATCTTCAATCTGAATGTCCTAAGCGATAAGTTTATAGTGTGATTAGAATGTTGTGTGTTATACCTGTTAGAATGTAAATTATTGGATGGTGTTTGTTCTTTCATCAAAGGAGGTCATGGTTGTGACTAAATGGTGTATGCTGTGGTGAGCTTGTGGTTTCCTTTCCTGTGTAGAGATAAGCGTTAACAAATCCATAACATCACTGAATAGTTTTACGGCTTAAATGTCAAATGACCTATATTTTCATTATCAATATGGTCTCTCCAAAAAAAAAAAAAACCCATTACAATTCAGCAGGTTTAATCTTATACACTGATAGTGTGATTTGTGAATGTAGACATATGCAATGAATAACTGTAACCTATTTAACTGCTGATATTTTAAGGAAAATTAACTTCAACAACATGGCAGGTTTGAGCCGAAACAAATAAGGGTGATTACTTTACATATTTAATTAGGAATATTTAGCTTTTACTATTTATTTTATATTCTTTATTATGCTACTCCCTTACACCCATCCTGAGTAGGAAAGACATTTAACTGCTGCTGTTTTTACTTTCTGGTAACTAGGGCCACCAAATTTAACGTCCAAAGCATTTCGACACGTCTTGTTCCCTCAAGAAACAAGACGTGTCGAAATGCTTTGGACGTTATATTTGGTGGCCCTAGTTACCAGAAAGTAAAATTCTTTGGAACGTGCCTGAGTGTCTACGGTTTGAAATAATGTGTGTAATCAATCAAAAATTGGTCACTGGCTGTCACCGGTGGGGTGGTGTCACGAACCAGGAAGTATGAAAATGTACATGGATTGAAGCTGGCGCAGCTTCTGTAAAGAAGAAGGAGGCACTGCAGATACGCCGGACGTGTGGCATAGAGACGCCGCGTCTCGTTCCCTCATGGAACTACGGCTGCATATGTAACCTAGAGACTTTCGCAATCAGTAACCTCGAGCTGAGTCGAAACACTTTGGGAATAAGCATCCAATCATGCTAAACTGACCAGTCCCTGACTAGTGTGTATGTCTAAGCACAGCTAGAGGAGGACAGAGGGGCCAGGGGTGGCATTGCGGTCTAGGATATAGAACCGCACAATGGTCAGCGTGATGGACCAACCCGCAGCGTTACAGATGTCTTGGAGGGGTACTCCAGAGGACTAAGCTTCTGAGGCAGCCACCCTCTGGGTGAAGTGAACTCTGACCCCAAAAAGAGCAGACAGAACAGAGCACTCATAGGATGATGCGATGGCATCAATTATCCATCCGCTCAGTGTCTGCTTATTAGCAGGGATGCCTCTCCTGGGAGGGGCCTTAGCAGACAAGCAGCTGGTCAGTTTTCCTCCAAGGACCCATCCTGTGGACATAAGTGTCTAGTGCACGTACCAGACACAATTTTTTCTGGTCATGGGTCTGGAACGTAAGAGGATTGAATGCCTATAACCTTACAGGTCGTGGGACGACCGAGGGCACCTTGGGGATGTAACCCGCTCGGGGTTACAGGAAGGCACTTGCTATACCTGGGGTAAACTCTGCCCAGAGATTGCCCTGCTATGGGGGCATGATATGACAAAATGGCGGACACATAAACTTTTAGGGTGGATGAAGCAAACCCTATGGCGAAATTTCCATTCCTTTTCCTTCGATACCAAAGTCGTACAGCTCCTTGAGGTTGTGAAATACACCATTGCCAAGCTTGATATAATTGGCTGGTTTATGAGCAGAAAGTGCCCTTATCCAGTAAATTTGATGAGTGCTTCCTGAGACCCTTGTCGCAACCTCCATGTCGGGATCTCCCGTTCTTTCCCAACCTGCACACTGAGATGTCCAGGTCATGGGCTAAGGCTTTTTTGGCCTGCCTCTACCCCTGGCTTAGCTGTGTATTCTCACATCATGGGGGGGAAAGAACAAGGGTACGGAGCAATGCCCCGGTGTAAAAAGACGCTTGCCAGCTATCACTTTCCAGGAATCGCCTTCTCCCTTAAGACCTCGACACTACCCATGAAGCCCCTACGTAATACCCCCGTGCTTGTGGGTAAAGCTTATGCTTCGGCAGGTCAAACTGCTGCGTCCCTGCACACCATGGTGGCACCATGATAGGGGAACAAGATCAACATATTTGTGAAACAAACAACAATGATCATGAACAACACTAGGTAAGGTGCACAGCTTGCCTTTAATTATGTGCAATAACAAAGTCTAATGCAGGTAAAAAAATTGTCATATGCCATTAAATAATGGGTGCTGATTTAAAAAAAAAAAACATAACCCAGTGCCCATTTTGGCCCAGAAGTATATTTACAAATGCTTTAATATCATACTACTATAAATTATCAGCAATACATTTTAATTTAAAATATTTAGGAGATTTCTGTTGAGTTCATTCGGACTAACCAAAAGAACAAAGAAACTTAAAAATGTAATCAAATCAAAATAATGAACTGATCAATTTAACATACACTTAAAAAAAACAAACACTGAATATCCTGTTAAATGAACAAATAAAAGCAACTAACTACTTTACAGCTTCTTTTAAATGATAAGTGAAAGACTATTATTCCGCTAAGACTGCTTTCTACAAGGAAAAGTTTGAGGCCTCTGCACAAGATCCTCGTAAGCTCCACAACACCTTCATTTCAATACTTAAACCCCCTGCTCCACCTGCTTAAACCTCCCTGACTACTGAGGACTTTGCCTTCTTCTAAGATAAGAAGATTAAGGAAATCTGCCAGACCTTTACTTCGACCCCGACTATGCCTACACTACACAGCCAGAATTCCTCTACTTGTCAAATTTCTTAACCATAGCAGAAAAAGAGGTGCTGAAAGTCATCCAATCTTGCAATCCCAACAGCTGCCCACTGGATCCAGTACCTGCAACTATGCTCCAGACCATCTCTCAAAACGTCCTGCTATTCATCACCACAATCATCAATGGGTCTTTAGCATCTGGCTATGTGCCACTACCTTCAAGAGAGTGAGGATTATTCCCATCTTGATGAAACATGCTCTGGATCCATTAGACATAAAAAACTACAGACCAGTATCACTACCCTCCTTTCTTTCTGAAACTATAAAATGCACCGTTTTTAACTGAGTGTCTGTCTATCTCTCACAAACAACATCCATGATGCAAACCAGGTTGCAAAGTGGCACATTCCGCAGAGACAGCCCTTTTGGCTTTTACTGAGAAACTACATGCTGATAGCTCAGCCAAGCTGTCATCTGCCCTTATCCTCCTATATCTGTTGACAGACACCATGCTGCTTACAATCCTCTAGCACTAATGGACTGGTCCCACCTTTTACCAGGGTAAGTATACTTTAAGGCTTTTTTCTATTCTAGCACAGAGGTAGCGGAATTAACTTTTCTATGATATCTGAGCATCAGAGTCCCTGGCTATCTTCAAGTGATGGGTTAAGACCTACCGCTTTATGAAACACTTAAACTAGCACTTATCCTTATTTGCTATGTTGTCGTTGTTGGTTTTTTTTTTTGTTTGTTTGTTTGTTTTGTAGTCCTCTGAGTTGTAGGCCGATAGTATCTTATGTTTGTAATCTATCGAACCAGTATTGATTTCTTCTTTGATAGCACTTTTGTCACTCTGGTTAAACATTGAACATGTTTTACATAATATAATATGATGAATGTAAATCAGGATGTGAATGAATGTGGAATCTATGCCTGATCCTCTGTGACCTGCTACAATCTGTTTCTTGACAATTGCGTGTGATTATTTAATCTATTAAAAGTAAATGACCAGCTGATGTATTTACTACAAAACTAAAAATAATTTGCCTTTCTCCGTTAGTAATGAAAGCATTCAACAAATGTTTCTCTTTAATCTAAAACACACAGAGAGCAGTGATGCTAATGGTAAATTCCTAAAACAAAGACCGGTGCAGGATGTGGTTTGTTCTATTTTTTTGGACCAGCTCAGGATGTGGTTTGGTCTACTTTAAAGCAAACTGAGCTGTGAAAGGTTAAAAGTGTGAATGTATTAATGCAACATCAATAAACAATGTTTTATTCACAATAGAACATAGAAAACATCAAAACCACAGGTATTGAAGAAATATAGTAAATGCGATTTACTTTTTTTTAATGCAACATGTCCCTAAAAAGTTGGGACTGGTAAACAAAAGTCTGAAAAAAAAAATGGTTAATTGACAACATAGATGGTAAGATGAGAGCGGCAGAGTCTGTGAAAACGAATCTGTAAAAGACTGTGTCTACAAATTACAACATAAAATTGCAAAACATGAGATATTCAACTCTCATCAGTTACAGTACATCATTCATCAAAGGGCAAAATCAATATTGGATGCATGTGATCTTCAGGCCCTCAGACTGCACTGGATTTATATGATTTCATAATAGAAAACACTTCACGTGCTCATTAACACCTCCTTGTCTGTAAATACAGTTTGTCATGTCATTCACAAACGCAGATTAAATATCAACTGCAGCCATAAAATAAAAAAAAAAATACATAAACAAATAAATAAATAATTCCCCCTTAACACCACTGCTCAGTCAGTCCCTCATTAGCAGGACAGGATTGAGATCAGTCCACTCCCTGTGATAGTGTTTGAGTAAATGTTCTCTTTGTGTTTTGAGTGGCGGCATATACAATGTTACATTTGCAATCAAATTGTTTATATGTAGTTATTTATCTGCAGTTACAGCATAAAACTGTTGGATTTGTATCCTTCTGCTCATTATTATTAACAATATTCAAAACATTTTTGATTACGTCATTTAATATTGAATTTTTTTTTATTTTATTTTTTTTACACATGGTTGATTTCTTGAATAAAATAAACCTTGCGGGTTTGGTGCACCAGATACAATGTGCTGTTTCAGATTGATTCATTTTTATGTTTAAATTATGTTGACTGTTTCTGTTTCCTTTCCAGTATTGGTTTCACTTATACCAGTGGCCCATGTCCAAGGTGATTATTTTTTAGGTTATCCATTACATTCTCTAAATGTGTGCAGGACTTGTTATTTATTTATCAATTAGCATTTACTTTGTTCACTTGGTACTTGAATCAAAATAAATAAGGGCCAGGTTTTTATATGGTGCCAGGAGAACAACCTTCTCCTGAACATCAGCAAGACTAAGGAGTTAATAGTGGACTTCAGCACAAAGCAGGAGCGGTCATACCAACCTTTAAACATCAACAAGACTCCAGTGGAGAGGGTGGACAGTTTCTGGTAACTAGGTGTTCATATCACACAGGACCTGTTTTGGTCCTGTCACACCAACACCCTGGTGAAGAAGGCCCAGCAGCATCTGTACCATCTAAGATGCTTAAGGGACTTTACACTACCCTTTCAGGTGATAAAGGCTTTTTACAGTTGCTGGCATCACTTCCTGGTTTGGGAACAACACTATGCAGGACAGACGAGCCCTACAGAGGGTGGTGCATTCAGCTGAACGTACCATCCACACCGAGCTCCCTAACCTGCAGGACATCTACAGCAGGACATCTACAGTGGTGCCGGACCAGAGCCAGGAAAAATTATGAAGGACCTCAGCCATCCCAAAAATTTACTCTTTTAGTTGTTGTGTTCAGGGAAATGCTTCCGCTCCATGGAAGCGAACACAGAGATTATGAGGCAGAGCTTCTTCCCGCAGAGCATTCAGAGTTTAAACCAGGATAAAAATAACTGACCCACTCTCTCCATCATCACACTTTTTCTCTGCACATATTTTTATTTTCGCACTACGACATGTTAAACTCTGGACTCGCACAGCACAGTGCACTTTATATTTTATACCACACCATACCGCACACGGACACTTTAAGGACAATTTCATAAACCACCTTAAATACTTTACTGATTAACTGTTTACTGCCACAAGCACCTTTTGTATATTCACCTTTTTTCTCATATATATCTTTATATATTCTTATATTTTATATAGTTTTATACTTTATTTATCTGCCTTCTTTTTCCTTGTTTTATTTTTCTCCCCATCCCATTCCCTCATGCCGGACCGTCGTAAAACGCATTTCACTGCATGCCATACCCTGTATGTATGTGTATGTGACAAATAAAAATTGATTTGATTTGATTTGATATTTAGCAACATGTACATTAATCGTTGATCTGATGATGTTATTTGTAAGATGTGAGATTGCTTGCATGACATTTATAATAATTTGGATCTTATATCGTTGTTCATTAAGTAACTCAATTAATATATTTTGTATTTCTTGTGTAATAGAGAGACCACAGGCAGTACTGAGTGTATCTCCACAGAACTGGCTGACTGAAGGAGACTCAGTGACTCTAAGCTGTGAGGTTACAGACTCCTCTACAGACTGGACATTCAGCTGGTACACCGTTGTTTCGAAAAGAGAAGGCTCAACAAAAATAAAAAATAAAAATGGCTACGTCATGTATGTGGAGCTTCTCTCAGACAGCAGCGGAGGATTTGGAAGCTCCTACACTCTCAGTCCTTCTGCTCTTCATCACACAGGAGTTTATGTGTGCAGAGGAGAGAGTGGGGAACCAGCCTTTTATACACAGTTTAGCAATCCACAGCCTATCTGGATTACTGGTAGGGAGATTTAACTGCTGGGTTAAAGTGTAGAATGTAGAAAACATGATTGTAAGGTCAAATTAATGCAATGCTAATTTATTAACATGTGTAATGAAATAAAAGAACCCTAAGTATATAACCTAAAATGACTGTACAAGACTGTAGGAAGGACATTATTCAGAATCTTACATTCCGGTGCTTATTTTAGTTCTTACTTTCCAGTGTGCTATATTGTTTTAAAGACTATAATCACACTCTTGATATCACCCAAATGAGGATGGGTTCCTCTTTTGAGTCTGGTTCATCTCAAGGGTTCTTCCTTGTAACATTTAAGGGAGTTTTTTTACTTACCCAAATTGTGCCGGGAGACCAGAGGACTCATAGGAGGACGCAATAGCTTCGATAATCTATCTGCTGAGGGTTTGCTTATGAGCAGGAGGGCCTCACCTCAGAGGGCCATAGCAGATGAACAATTGTTCCGACTTCCTCCAAGGACTTGTCCTGTGGACATAGCAATCCAGTGCTTGGACCGGGCACAGCCAGTTCAATTTGTCCTGGTCTGGGGTCTGGACTGGAGGAGGATTAAATTCCTGGAGCCTAACAGGTTGTGAGATGACCGATGGCACCTTGGGGACGTAACCCGCTCTAGGGTGCAGGAAGGCACTGGCCATGCCTGCAGTGAACTCCAGAAAGATGGCGGCCACAGAAAGAGCCTGTAGATCACCTACTCTCCTCAGAGACCATATAGCCAGCAAGAACACAGTCTCAATGGACAAGTGCCTCCATGAAATGTCAGCCAACGGCTCGGGG